>CM039680.1:179050121-179395121 GCA_022537955.1 Schmidtea mediterranea
AGTTCATGCATATCAACATACGACAAAAGGTCCTCACACATACGATCAAGTAGAGCTTACATTAAGATACTTGATTCGCAGAATGAAAACAGTTATCGAGAGTTGCTCCTTCGAATTGGTCTGACAAAAGTAATTTGTTCACTGAGTGAAAAGTAATTTTTTCATTCAAACTTTGTGAAAATGGATTGGTATTTATACCTGTTCTGTGACCCTAACCTTGCGTGTTATTTTTTATGCGTTAAAACAAAATTTGACCTTGCAATTATGTGTCTATTTTATTTCTAATTTATTATTATTTTTTGATTTCTTTTACAATTTACTCATTTATTTTTAATTTCAATCATTTCTGATTAAAATTATTTTATTTTTGTTCGCTTTATTCATGAACTCTTTTAATTTTTTTTTTTTTTTGTAAATTGTCACTTTTTCGGTCAAATCTTTTGTTATCATGTTATTTCTATGTCAACTCGTGCGTATCTTGGTGCGTTTGTTAATATTTTAATTTAATTTTATGTTTTCTATTTTATATGTTAAATTATGTGTTTTTCTCGCATTTTTAGGTGTTTATTAGATGTTTAAGGGTCCGATTTTGAAATATGCGTGTTGTGTTTGCGTGCTGTTTCCAATCCATTTAAACAAAAGCTTGTACTGGCCCAACATTATTTACATCGCTATTGTTGTTCCACTAGACTTAGGTCCAATCGCTAATATTATTATTATTATTATTATTATTATTATTATTATTATTATTATTATTATTATTATTATTATTATTATTATTATTATTATTATCTTTAGTGTTATTTTGTTATCCTCATTGTTACGATTTCTAGTGTTATTATTTTTATTGTTCCCATTATCACTGTTACGGTTTTACCATAGCCATTATCAATGCCATCATTATCGTAATCATCATTATTAGGAAAGTTATATTTACTATTATTGACAATATGATTCACAATTCAGTGGAGGGTATTGTCCTCATCGTGTGTTTTTCATTAATCGTGGTTGTTATTAATAACTCAAACATTATCATAGGATCTCAAGCCGTACAATGAGATCCTTAGAATGTTATTGCCGACTTTTTCTTAATATTGATATACTGGAGCTTGCCAGACCAGTAATTCATTTGTAAATAACGTTGACTTGAAATATTTGGGAATGAACCAGGGTGTTCCCAACCATGCTTCTACCACATAGGCCAAGTGTCGTGTATACGAACATTGTTGTAGAGACCCTCCCAAAATATATCACGGGGTAAATTGCAGTCTCCCTCATCCAGATGATACAATAATTTTACAAAAGGAACGTTTTAGTATGAATTCAAGTATAAATTTATAAAATTATTTCTATGAATTAATATAAACCAAATAATGATATATATTAATTATCCACTAATTTATCCTAGTAGAACAAAACAACCAATTAGCAGAACGATTCCGAAGAGATGTGGCTAAATACCACAATGAAGCCATAGTGCAAAATCAGTAGGCCGAAGTATTAGTACGTCTATGTCGGCGTATTGAACAAACATGGATGAGGCCTGAAGAGGTGGCCAGCCTGAAAACTAAACTGGATAGTTTACAGCTGAGGTTAACTCAGAAAAAAGAAGCATTGAAACTGGCGTAACAGATAGTCCGTAAGCAGGTTGGAGATTGCAGAATTAAAGCTAAAAGACGAGATCCGAGCTGAACTCGTGCAGTGTAGCAGTCAATTTTCCCCCGAACAAGAAGCCATCATCATTTGGAACGTTATGGGTAAAGACATAGATGTGAAGATTACTTCACCCGAGTGCCCACGCCGGCCAGAAGAAAAACCGAAGAAGAACCGGCAGAAAAACAGGTTCGACAAACGAGAACGTGAGAGGCAAAATAAAGTTAAGGCTCCCTCTTTGCTAATATTCGCCCACTAGCACACCGTACCAACGTCGTTTTCGACAGGTGCCTAGTGGTTAAACTCTTATGCAGGTTCTAGGTTGGGATTAGATAACCCTTAGAACCTTATTAAATTTCTGGTTACCCATCAGTGCCCAGCAATTGTTGATACTTTTAATGAAATTATAATGAATAAAATCTTTAACGAAAATTAAGTCTTCACTTTTAAAATACTCTAAATAAAGCTATATAAAAATTTAAAAATAATTAATTTATCATTTTTTAATAATCTGTTTTTTAAATAAGTTTTTAATAAAATCTTTGACGGAAAATAAGTCTTTTCACTTTTATAATATTCTAAATGAAGCTAAATAAAAATTTAATTATAAAAATTAAAAAATAATTTAGTTTATCATTTTTAATAATCTGTTTTGTAATTGTTTAAATAATTTAATATTTGAATAATATTTGAATAATGAATTCGGTTAAAGAAGATGAAGTTTTTAAGTTATGGCGCATTAGAATTACTGCAATGCAGGTAAATTTTTACAAAATAGTGACATTTTTAGAAAATTCTTTTAGATGCTAAATGACAGGGGTTATTTAGTTACTAACAAAGAATTTGAAATTTCCGAAGAAGATTTCAAAAATAGATTTTTAAACGCTGATAGAAATGAACTATCAATTGTAGCAAATCATCAAGAAGATCCAGCTAACATTATTTATGTATTTTTCTCCGACGATGAAAAGCTAGCTGTTCAACACATTCGTAACTACATTGATTGCATGAAAAGTCACAACACTAAACGAGCAATAATAATAATTAGAAACACAATCACACCTTCAGCTAAGAATATTCTAGAAGAAATGGCCAAAGAAAGTTTTATGATTGAAGTTTTTCATGAAAGTGAACTGATTGTAAATGTTACCAAACATGTTTTAGTTCCAAAACACTATGTTTTGTCTAGCGAGGAAAAAAAAGAAGTTTTAGATCGATAGTAATAACATAACTTTTTAATGTTTAATTTGTAATATTTTTTATAGTTTAGTTAAAGAAAGTCAAATGCCCCGCATTCAGCAAAAAGATCCAATTTCAAGATATTTTGGTGTAAAAAAAGGTGATATGTTTAAAATAGTGAGAAAATCGGAAACAGCAGGAAAATATATTACATATAGAATTGTGTATTAATAAATTTTAATTTTTGTACACTTATTAAATTTTGATTTTTTGGATTTTAAGCAATTTTAAATAAATAGACATTTATTTGATTGCCTTGCTATAACGGTTTCATTGTTTAAAGTAAAGTGAGCAAACAAGATAACCAAACAAAGATCATTTAAAATATTGCTTTACTAGTCGAGACTTGAATTACTGAACCGGTAAATGGAATAACTTTAAAGTTATCTTTTGTCAAATTATTTTAATTTATTAATGATGTTGGGCTTTAATAATAATTTTCGTCGTATGATTTTTACTTACTCTGAGCGTTCATTTTATTAAGTACTTAACTGAACAAATAGTAAGATTATCGTCCTTTATACAATAAATTATCCTGATCAGTCACTTCACATTCTTAAATGAGAGTAAACTACTCAAACAATATTTCAAGCATCGTGTAACTTGGTAAAAATAATGACTTTTCCATTCAGATTGATGAAACTACGGATTTTGTTAATGAAGCTCATCTTATATAAAAACACGAGAAATTTTCAGAGTTCTAAATAGTTTTATCGTTGAAATTGAATGGGCACGATGCGTTGGTTTTTGTACTGACGACGCCGCTGCTATGACTTCACGAGTTAAATTGGTGTCACCATTAGTAAAAATCACACATTGTTGCATTCATCGTAAACAACTTGCTGCTAAAATATGCCAAAAGAACTCAAATCAGTTAAAGTTGTGACTCAGATTCTTCGAAAATTATTTTTCACAAAAAAAATATAATTGATTTCTGGTTTCATGTTATTTCTGAATATCCCGAGCCTTTCAATGTGGCAATAAAATACTTATTGCCATTTTGTGATAATTGTGAAGTTGAGTTTACTACACTTGTTAATTTAAAGACAAAATATAGGAACTGGCTTGATGTAAATCCAGATACGCGATTAAAACTTTCTTGTTTGGAACTAGACATTTCTTTGTTGATTACCGAAAGAAAATTGTAATAAATGTACTATTCAGTGTCATTTACGAATATTTTCTTTAGATATTTATGTTTAATACATTTTATTAAATTTTGTAGAAAATGTTATGTCACTATAAAGAAATCAGAGGTGAAACACAAAAAAAGTCCTTAAGTAGTGGGATACCGGCCCTCTAGCTCAGAGGCCATCTAGCTCACATAACCCCCCCGGGAAAAATTTTTTTTCTAAGTTTAAAAGTACAAATTTTTGTAGAACAAAGACAATGACTCATCAAAATTTTCTCAAGGTAATTTAAACAAAGACCATGACTCATTCAAGGTCATTGGGTGAGTCATCATAATTTCTCAAGGTCATTTAAACAAAGACCATGACGCCTTCAAGGTCACTGGATGACTCATCATATTTCTCAAGGACATTTAAACAAAGACCATGACTCATCAAAATTTCTCAAGGTCATTGGATGAGTCATCAAAACTGTTCAAGGTATTTAAACAAAGACCATGACTCCTCAAAATGTTCTCAAGGTCATTGGATGAGTCATCAAAACTTTTCAAGGTCATCTACAAAAAGCCCATGACTCATTCAAAGTCATTGGATGACTCATCATATTTTTCAAGTTCATTCAAAAGTAGGTCAAGGTCATTGGATGACTCATCAAAAAATTTTCAAGGTCATTCAAAATTTCTAAAGGTCATATTATTTTTAAACATTTGGTGGGTTTCTGGGTTTTGATATTTAGAAACTATATGGTTGTTACCCAGACAACCCCATACAAATATTCTTTCGCTTACCACTCGGCACCCGTTGCTAAGCAACGTTGGAACTGTGTTCGAGTGGGTGGATCGTCCGCAAAAAGTGAGCGTTATTGCTAATGCTATAATTGACCGAACGATCCATGGGTCCAACGAGCTGCCTATGCTCGCTTTTCGGTTTTTAGGTCCCATTATTTTCCTATCTCTTTCAAATGTTAACCCATATTCTCATATCATTTCTCATTACGTCTATTCCCATTGTCCTTCTTATCGTTGTTCGTATTATCGACTTTTACCATGGCCTGTACACTTTTGTTATGTTAAATATACTCAATAACTACAGTGCTCCCTGTTGTTATTACTAGCATTATTATCGTTACCATTATATGTATTATTCTAATCCATTATTACTGCTAATACTATTATTATCCTTATTATTACCATTCCTATTATATTTAGTATTATTACTATCATTATCATTATTACTATTATTATAATTATTATTATTATTATTATTATTATTATTATTATTATTATTATTATTATTATTATTATTATTATTATCAAATTTTGTGTAGGGATTCGTCCTTATTCCTCAGCTTTATAAAAATATTTTACTTATATAAAAATTTAGCCTTACTCCGTCCTTATTCTACAGTTTTCGATAAAGTATTTTCATTAATTCGAAAAAATTGAGCAGCGTTCCTCCCTTATTTTTCAGTTTTATCCAGTTATCCTATCAATTATTGAGCAGTATTCTACTTTTACTTTGCTATTTTTGATAATTATTTTAACTAATTCGGAAAATTTGAGCAGCGTTCCGCCCTTATTTTACAGTTTTACGATAAACGTTTTAATTATTTCCAAAAATTTGCGCAGCGTTCTGCCCATATTTCCCGTCTCAATTCAACATAATTGATTCAGTTATTATATATTATTTAAAACATTATTTTTCGTAATTTTGGTCGTTCGGATTAATCTTTTTCCGATGGCTATTCATTTTAACTGTTGCAACGATTTCGCTATTTTCCCCGCTACCCTTTCCCTCTCTTTGTCCTTATGATCTATTTATGTTCATATTATAGTTAATGAGTGCCCACTGGACTACTCGTTGTTAGTGATTTTGAGCCGATTGTTGTTTAAAATTTTATGTCGATTTTATCGAAATTAAGTGCAAGAAAGTGGAGCCAAAAGACCCACTCTCAAGCTACTCTCTTTTGCTATTTAGGTTCAATGATTTGACGTTCGAGTTCCTGCGTTACGCACGCCGGAACCCTCACGGGCACAAGCTATAGGCGGAGAAACCGCACTCACACAGCTTGGTAATTATGTTTTAGTTTAATAGCTTGCATGTTGTGTGGCTGTGGGCCAGGAAAAAAAGGAAATAAATAAATGTTACCATTCCATTTGGGTAGAAGCTTCGATGCAATAAAATATTTATTCATAAAATCGTCAGCATATATTGGTAATTTGCAATATCATAATTCATAACATTTTCAATTCATAGCATTATCAGTCAATAAGTTCATATAATATCTTCGATTCATATCATTAGTCATCAATACATAATTTGATATTCACTCATGCGCTTACAGATAATATTGTACACCTAAGACCAAAACACAAGACTGAAACGTAAGATTAAAAATTTGTCAAAACACATCAGTATATATACCTATAATTTGACCTTAACCTTGCGTGTTATTTTTATTGCGATTAAACAAATTTGACCTTGAAATTATTTGTGTTATCTAAATTAAATTTTTATTAATTTCTTAATTTAAATTGGTAATTTATTTTTAACATTTTTAATTAAATTTATTCAGCCAAAAATATTTTATTTTTATTCATTTAATTCATTAATTTTTACTTTTATATAAATGGTCCTTTTATGGTCAAATTTTCTTGTTATTATGTTATTTATTATGTAAATTTCGTGCGGTTCTTGATGCATTTTGCATTTATTTTATTTTACTTTTATGTTTTTTGATTTTATATTTATTTATGTTTTCTCATATTTTAAAGTGTTTAGTTGATGTTGTATATTATATTTTAAGTTATCTTGGTGCTGGGTTTTCGTGCTGTATTACTGATGTATTTAAACAATTTTCAAGGCCGTTTGTGTTCTGGCCCAACATAAAACACTCCGGGGCCCGTAAAATTGCGACCCGCAATTTCTAAAAGATTTAAGCTATGAACTATACAGAGTTTACATTTTACATTCAATTGGGTCTACGAGCTACAGGGTCGTGACCTCAAAATCCACATGCATAAAAATAATCATACAGTATACATCAATATATGGATTACAAGATGAAGTGAAAGAGGACATACAGTCCGGTTATGATCACACATAAAGAAGAGTTAATTGTCTAAGAATCATTTGTTCATTGTTAATCATGAGTTCAATATTCTGTCACTTAGGTATTTGTCTCGCTAATGTCTTGCCATTCTTTGGTTTCTGATTGATTTGTTTCGATAGCAGGTTCTGATCTTTGACGATTCGATATCTGTTGTGCGATTTGTTTTTGAGATTTTGTTTAGTTCGGGGAATTGACTTTATTTGATATAGGGCTGATTAGATACCGATTGTTTAGAAGATTAGCAGGCGTAGTGAATCTCAGATAAACGAATAGTAAGAATGTTTCGTTCAAGACTCCATTTTTGATGGTGTATTTGGGGTTGTGAATAGATATTCTTGCTTTTGGTTGTTGACTTTTTAGCATCTTGAAACTGGGTAGAGTTCAACTGGGTTCTGTGGATAGATGACTCGTTATCATATTATCTCGTCTCGATTGTTTGATGATAATTGATCGGTTCGGGATTATTCATGATTCTTTGAGGTTGGTTTGGGTTTCTTCTTTTCGTTTATCGATTAGAGCTATTTGTTCTCGATTTTCCGTTCTTTTCTGTTATTTGTAGGGTTTCTGAAGAGCATCCATAAATATTTGAATATTATTTCCTTGATGGGTGTTTCCTCTTCTAATGAATTTCGATTTGATTTTCTAGAGTTCTGAGGGTTTAAAAGCTCTGTTTTTCTTGTTTTAATCTTTTGAGCATTGGGTATATTAGAAATTGATCCGTCGGTAATTGGTATTCTTTGGGTTTCTGCATATTTCGGCATTTTTGCTTCAGGTCATGTTTCATTGTTTGATTGATTAGGGTTTTTCGACATCGTTCTAAGGAATACTAGGTTGTATATATGGGCTTATCACTGCTATCTTCCTTCTTATCGCCAATATTATGCTGCTTTCGCTTTCCTTGTTTTTATAACAATTATGGGTTTGTGATGATTATTTACCATTGCTTGACTATTTACAACAAATTTCGAGCTACTTTAATAGGACTTGTTTTAACTTCACTTGATTTTAGGTAGTTGTTTGACTTTATGTTTCTCTTCCTTCTTTATCTCTGTTGCTTTTATTATCATATCTGGTTTCTCATTTCTGTGATTGATATTAACTTTATTTTTACATCGCTTATCTTATTTGTTTGCCTTTACTACAATTTGTAAGATTCTTTCGGTACTCCATTTTGATTAAGTGCATTTTGTCGATCAACATCATCATTTTTTTGTCGTTTCTTCGCATTGTCTTCTGTAATCTCTCTTTATTGATTCGATTTGTCTTTCTTGTTATCTGATTTTTGATTGTTGAGTTGTTTTTTATTCATATCCGGTGTTGAACTTCAGTCTTGTTTGGAATTACTATTTCGTGATATTCATTTTTTGTCTCGTTTGGTAGCGGTTGGTTGTTATTCTTGCTCTATTCCTTGCTTTAATTTTGAGTCTCTTCCTTCCCTTTTCATATTCATTTAGTTTTGTATATTGAGCTTCACTGGTTCTAATTCATTGTCCTTTTCGTTTGTCCGTTTACTCAATGACCACAAATTTTGTTTCTCAGTTATCTACCCTTTGTTGTTATTCATCAGTTTCTCATTACTTGATTAAGTTTTTCGTCAAATTATTTTTCATCGTCTTTTTCATTGACTGACTTAATATTCCATTCATTTCTTTATTGCTTCCGTTTTGTGTTGGTAATTTCCTTACTATTTTTCTGCTTTATCTTTGTTATCGTTGTTTATCATTTTCGTCTTTCATCTGATTGTATTGAATTTTCCAAGTTTTAATTTGCTCTCCAAGTCTACTCTTGTCTCTGATTTCCTCGATGGCTTCAGTACCTCTTAATCGGTTTATTTTAATTTCTGATCCTGATCTGATCCTTGGTTTAAACTCGTCTATCTCTGTTTGTACATTTAGTTTTCGGATGTTGGCCATCGTCGCTACAACTAAGCTTTACTGCTTGATATATTTGATTGGCTTCCATTTGATTCGTTTCTCCATTTTAACGTATTATCGCATCACTTGTCTTTCTCATTCCGCTTTATTCTTTGTCACATCGTCTGATTTTTAATTTGTTTTCGCTCCTCGACTATAATATTTATATACTACTTTTATATATTATCGGATATTATTATACTCATTCCATATAATATTTATATACTACTTTTATACATTACTATATAAACATATCTATTATATACATTATATACACACTCCTGACTATTTATTACTTCATCGTCCCCAAAGGGTCTACGCGCAAAGTGCGTGTCCCTTCGCATCTCTCGTCTGTTACTCGATATATATCGAACTCGCTTGGCCACTTGAGTGGTGCTGTTAGTGACGGTGGTTGTCTTATTTCCTTGTATGGTACCGAATTTTGCTTTTTATTACTATCTCGGTTTTCTCCCTCTTCGTTATCATCTTCTTTTTTCCTGTCTTTGTCTTCATCGTCCTTTTTGTCCTGGTCTTTATTACATCGATCCTTCTCAATTCTTTTGTCCTCTACATTTATTTCTTTGATTATATATTCATACATCTTGATTATCATTTTTCTTCCATTTCTAATGTCGTCAATTTCTTGTTTTCTACCGCTAGATTTTCGTTGTATCCGGTACCATTCTCTTACCAAGGTTTCTAATTCTTCCTTTCTGGACCCTATTCTCTCAGGCTCTCTTTTATTGTCCGTGAATTTTATTTCTCCTCTCTTTAACAAAGCTTTTATCGTTTTTGGTAATGATTCTCGGAATTTATTGCTCTTTTTAGTAATATATTTTCATTGCTTTCGAATTTATTTACGTCTATGATTTCGTTATCGGACTTTCTTTTTCTCCAATTGATCAGTTTTGCTGCTGCTTCATCGTATCCTCTCTCGATTGCTCCAAGGATTGGGTTTAAATGTTGTCCTATTATTTCGATGTCTTCTTGAATTGCATTTATCGTAAAGAACTCTATTGCACTTGCTTCTCTCGACATCATAATATAATTTAACATAGTTTTTCCTTTATTGTCCTTCTCGTTTAGAGTTGATCCTGTTTTTAATAACTCCCTCAGAATTTTCGTTGACATATCTCTTGACAATGCAATCATCATGGGTGTTTGTCCTTTCTCATTTCTGATGTTTGTATCTTGTCGACATTGGTTCATTGCCTCGATAATTTCCATCGTTCGTTCTTCGTTTTCGCTTTCTATGGCATGGTGTAGTGGTGTATTACCCGCTATGTCCATTATTGTGAATAATATTGGCATTCTTTTCTTTAAGATGCTGATTTCTGCTGTTGACTTTGAGCCTTTTGCGTAGTTCGTGATTATCTTTGTTACTCCTTCTAATATCTCGGTGGTATTCTTGTTTCTGGTCCATTTCGGCATTATTTCTTTAGTTATTTTGATTATTGTTTCCATCTGTTTCCAGTAATTCAATCTAGCATCTTGGATTTCGTTATATTCTCGTTTCTGTCTCGCCTGATTACTATAATATTTTGATTCTGTCTCTTTGCTATTTGTGGCTCTAGTAACTTGTTTCGTCATGTCTAATAAGTTTTTCTGCTTTCTAGTTGTTATGTTTTTTCCTGGTTCGTAGCTTGATTTGATACTTGTGTCATTCGCTGGCTTTATTCTGGTGTTAGTATTGATCTCATCTGATTTTCTATTGCTTCCTCTCATTAGTCCCACTGTTCCGGATGGGTTCTGAGTCTGTTTATTTGGACAATTCCGATCCAAGTGCCCCCATTTTAGACCGTTAAAACATATTCCGCGTCTTTTGTGACAAATGTTATTTACATGACCTCTCTTCCCGCATTGTTGGCATATTTGATGTCGATAGCAGTCGTTCTCTGCGTGTCCGGATTTTTGACATGTTTTACAATATTCTCTGATATTTACTTCGTTAGCTTTCGTATTGATTGTCCAGGTACTTTCTTTGTTCGTTGTGGTTTTCCTAGTCGTGTTTTGTTGTGTATATTCATGCTGTATTGCAATTTTCCTTTCCACATTTGTTGTTTTGCTGAGTTCTTCAATTACGTCTTCTTTGGTCTCAATAATCAATTCGCTAACTATTTTTGATCTGTCTTGCATATTCAGATTTCTCGTTTGTTGCTTTTGAATTTTCTTTTCGATTAGTTCTCCCTCTGAAATTTTATTAACCATTAAAATATTTATTACCTCTTGTTCGATTGACGTCCCTCCTATTTCTATATTGTCTCCTATTGTTTGTATGGGTTTTGACTCTGCGTTTATTTGAAGTTCCTCTTTCTTGAACTTTTCATTATTGCTTAGCCCTTGTTGTAACATATTTATTTTCGCTTTCCTTTTCGATTCTCTTTTCGATTTTTGTAGTAGTACCCTCTGATTTTGATATTTTGTTTTTTGTTTTTCTAATATATTTTTATCGCTGTTTTTGCTGCTTTTTCGTCGTCTATCGTTCTCTTCTATGGTGAACTCTTGTATTATCTTTATTTGTTCTTTGCTGCTCAATTCTTGCTCTGACTTTATTTTGTCCTCTTGAGTTTCATCTTTCTTAATTACTTCACTTTCTTTATCGTTATTTATTGTCATATCATCCTCGCTGTTGACAACACACTGCTCCGCAGTGTGGATTTCTTTTGTATTGACTTTTCTCGGCATATTGCTTCTACTTGATATTTGATTTCTGTTCGTCCGTCTTTGTCGAATTTCCTGGGTTTCCTCTCTCTATAATCTCTGCCATTCAATTTGTTGCTGTTCCGGATATTTTCTGGTCCATTGATTTCTAACATCATTCATGTTTCTCTTCGCATTACTTCGATGTATTTGATTGTTTGCGGCTATTCGTTGAATCATACTTCCTAATTGCTCAATCTCTTGTATTTGATTACTTTGTGTACTTTGGTTATAATTGTTCGGTTTTGGTTGTCTCAATTTTCTCTCTATTGGACAATTTTCTGCTATATGTCCATTTAGATTGCAGTTGTAACAGGTTCTATTCTCGAATTTTGTGGTTGTCCTCATTATCGTCATATCTCTTAAATATCTAATCTCTTGTGTTGGATTATTTTGTAGATTTAACTTGAATTGGTTTGGTTTTTGTTGACTTTGCATTCTTCTCCTTCGACAATTCTTTGACATATGACCAATTTGATCGCAATTAAAACAGATTATCATTTCTTCCTCTACGTTCCGTGTAGGGTTCGTTAACATTGGTTGTCTGTTGATACTTTCTGTGCGAACTCTTCTATCACTTCCTTGGTAATTCTCCAATTGATAACCTCGGTCAGTTCGGTATCCTTCTTTTGAACAGGTATTACATACTTGATTGTAGCTCGATTTGTTAATCCTGAAATAATTATTACAATTTATAAATTTACCTCTACTGTCTTGAATCCTCTTAACTGGCATATCGCAAATTCGTGATGGTTTTTTAATATATTGATTTGTTAGCCGGTAAATATCTTTCGTTTGTCTCGTTGCTTCCATCGATACTTTTATTGGTTCTGATACTTGATCTTTTAATTCGGTTTGATCATTTTCCCTTTCGACTCTTTCTTCCATTGTGGTTAACATTCTCTCTTCCCGTATGATTTCCGTTTTCTATGTTTCAGCTATTTTTGTTTCAACTGTTTTCATTTTCGAATTTCCAGTTTCCTTTTTGTCATGTAAATCTTCTTCGTTGCATTTTCTTTCCGAATGCATCTCCTGTACATTTCTCTTTAAACTCGAATATATTGGTTCTCGGCTCTTCATTTCCTGTTCATCCCGTGTGATTTCGTACATTGTTGATTCTTTCAAATAAGTTTTTGTTTCATCCGTATTTTTACTTGGTAACTTTTGGTTAATTTCCTCTCGGAGTTTTTCCATCTCTTTACTCATACTTGTTTTCAACTGAATTGGAATTTCTGGTTCCTGTGATTTCACGTTGTTTCCTTTATCGGTTAACTTTTCCTTTAATTTATCGTATTCTTCGGCTTCTGTTTTCAAACTTTCTAATCTTGTTGTAATCAATGATTCTGTTGTCTTTACTGTATTAAGTTTTCTATCTGTTGCAGCTTTTCCCTTTCTCTGACTTCCAATAAAATGGTGTATTTTCTTTATCCTTGTTCTCCGTTCGTTTTGGTATATTCTCAGTTTCTCTACTCGATGGTTTCCTTGATTCCGGTTTCTCGTTACTTGTTTTCTTGATTTATTTCTAGTCTATCGGCTATATTATTCGTCGTTTACTTAATCTCTTTATTCCTTTGGTTTACTTGATCTCTTTATTCCTTGTCAATTATCTAAAAATAAATAACACTTCTAGTACATACATAAATTTCCACATTAATTTCACGTATTATTCTCATTGCTTCATCTTATTTTAATTCTTTTCGTTACGTCAACTTCTTTATCCTTGTAATTTTTTTTTGTCTTTTGATTTTAAGTTTATTTTGAATTATCTATAAATCGTATCAAGTATCTATAAATTATCTTTATAGTCGCCTCAATTATCTGTATTGTCGTGTCAATTAACTATTTTTATCAAATAAATCATCACCATAATATCAATAATCGTCTCGTTAATTATTCTCCTTTATCTCTCCATAATTTGTCCAAAAAAATTTTCCTTAATCTCTATGCGCTGGCGCTCTATGGGCCTTTTAATTAAATCCTCTAGTCTTTTTCCTTAAACTTTATCCGCTGTCGCTCTATGGGCCTTCTAATTAACTCATCTTGTCGTTTTCCTTAAACGTTATCCGCTGTGATCATTTTCATTTTGATTCATCTCCCTTCATTTTAAATCTATTTCTCGTATCAATTATCTATCATCCTCGTATTAATCTCGTGTCAATTATCTATATTCTCATCAAATAAAATCGCAATAATCATACCGTCATTCAATCCATTAATTATATTTCCTATATCTCTTTATCATAAAATCATTTGCCTAACCTTTAATTGCTGGCGCTCTATGGGTCTTTGTCTAAATCTTATTATCTTTTCACTGGCACGCTATGGCCTTAAATTTCTCGTCTTATCCGGCCTTCTATGGGCCTCTATAATTTATCCTCTCTATTGGCTCTCTATGGCCTTCTCTATTTACTCGGAGTTGAGTTTTCATCAGTGACCTATTGGGTGACTTGTCCGATGGACAAGCTTGAGGCCTCACACTGACTTCTCAATCCATGGCGTCTGTTGGGAGCGTATTTGTCCGGTTACGCTTGCCTCACCGCCACTCAGATATCCGGTACTCGGTGTGGGATCCGGGTTATTGTACCGAACTCCTCGCTGGGTTAATAATCTAAAAACATTCCCTCAGTACTCGGTGTGGGATCCGGGTTGTGTACTTCGGAGAATATAAAAGAATGGAAAAGCCTAGACGTTCAATCAAGTTCCAAAAGCGGTTTACTTGATTTCCCGATTAGTGAAAAGAAAAGGAAGAAAAATTTGGGCGCTGCAATTTTCTATTATCTCTGTCTACCGTCAGCCGCCCCGCGTCAGATTTCCAGCTCTGCTTGGCTGCCTCAATCTGATCCTTAGTAGGACCTTTCGAGTATGAACCATTTACCGGTTAGTTCACATCTCACCTACCGCTTGGTGTCCTCGATACTCGGTGTGGGATCCGGGTTGTGTATCGAGTCCCTACCAGGTAAAAATTATTCTCGGTCGATACTCGGTGTGGTATCCGGGTTTTTGTATCGAGCGGTTCAGCGCCACTAGTCCCTTGGCTAGCAACAACCTGAACTCGACAGTCCGCCGCTGTCCTCTGGTGCCTCACCACCAGCTAGGGAAAAAATGTTTCTAGGTACCTTACGAGACTTTTTGGCTCTCTCACCTTCGGCGTCTAAATAATGTGCACATTTTCAATTTTTATTTTTATTTTTGGTTTCCCCTCACTTTCCAATTCAAAAATTGTAGTAATCGCGTTGGTTTGTTCCCCAGAAGAGGTGATCAATCTCTCGCCAGAAACTCCCCAACATTTGCGACGGATCCTACTACCTTCCTCTCTCGGGTTGATCAGGGTTCCCAATCGGAATAAGCGTACTATCGTTATGATAGCTCGGTTTTAAATCTTACTTTCCAGTATTAGTTCCATATCATATAATATAAATAACATTACAAAATATACTAAAAAAAATGAGATGCATCGAACTTTTACCATACCTTATGTGTGATTTTTCGGCTTTCACTGTTTAAGTTGTGTTTACTTGTCCACTCAGAATTTATTTAACGGCTTTCATGAAGTTTTCGGCTTTTTTTTCGTATGTTTTACACCTTTCGGTTGCTATTGTGTCTCGTTCATTTTTATTAATAATCTCCACTCATCGTGCTCGTTTTCGCTCATCATTTTATTCCGGTTGCTGACTATTATTTCATAATTCATTATTATCTCTAATCCTTTATTTCATTTTGAACAAGCATCATCATTTATTCATCTACGCTCATTTCTTACTATTCATTTCATTTACACCTAAACATTTCCTTTTATCTAAGCCTAAGTTTCTCCATCATTTGGATTATCTTTTCGTCAATTTCTCTAACTTAATCGATTATCTGTTTCTCATTTAATATCTAATTTGGCTTCGCTTAGCCTCATGTCTTTTGATATTCACACAACCGGTTTTCCGTTACTTCCGCTACAATTTCTCATTTCATAGGGTAGGGTTCGAAATCGTTGCAACCTTTTTTATGAAATTCCTTTAATAATTTTGATTTTTGTTTTTTATTTAACTACTTTTAATTAATCATTTACTAAGTTTAAAATTATTTTAAATGACTTGTCTCGTCTAATTTCAACCAATATTAATTCGAAAATTTCTAGTTTTCTAATTATCCTATATTCTAACCGCTATTCACATACTTATCTAATTATTATTTATATGGTTCTTTAATTTATTTATACAATATTTACACGACCCATTTTTGTGGTTTCCCTTTTTCTAATCTCTTTAACCCTCGTGGTTTCCACCTTTCCCCTGTTTTTATTACTTTTATTTTATTTATTTATTTATTTTTTGTATTTTTATTCTTACTTCTACGGTTTTTGGATGATATTTACACGATGATTTCTATTGGTTTATACAACTTACCCATAATTTTATTTATGGTTTCTTGTTTCCTTGATTTCTGCTTTACAAATATTGATAATTTTATCCCACTTTCTTGTTGAATCGTTTCACTTTTGAAATTTTATGTATCTAATATTTAGTTTATTTACATTTATTGATATTTTCCTCTCTTATTACAATACTCGTCATTCAGGTGGTTTCTAAACTGGTGTTTTTGTTCCTTCGTATTTTCATCATATTTTGCATTCTCTATTTTTCCTCATCCCGCCATTTTTGATAAACTATGCTCATGTATTGTCATTCATGCTCTGTTGAGGGTGTTCCTGAGATTATTGGTAGTTTCTTAATTTTCCTTGAAATTTGTTTTCCGTTGTACCATAATCATTAAATCTCAGCTTTGAATGATCAAACAAAGGTTTTCGTTTCTTATTTCGCACTGGTCTTTTCTTTCTGAAATTCTTTCATTCGTTAGTTTTCTTTCCATGTAGATAAATTAATCGTTTTTCATAGTTTTTGTTTAATTTCCTTCTATTTATTCTTCCTGTAATTGTCTGAAATGTGTCCCGACGTTTCCTTACTTGTTATTGTTTCTAACAGAAATTTGTATATTGTTCTCTTTCTTCATTGCTGAGTCCCCAACTTTGTACTTGTCGAGTCATTTGTTTCATTTCGTTTTGTAGAAAAATCCATCGTTTTCCATAACTTTCCGCTAATCTCTCTTTTTCTTATGGTCCCCAGATTTGTATGTGCTGTCTAGTCATTTATTTCACTGCACTGTTTTTCTTATTTTGTAGCCAATTTGATCGTTTTCCATCGTTTTTTATTAAGCTCTATTCTTTGGCAAAATGTTGTCCCGACGTTTTCGGTTTTTTGCATCTTGTATCTTCTGGTCACTTTCTGTTGTTTCTTAACTTTATGTTTGTTTCTTCTCAATAACGAAGTTGAGCCCCAAATTTATATTTGTGGCGAGCCATTTGTTTCATCACCATATTTTCTAGCTTTGTAGAGATATCCATCGTTTTTCACAATACTTTCCCTTTTCTCATTGTTGTCTCTCTGGAGTTTAGTAAAATGTGTCCAGACATTTTCTTTGTTTGATTATTAGATTCTTACTTCGGTTTTCTTTGTTTGCTTTGCCAACAAAATCATTTCTTCCCGCTGAGGGTGCACTGAAAACTCGCTGTTATTCTAAACATGATGATTCTGATCTTCCAAACAACGAAGCTTTATGCTGACCCCAAATTTGTACTTGGTGGGCTAGTCATTTGTTTCATTATATATTTTCTCATTTTATAGTCAGGTTAATCGTTTTTTTTTATCGTTCTTTATTAAGTTCCATTCTTGTTCAACATTTTCTGCTTGACAATAGATTCTTATTTCGGTTTTCTTGGTTGTTTGACTAAACAAATCATTTCAATCCGACTGAGGGTGCGCTGACAAAACTCTCAGTATTCTTGCTTGCTCGTTTGCTTTTCCAATTAACGAAACTTGATTTCGGCTTAGGGTGCACTGATAAACTCTCTATTGTTTCTTAACTTGGCTGTGTTGATTCTTCCAACTATCGAAACGTTCATTCGGTGAGCCCAAATTTGTACTTGTGGCTAGTCATTTGTTTCCTAAAATATTTTCCTTATTTTGTAGTCAAGTTTGTCGTTTTTCATCGTTCTTTATTAAGTTTCGTTTCTTAAGTTCCATTCTTGTTCATCTGTTATCTGTTCATCTGTCATCAGTCCTCATCTGTCGTCTGTTTTATTATCATTTTCTTGTTTGTAGTGAGATTGGTCGTTTTTCATTTATGAGTTCATTCTGTTAATCTGTCATTTTTTTTTCTGTCATCTCTCCTGGGTTCGGCAAAAATGTCGTCCCGACATTTTCTATTTGATCCTTAGATTTTTATTTTGGTTTCCTTTGGTTCTTTGCAAACAACGAAACTTTCATCCCGGCTGAGGGTGCACTGACAAAACTTTCTGTTGTTTCTTGACTTGGTTGGGTTGGTTTTTTCCAATAGACAAAGCTTCAATCCCGGCTGAGCCCCCAAATTTGTACTTGGTGGCGAGCCATTCGTTCATTAGCGTTTTCTTATTTTGTAGTAAAATTGGTCGTTTTTCGTCGTTCTTTATTTAGTTTCATTTATTAGGTTTGATTCTTGTTAATCTGTCTTCTGTTCCTTTCTCATCTTTCCTGGGTTCGGCGAAAATGTCGTCCCGACATTTTCTGTTTAATAGGTTGTTTTGTTTTTTCCAATTGACTAAGCTTTCGTCTCGGCTGAGCCCCCAAATTTGTATGGTGGTCTGGTTGAATATTTAAAACTATATGGTGTTACAGACAAAACCCCGACAAATATTTCTTTGTGACACTCGGCACCCTTGCTAAGCAACGTTGGAACTGTGTTCGAGCTGGGTGATCGTCCGCGCAAAAAGTGAGCGTTTATTGCTTAATGCTATAATTGACCGTAACGATCCATGGTCCAACGAGCTGCGCGATAGAAGGCTATGCTCGCTTGTCGGTTTTTAGGTCCCATTATTTCCTACTCTTTTCAAATGTTACCCATATTCTCACATTTCTCATTACGTCTAATTCCATTCCTTCTTATCGTTGTTCGTATTATCGACTTTTACCATGCCTGTACCTTTTTATGTAAATTCTCAATAACTACAGTGCTCCCTGTTGTTTTACTCAGCATTCATTATCGTTACCATATATTTGTATTATTCTAATCCATTATTTACTGCTAAATACTATTATTATCCTTATTATTACCATTCCTATTATTATTTAGTATTATTACTATATTATCTTATTCTTATTATTATAATTTATTATATTATTATTATTATTATATTATTATTATATTATATTATATTATTATTATTATTATTTTATTATATTATTATCATTTGGTAGGGATTCGTCCTTAATTCCTCAGTTATTAAAAATATTACTTATATAAAAATTTAGCCTTACTCCGTCCTATTCACAGTTTTCGATAAAGTTATTTTCATTAATTCGAAAAATTGAGCAGCGTTCTTCCCTTATTTTTCAGTTTTATCATTATTCCTATCAATTATTGAGCAGTATTCTACTTTTACTTTGCTATTTTTGATATTATTTTAACTAATTCGGAAAATTATTGAAGCAGGTTTCCGCCCATTTTACAGTTTTACGAATAAACGTTTTAATTATTTCCTAAAATTTGCGCAGCGTTCTGCATATTTCCGTCTCAATCTCAACATTAATTATCAGTATTATATATTATTTAAAACATTATTTTCGTAATTTTGGTCGTTCGGATTATCTTTTTCGATGGCTATTCATTTAATGTTGCAACGTTCGCTTTTTCCCGCTACCTTTCCCTCTCTTTGCCTTTATGATCTTATTATGCTTCATTTATAGTTATGAGTGCCCACTGGGATACTCGTTGCTTAGTGATTTGAGCCGTTGTTGTTTAAAATTTTATGTCGATTTTATCGAAATTAAGTGCAAGGAAAGTGGAGCCAACACAGACCCACTCTCAAGCACTCTCTTTGCTATTTAGTTCAATGATTGACGTTTCGGTTCTGCGTACGCACGCCGGGGGAACCCTCACGGAGCCAACGCTATAGGCGGAGAAACCCACTCACACAGCTTGTAATTAGTTTTAGTTTAATAGCTTGATGTTGTTGGCTGTGCGGCCAGGAAAAAAAAGGAAATAAATAAATGTTACCAGTTCCATTTGGGTAGAGAAGCCTCGATGCAATAAAATACTTTATCATAAAACGTCAGCCTATCATTGGTAATTTGCAATATCATTAATTCATAACCATTTTTCAATTCATAGCATATCAGTCAATACAGTTCATATAATATCTTCGATTATATCATTAGGTCATTCAATACATTAATTATATTCACTCATGCGCTTACAGATAATACTTGTACACCTAAGCACCAAAACACAGACTGAAACGTAAGATTAAAAAATTTCAAAAACACATCAGTATATATACTATAATTGACCTTAACCTGCGTGTTATTTATTGCGAATTAAACAAATTTGACCGTGAAATATTTGTGTTTATCTAAATTAATTTTTATTAATTCTAATTTAAATTGGTAGGTTAATTATTTTTAACATTTTAATTAAATATTTATTCAGCCAAAAATATTTTATTTTATTCATTAATTCCATTAATTTTTACTTTTATATAAATGGTCCTTATGGTAAATTTTCTTGTTATTAGTTATTTATTATGTAAATTTCGTCAGGTTCTTGATGCATTTTGCATTTATTTTATTACTTTTATTTTTTTTTTATATTTATTTATGTTCTCATATTTTAAAGTGTTTAGTTGATGTTGTATATTATATTTTAAGTTATCTTGGTGCTGGGTTTTCGTGCTGTATTACTGATGTATTTAAACAATTTTCAAGGCCGTTTGTGTTCTGGCCCAACACATTTTTAAATTCTAATTTACTACTTATTTTTATAAGTAGTATATATTTTGTAAATTTATTTTATTTTTATTATTATTTTATTTTTATTTTATTTTTATTATTATTATTTTTATTATTATTTTATAAATATTATTATTTTTATTATTACTAATATTATTATTACTTTTTATTATTATTATTACTTATAAAAATTTTTATTATTATTATTATTACTAATATTATTATTACTTTTATTACTATTAATTATTAATATGCTTATTACTTATTTTAAAACTGTATTAATATTATTAATTATTACTTTTATAAACTGTTATTAGTAGTATTATTATTATTACTTATAAAAACTTTTATTATTATTATTATTATTATTAATATTATTATTATTACTTTTAAAAATTTTTATTAATATTATTATTTAAAAACTTTTATATAATATAATCATTTTTATTAATAATAAAATTTTAATATATTATTATATAAACAACATACATAAAACAAAAAACATCTACATAAAAAACAATGAATTATTATAATAAATACATTTAAAATATATTTTTTCAGTAAAAAAATATAAAAAATATAAGTTATTTTCGCGTTTTCGTCACGCTGCCAGGCTTTGGCATGAAATCATATAATAATAATAAAAATGTAAATTTTAAAAATTGAAAATTATAACAAATAAATTATAAAAATTTCATCTAAATTCATAATAAAATTGAAACTATTGACAAGTTTTTCTAAAAATAAGTTTCCAAATTCAATTACAAAAATGCTTTTTAAAAATATTTATTAATCAGATAACAACCGGTCATCAATATCAATGTTATTCGATTAAAACTTAAACATCTCGAAAAAGCTCGCCGCATTAATTTCATATCGCTGTTTCGTAGAGTCATCAAACGGGCTCGAACCACCTACCTAACAAGCGCTCATCAAGAAATACTTGGTCCACTATCTATGCATCAACCAAAATAGTGCCAAATCGAGATATGGTATTTCCCACCATAATTGCCTTATCATCGTTTTACTCAAAGCATTTTACTGTTTCTAAATGTATTACAGGCTGATTGTTCGCGTCCCTATCTACTTTGAGGTACTGTGATACTACGTTTTTATTGTAGCAATCCAAATACGACGATGTTTGATGTCAGTCCCCAACTCTTCACCCCCTTAGCCCTCATTGTATCAGATTTGCCTAATAAAACTATAGCACTTGGGTCTTAAGGAAAACCCACTCTTATACCGAGACCTTACTTTCATCTTTAAATTTTCCTTATCACAGAATCTAATTTCCTCGAGTATTATAAGGGATGTGCCGAGCGTCGTTGAATTTGAGTATTCTAAAAGGTTGTCTCATTATCATTGCGGCAAAAGAATGTCAAGCTTACAGTGCTAACCTCAAGAAACAATCATTGCGCCGGGCAACGATATTAAATATCCAGTTAAATTCTGATCTATATTTTAGCAATTCATTATATTGTAATTGGTACATCGCGCTAGACAGGTCTAGTACTGATTGGCCGATGTAAACTAGGCCTGTCTAAACATATAGAGCTTTGTTCAGATGAGCAGCAATCAAATCATCCATATTTGATGGACTTTGAAAGTCGGTTTGAAGCATATACATCATCTTTTGCAGCTGATTGATAGCCTCAAATTCATCCGTTTTTTCAAATCTCAACGGAATTCCCAAATAGACTATTATAAATAATTTATACAAATCTCTATGAGCTCGCACTTTGAGTTGAGCGTAAAATCTGGTATTCTGTATATATTCTTAAATAGGGCTTTGTTTTAAATTAATTGCCCTATAATACAGTTTTGCAACCTTCCGCAACCAATTCTATATACAGTTGAGAAGTCTCCAGTGAAGAACATGGTTCTTCTTTACTGTAATGCGTAGCATTAACTTCTCAACTTTGAATTGCGGCGGACACATTTCCGGAGCAAGCGGAAAGTCATTCAAATCTGATGCACACGCTCAGGGATATTGATGTCAACTTCCATTGTATAACCATACGAAGGATTCAATATTCGCATTCACACATTCACTCAGCCACATCATCAGATTATCATGCACCCAACAAAATCACATACGGAAGTTTGGCTAAGTGCCCACCCATATAAATTTAATGTCTATATACAAGAGTTCTGTATCTTCAGAACTTGCAACATAAAATGTTTGGTAACAAATGTTAACCACCCCGTATTCCACCCTATAGAAATGTAAATCCACAGAAAAAAAATCTATTGGGCCTTTAATGTCAGGAGCGGACGCCCTTGACATTCCAGAATTCCATAAAAATCAGAAGGTTCTAAACATTGTAAGCAATAGCTTGCGCGAAATTCTGCTGAAAATTAGTCTGCAAGAAGAATACGTCTAATTTAGGTAAGTTAACATATAGTCTAACATGTAGTGCCACATTTTGCTTGTGTCCAAATTAGTTGAGCGTAGCATATTCATCATCAGATACAGTTCCATTTTGGAGGGTAGTTCATAAGTCGATTCAAGGCTCTAGTCGATACTGCAAATCATTAAGGAAAGATACCCTTTGCCTTAACTATAAGACCGTCAAAAGCAGAAAAGTTAGAGGTAGATCAGGAGAGGTTTCAGTGCCTTGGCTAAAGGAGAAATTTACAAATTGCATACTGTCATAAAATCTAACAGCCCAAATTTCCTTAATATTTACAATCAAAGAATTGAATTCTCAGTGTGGTAGGAAATATTTAATTTCCAAGATGGAAATTCATTCAAAACCATACTTAAAATATGATGAAGGTCATACCCTCTCAAATTATGAAAACAATAGGTAACGTTTACTTATTTCCTACTTAATATTACAGTTATGACACGCCAAGCACCAAGATACTGACCTGTAAAATGATCATGGCTCCTTAACCTTATTTCTAATAAGTTTTTTACAAAGATAGCACAAGTTCACATGCGATGAACTGCTGTTCCTATTAGATGTAAGATTATCATAGGTTTTTTTGCATGATTTTTCAGAAACTGTAGCCATTGTGACAGCAATTTCCTCGTACTTTCTTATAAAAATTCCAAAACACATTCAAGCCTATTAAAAACTGAAATATTGTGTAGTATTTGTAATTATTATTAATAATAAGCCTGCTGATATCGCATGTGTATTTGGTGATGTTTATATCTTTGGCAAAACAGCCTCAAAATCCGCATAAATACGAAGTGGTGGGTAATCATTTGTTAGATAATTTTTAAATATCAAATTTTTATTTTCTGGAGGTGTATAAGGTTGTTCTATTGATTTTTAGCGCGGCGACAAATAACATGTGCCTTAAAGGTTTTCATAATAAAAAACCGTTTTTTAAACAGTGGACACCGTTTACGCGATTTTTGGTGTTACATTTTCCTACTGAATGACAATCAGCAGTCTATTTAAATTAAAAATGTTCGGTATAAGGTAATTATCACCGTTCATGTATAATTAAAAGATTAATTCAGGTTACCGCCGATAACCTTTGTTCGATGATTAAGACGAGGTGAGGATGTGAGTACGTAATCATATCATTCAATTGTTTAGAAAGGAGGTCTTGTTGTAATATCTTAAAGACATTGATTGCCAAATTTAAATCGCTATTGTTTCTTCAAATTTTGGGATGCTACAGAGTCTCATTTGGACATCAGTAATTTGGATCAATTCAATCATCCATAAAAAGTACTGTAGAGAAACACGCTCCATTTTCTTTTAAAACTATTATCACGCTTTAAAGATCGATAAAACACTATATATAAACGATGATCTGTGTTTTTAACATTTACAATAGCCATTTTTACCTACTAGAGATTCCGGTGTAGGGATTAAAATATGTCCAGCTAATCGACTTACATGATAATACGCGCGTTAAAATAAAACGATTTCGCGAATCTTAACTACCACCATTCCTAAAAATGTGATTTTCGATTTTTCATTTAACCCGCTCACTCCATTAGCAAGAAAATATCGAAAAGACATCACGCTATTGAAAAGAAAATTATTTTTATTTCCCCATCTTCTTAATTGAATAAGAGCTGTAAACTGCGACTTTTACAGATCCAATTATTCTTTATTCATTTTAATTTATTTACAAGTTTATCCGTCTAGGGCAATTTGAACAAGGTTTTGATTTCTAAATCAAATCGAATTTTTACGGGAACCCCTTAAGTCAACCTCTTATTTCAGGTTCATCGTTACATCTTATTTCATTATTTACCGAACCCCCTATTTGATTATATTCGAGTTCGTCATCACTAATGGATGATTTCTATTTTTTAATTAGCAGGATACACGACAGATTTTCGCAGGGTCTTTTGATATAATTTTTAGTGAACATTGTTTATTGTTTGTTAGTGAATCTTTGTATTATTTGTGTTATTTGTGATAATATTATTATTAACATTTTTCGCATTAATCATGAATAATCCTTTTTATTAATTTTTAAATTGATAAATGGACTAGAGTGTTTCTTAATCAAACTTAGTATTCAAGTCATGGGCGGTATCGCATTTAGGGCAAATAAAAAGTAGTAAACTTTCATAGTTGCTATGGCATGAGATATGACCATTCCAGTTGGCAATATTTTAATACAATCACCTGAGAAATATGTAATTATTATCAATATTTATTATTAAATCATATATGAATCAAATAATAACTATATAAATGATGATAAATTACTAACCATGTGTAAATATTTAATTTAAAAATTAATATTGTCAATTCTTTTATAAATCAAAGATATTTTAGAAGCTTCGATGCAATAAAATATTTATTCATAAATCGTCAGCATATATTTGGTAATTTGCAATATCATTAATTCATAACATTTTCAATTCATAGCATTATCAGTCAATAAGTTCATTATAATATCTTCGATTCATATCATTAGTCATCAATACATAATTTGATATTCACTCATGCGCTTACAGATAATATTGTACACCTAAGACAAAACACAAGACTGAACGTAAGATTAAAAATTTGTCAAAACACATCAGTATATATACCTATAATTTGACCTTAACCTTGCGTGTTATTTTTATTGCGATTAAACAAATTTGACCTTGAAATTATTTGTGTTATCTAAATTAAATTTTATTAATTCTTAATTAAATTGGTAATTATTTTAACATTTTTAATTAAATTTATTCAGCCAAAAATATTTTATTTTTATTCATTTAATTCATTAATTTTTACTTTTATATAAATGGTCCTTTTATGGTCAAATTTTCTTGTTATTATGTTATTTATTATGTAAATTTCGTGCGGTTCTGATGCATTTGCATTTATTTTATTTTTACTTTTATGTTTTTTGATTTTATATTTATTTATGTTTTCTCATATTTTAAAGTGTTTAGTGATGTTGTATATTATATTTTAAGTTTATCTTGGTGCTGGTTTTCGTGCTGTATTACTGATGTATTTAAACAATTTTCAAGGCCGTTTGTGTTCTGGCCCAACACATTTTTAAATTCTAATTTACTACTTATTTTTATAAGTAGTATTATATTTTGTAAATTTATTTTATTTTTATTATTATTTATTTTTATTTTATTTTTATTATTATATTTTTATATTATTTTAAAATATTATTATTTTTATTATACTAATTATTATTACTTTATTATTATTATACTTATAAAAATTTTATTATTATTATTATTACTTAATATTTTATTACTTTTTATTACTATATTATTAATATGCTTATTACTTATAAAAACTTTTATTAATATTATAATTATTACTTTTAAAAACTGTTATTAGTAGTATTATTATATTATATAAAAACTTTTATTATTATTATTATTATTATAATATTATTATTATTACTTTTAAAAATTTTTATAATATTATTATTATTACTTTATAAAACTTTTATTATAATATTATTATCACTTTTTATTAATAATAAAATTAATATATATATATATAATAAAACAACTACATAAAAAACAAAAACATCTACATAAAAACAATGAATTATTAATAATAAATACATTAAAATATATTTTTTACATGTAAAACAAATATTAAAAAATATAAAGTTATATTTCGCGTTTCGTCACGCTGCGGCTTTGGCATGAAATAATAATAATAATATTATAAAAATGTAAATTTTAAAAATGAAAATTATAACAAATAAATTATAAAAATTCATCTAAATTCAATAATAAAATGAAAACTATGACAAGTTTTCTAAAATAAATAAGTTCCAAATAAATTAACAAAAACTGCTTTTTAAAAAATATTTATTAATCAGATAACAACACGTCATCAATATCAATGTTATCTTCGTTAAAACTTAAACCATCGAAAAGCTGCCCATAATCTTCATTATCGCTGATTTCTGTAGAGTCATCAAAACTGGGGCTCGAACCACCTAAAAGCGGCTCATCAAGAAATTAACTTGGTCACTATCTATTGCATCAACCCCAAATAATGCCCAAATGAGATACTGGTATTTTCCCACCCATAATTTCTTATCATCGTTATTACTCAAGCGATTTTACTTGTTTCTAAATGTATACAGCTGATGGTTCGCGTCCCTATCCTACTTTGAGGTACTGTGAATACTACGTTTTTATTGTAGCAATCCAAATACGACTGATGTTTGATGTCAGTCCCCAACTACTTCACCCCCTTAGCCCTCATTGTATCAGATTTGCCTAATAAAACTATAGCACTTGGGTCTTAAGAAAACCCACTCCTTATACCCGAGACCTTTACTTTCATCTTTAAATTTTCCTATCACAGAATCTAATTTCCTCGAGTATAGGGATGTGCCGGGTCGTAATTTGAGGTATCTAAAAAGGTTGTCTCTTATCATTGCCGGCAAAAGAATGTCAAGCTTACAGTGCTTTAACCTCAAGGAAAAACGAATCATTGTCGCGGCAACGATATTAATATCACAGTTAAATTCTGATCTATATTTTTGCCATTCATTATATTGTAATTGGTACATCCGCAGCTTAGACAGGTCTAGTACTGATTGGCCGATGTAACTAGGCCTGTCTAAACATATAGAGTCTTTGTTCAGATGAGCAGCAATCAAATCATCCACTATTTTAATGGACTTTTTGAAAGTCGGTTTTGAAGCATATACAATCATCTTTCAGCTGAATTGCATAGCCTCAAATTCATCCGTTTTTTCCAAATTCTCAACGGAATTCCCAAATAGACTATTATTAAATAATTTATACAAATCTCTATGAAGCTCGCACTTTGAGTTTGAGCGTAAAATCTGTATTTCTTTGTATATATTCTTTAAAAATAGGGCTTGTTTAAATTTAATTGCCTATAAATACACTCAACTTCCGCACCCAATTCTATATACAGCTTGAGAAGTCTCCAGTGAAGAACATGGTTCTTTCTTACTGTAATGCGTAGCATTAACTTCTCAACTTTTGAATTGGGCGGACACATTTTTTCCGGAGCAAGCGGAAAGTCATTCAAATACTGATGCACACGCTCAGGATATTGATGTCAACTTCCATTGTATAACCATACGGAAGGAATTCAATATTCGCATTCACACATTCACTCAGCACATCATTCAGATTATCATGCACCCAAACAAAATCACCATACGGAAGGTTTTGCTAAGTGCCCAACCATATAAATATTAATGTCTATATACAAGAGTTCTGTATCTTCAGAACTTGCAACATAATGTTTGTTAACAAATGTTAACCCACCCCGTATTCCACCCTCATAGAAATTAAACATTTCCATGTCCTACAGAAGTTCTATGGGTTCCTTTAATGTCATGAGGAAGTCTTATCGTTCTTATTAAGTTCCATTCTTGTTCAACATTTTCTGCTGACAATAGATTTCTTATTTTCGGTTTTCTTTGGTTGTTGACTAAACAAATCATTTTCAATCCCGACTTGAGGGTGCGCTGACAAAACTCTCAGTATTTCTGGCTTGCTCGTTTCTGCTTTTTTCCAATTAAACGAAACTTTGATTTCGGCTTAGTGCACTGATAAACTCTCTATGTTTCTTTAACTTGGCTGTGTTGATTCTTCCAACTATCGAAACGTTCAATTCGGGTGAGCCCCCAATTTGTACTTGAGTGGCTAGTCATTTGTTTCCTTAAATATTTTCCTTATTTGTAGTCAAGTTTGTCGTTTTTCATCGTTTCTTTATTAAGTTTCGTTTCTTAAGTTCCATTCTTGTTCATCTGTTATCTGTTATCTGTCATCAGTCCTGTCATCTGTCGTCTGTTTTATTATCATTTTTTCTGTTTTGTTTTTATAGTGAGATTGGTCGTTTTTTCATTTATTGAGTTCCATCCTGTTAATCTGTCATTTTTTTTCTGTCATCTCTCCTGGTTCGGCAAAAAATGTCGTCCCGACATTTTCTATTTATCCTTAGATTTTTATTTTGGTTTCCTTTGGTTCTTTGCAAACAACGAAAACTTTCATCCCGGCTGAGGTAGCACTGACAAAAACTTTCTGTTGTTTTCTGACTTGGTTGGTGGTTTTTTTCCAATTAGACAAAAGCTTCAATCCCGGCTGAGCCCCCAAATTTGTACTTGGTGGGCGAGCCATTTCGTTCATTAGCGTTTTTCTTATTTTGTTAGTAAAATGGTCGTTTTTCGTTCGTTCTTTTATTTTAGTTTAATTTATTAGGGTTTGATTCTTGTTAATCTTTGTCTTCTGTTCCTTTCTCATCATTTCCTGGGTTCGGCGAAATGTCGTCCCGACATTTCTTTTAATGGTTGTTTTGTTTTTTCCATTGACTTAGCTTTCGTCTCGGCTTGAGCCCCCAAATTTTGTATGGTGGGTTTCTGGGTTTTGATATTTAGAAACTATTTATGGTTGTTACCCAGACAACCCCATAACAAATATTCTTTTCGCTTACCACTCGGCACGTTTGCTAGCACGTTTTGCGAACTGTGTTCAGTGGCGTGGATCGTCGCAAAAAGTGAGCGATTATTGGCTAATGCTTAATTGACCGAAACGCATCCATGGGTCCAACGAGCTGCCGATAGAAGGCCTATGGCTCGCTTCGGTTTTTAGGTCCATTATTTTCCTATTCTTTTCAATGTGTAACCCATATTCTCATATCATTTCTCATTACGTCTATTCCTATTGTCCTTCTTATCGTTGTTCGTATTATCGGACTTTACATGGCCTGTACACTTTTGTTATGTTAAATTTTACTCAATAACTACAGTGCTCCCTGTTGTTATTACTGCATTATTATCGTTTACCATTATATTATTATTCTAATCCATTATTACTGCTAATACTATTATTATCTTATGTATTACCATTCCTATTATATTTAGTTTATTATATCATTATCATATTACTTATTATTATATTATTATTATTATTATTATTATTATTATTATTATTATTATTAATTATATTATTATTATTATTATTATTATTTTATTATTATTATCAAATTTTGTGTAGGATTCGTCCTTTTCCTCAGCTTTATTTAAAATATTTTACTTATATAAAAATTTAGCCTTACCTCCGTCCTTATTCTACAGTTTTCGATAAAGTATTTCATTAATTCAAAAAAATTGAGCAGCGTTCCTCCCTTATTTTTCAGTTTTTATTCCAGTATCCTATCATTATTGAGCAGTATTCTACTTTTACTTTGCTATTTTTTTTTGATATTATTTAACTTAATTCGGAAAATTTGAGCAGCGTTCCGCCCTTATTTTACAGTTTTTACGTAAACGTTTTAATTATTTCCCAAAAATTTTGCGCAGCGTTCTGCCCATATTCCCGTCTCAATTCAACATAATTGATTCAGTTATTATATATTATTTAAAAACATTATTTTCGTAATTTTGGTCGTTGCGATTAATCTTTTTCCGATGGCTATTCATTTTAACTGTTGCAACGATTTCGCTATTTTCCCCGCTACCCTTTCCCTCTCTTTGTTCCTTATGATCTATTTATGTTCATATTATAGTTAATGAAGTGACCCACTGGGACTACTAACGTCTGTTAGTTTGATTTATGAGCCGATTGTTGTTTTAAAAATTTTATGTCGATTTTATCGAAAAAGTGCAAGAAAGTGGAGCCAAAAGACCCACTCTCAAGCTACTCTCTTTTTGCTTTTAGGTTCAATGATTTACGTTCGAGTTCCTGCGTTACGCCACGCCGGAACCCTCACGGGCACAAGCTATAGCGAGAAACCGCACCTCACACAGCTTGTAATTATGTTTAGTTTAATAGCTTGCCATGTTGTGTGGCTGTGGGCCAGGAAAAAAAGGAAATAAATTAAATGTTACCATTTCCATTTGGGTTAGAAGCTTCGATGCAATAAAATATTTATTCATAAAATCGTTCAGCATATATTGGTAATTTGCCAATATCATAATTCATAACATTTTCAATTCATAGCATTATCATCAATAAGTTCATATTAATATCTTCGATTCATATTCATTAGTCATCAATACATTAATTTGATATTCCACTTCATGCGCTTTACAGATATATTGTACACCTAAGACCAAAACACAAGACTTGAACGTTAAGATTTAAAATTGTCAAACACATCAGTATAATGATACCTATATTTGACCTTAAACCTGCGTGTTATTTTTATGCATTAAACAAATTTGACCTTGAATTATTTGTGTTATCTAAATTAAATTTTTTATTTAATTCTTATTTAAATTGGTAATTTTATTTTTAACATTTTTAATTAATTTATTCAGCCAAAAATATTTTATTTTATTCATTTATCATTAATTTTTTACTTTTATATAAATGGTCCTTTTATGGTCAAATTTTCTTGTTATTATGTTATTATATTATGTAAATTTCGTGCGGTTCTTGATGCATTTTGCATTTATTTTATTTTACTTTTTATGTTTTTTGATTTTATATTTATTTACTGTTTTCTCATATTTTAAAGTGTTTAGCTTGATTGTTGTATATTATAATTTTAAGTTATCTTGGTTGCTGGTTTTTCGTGCTGTATTACTGATGTATTTTAAACAATTTTCCAAGGCCGTTTGTGTTCTGGCCCAACAATTTTTAATTCTATTTACTACTTATTTTTATAAGTAGTATATATTTTGTAAATTTATTTTATTTTTATTATTATTTTATTTTTATTTTATTTTTATTATTATTATTTTATTATTATTATAAAATATTATTATTTTTATTATTACTAATATTATTATTACTTTTTATTATTATTATTACTTATAAAAATTTTTATTATTATTATTATTACTAATATTATTATTACTTTTTATTACTATTATTATTAATATGCTTATTACTTATAAAAACTTTTATTAATATTATAATTATTACTTTTAAAAACTGTTATTAGTAGTATTATTATTATTACTTATAAAAACTTTTATTATTATTATTATTATTAATCAAATTTATTATTATTACTTTTAAATTTTTTTAATATTATTATTATTACTTATAAAAACTTTTATTATTAATATTTTATTATCACTTTTTATTAATAATAATAATTTTAATATATATATATATAATAAACAACTACATAAAAACAAAAAACATCTACATAAAAACAATGAATTATTAATAATAAATACATTAAAATATATTTTTTTTACATGTAAAACAAATATAAAAAATATTAAAGTTATATTTCGCGTTCGGTCACGCTGCCGTCTTGGCATAAATAAATAATAATAATATTATAAAAATGTAAATTTTATAAAATGAAAATTATAACAAATAAATTATAAAAATTTCATCTAAATTTCATAATAAAAATGAAAACTATGACAAGTTTTCTAAATAAATAACGTTTTCCAAATAATTAACAAAAACTGGCTTTTTTTAAAAAATATTTATTAATCAGATAACAACACGTCATCAATATCAATGTTATCTTCGTATAACTTAAAACCATCGAAAAGCTGCCCATAATCTTCATTATCGTGATTTTCTGTAGAGTCATCAAAACTGGGCCTCGAACCAACCTAAAGCGGCTCATCAAGAATTAACTGGTCACTATCTATTGCATTCAACCCAAAATAATGCCCAAATGAGATAACTGCGTATTTTCCCCCACCATAATTGCTTATCATCTTAGTACTCAAAGCGATGATGTTTCTAAATGTATACAGCTGATTGGTTCCGCGTCCCTATCCTACTTTGAGGTCTGTGAATACTACGTTTTTATTGTAGCATCCAAATACGACTGATGTTGTTCAGTCCCCAACTACTTCACCCCCTTAGCCCTCATTGTATCAGATTTGCCTAATAAACTATTAGCACTTGGGTCTAGAAACCCACTCCTTATACCCGAGACCTTTACTTTTCATCTTTAAATTTTCCTATTCACAGAATCTATTTCCTCGAGTATAAGGGATGTCGGGTCGGTATTTGGGTATCTAAAAGGTTGTCTCTTATTCATTGCCGGCAAAAAGAATGTTCAAGGCTTACAGTGCTTACCTCAAGCAAAACGAATCATTGTCGCCGGCAACGATATTTAATATTCAACAGTTAAATTCTGATCTATTATTTTTGCCAATTCATTATATTGTATTGCGTACATCCGCCAGCTTAGGACAGGTCTAGTACTGGATTGGGCCGATGTTAACTAGGACCTGTCTAACATATTAGAGTCTTTGTTCAGATGAGCAGCATCAAATCATCCACTATTTTAATGGAATTTTTGAAAAGTCGGTTTTTTGAAGCATATACAATCATCTTTTCAGCTGAATTGCATAGCCTTCAAATTCATCCGTTTTTCAAATTCTCAACGAATTCCCAAATTAGACTATTTATTAAATAATTTATAACAAAATTCCTATGAAGCTCGCACTTTGAGTTTGAGCGTTAAATCGTATTTCTTTGTATATATTCTTTAAAAATAGGGGCTGTTTAAATTTAATTGCTATAAATACACTCCCCAACTCCGCCCACCCAATTCTATATACAGCTTGAGAGTCTCCAGTGAAGAACATGGTTCTTCTTACTGTAATGCGTAAAGCATTAACTTCTCAACTTTTGGAATGGGCGGACAACATTTTTTCCGGAGCAGCGAGAAAGTCATTCAAATACTGATGCACACGCTCAGGATATTTGATGTAACTTCCCATTGTATAACCATACGGAAGGAATTCAATATTCGACTATTAACATAATACATATTCATCTCAGACACATACAATTACTAAGATTATCATGCACCCAAACAAAATCACCATACGGAAGGTTTTGGCTAAGTGCCCAACCATATAATTTATTAATGTCGATATACAAGAATTTTCATGTAATCTCTGATACTTTGCACAATATGTTTGTTCCAACTAAAATGTTAACCCACACCACGTATTCCACAATACATAGAAAATTAAAACATTTCCATGTCCTGCAAACAAGTTCTATGGGTTCCTTTAATGTCATGAGAGCGACGCCCATGACATTCCAGGAACCATAAAAATTCATGAGGTTTCTAAACCATTGTAAGCAATAGCCTTGCGCGATAATTGCTGAATAAGTCTGCAGGAGAAATATCGTAACTGAAATTTAGGTCCACCGTAACTATGGATGTAACATTGTATAGCAAATTTTGCTGTTGTCCAAATTTAGTTGGGCGGTAGCATATTCATTATTCAAGATAACAGAATCCCATTTATTGGAGGTTTATCATAAGTGACGATTCAGACTCATACTTGAATACTGCAAATACAACGCGCAAAGGATACGCGCTATACTCGTCGCTTAAATCATAATAAGAACCATAAAAGAAAGAACAGTTAGAGGTTAGATCAGTAAGAGTTTTCACTGTCCTTGGTTAAAGAGCAATTTACAAATTGCATACTATCTATAAATCTAAACAGCGCAATTAGATATTACAATCAAGAATTGTACCATTTCATCCAAGTTGTTGTAGGAATGACTCATTTTAATTTCTCAAGATGCGAATCAGTCATCCATACTTTAAAATAATGATGAAGGTCATATGATCCCTCAAATTATGAAAAGACGATAGGTAAACTGTTTGCTTATTTCCTATTTCCTAATTATTATCTATTTATGATACAAGCAGCACAAGATATGACCTGATAGAATGATCAATGCTCACTATAACCTTATTTCTAATAAGGTTTTTACAAGATAGCAATCTACATTGCGATGAACTGCTGTTCCTCATTAGATGTAGATCTTCATTATAGGTTTACCCACTGATTTCAAATACTGTTAGCAATGTGTAGACATGCAATTCTCTACTTTCTTAGAAATTCCAAAACACATCCAAGCCTAAATAAAACATGAAATATTGTGTTAGTATTGTGATAATTATTATATTAATAACTAGCCTGCTGAATATCGGCAATGTCGTATTTGTGATGTTTATATCATTTAGCTAAAACAGCTCAATATCCGGCATAAATATTTCTGAATGCGTGTGTGTGGGTGATCATTAATTAGAAGTAAATTGTATGTACCCATATCGAATTATAATATGTTTCTGGGAGGGAATGTATAAGGTTGTTCCTAATATAGATTCCCGCGCGACGACACAAATAAATCTATGTGCACCATAAAAGAGTTTTATTAATAAAAAAGGACACGTTTAAAGAACAGACACCTGTGGTGTTTATTAGCGAATTAATTAGGTTCGCTCATTCAAAACTTATGATGAGCATTAATTCATGCAGATACATTTAAATTACAAGACATGGTCGGATTATAAATAGGTAATTTGATCATAACCGTCTTGTAATAATATTAATATGGATAAGACATCAGGGTTACCGCCGGAAAACACTATTGTCGTATGAATTAGACGAGGTGAGTATCTCCGTACGTATATCACAATATCTTCCTCGTGTGTAGGAATAGGGTTGCTGTTATGTAAGTATTAAGAGCATAGAATTGAACCAGATTTTAACGCTATTGTTTATCTCGTCTTAAATAATTTGAGGCAATGCCTCAACAAGAGTCTTCAACATGTACGTAGTTAATTGTGAATCTGATAATTTCAAAGTTCATCGCATAAAGTTACTTGCTCCGAATGAGAAAACGCGCTCCCTTATTCTTTAAACTAAGTATCTATCGTCTCTTTTTAAAATCTCAGGATTAAAACACGAGCGTGTTTCTTCTTACTAATATGATAAAACACGTGACAACTAGGATAGTTGTATTCGTAAGTTTTGGTATTATCTACATCTCATACAATAAAAAGCCTTTTACTTACTTAACGTACGTGTAGGGATCAAACTTATTGTCCAGCTAATCGACTTAACATATAATACGCGGTTAAAATAAAATCGATTCGCGAATCTTAACTACCACCCACTTTTCCTAAAATGTGAATTTTTTCGATTTTTTTCTCATTTTAACCGACTCACTCCATTAGCAAGAAAAACTATCGGAAAAGACACTCCACGCTATTTGAAAAGAAATTATCTTTTATCTTCCCCATCTTTCTTCAAATTGATGAGCAGCTGCTAAACTGACTTTTACAGAATCCCATCTTTTCTTTATTTCATTTTAAATTTATTACAAGTTTATCCGTTAGGGCCAATTTGAACAAGTTTTTTGATTCTCTAAATCAAATCGAATATTTTTACGGGGACCCCTTAAGTCAACCTCTATTTCAGGTTCATCGTTTACATTTATTTCATTATTTACCGAACCCCCTATTTGATTATATTCAGTTTCGTCATCACTAATGATGATTTCTATTTTTTTAATTTTAGCAGGGATACACGACACGATTTTATCAGCAGGTCTTTTTGATTTTTTATTATTTTTAGTAACATTTGTATTATTGTTTATGTTTTTAGTAATCTTTGTATTATTTGTGTTATTTGTGATATTATTATTATTATTAACATTTTTCGCATTAATCATTTGAAATAATGCCTTTTTATTAATTTTAAATTGATTTAAATGGCTAGAGTGTTTCTTATCAAACTCTAGATATTCAATGTCATGGGCGGTATCGCATTTAGGGCAAATAAAAAAGTAGTAACTTTTCATAGTTGTATGGCAATTTGAGATATGACCAATTCCAGATTGGCAATAGTTTTTATACAATCGACCTGAGAAATATGTAATTATTATCAAATATTTATTATTATTTAAATCATATATGAATCAAATAATAATATATAAATGATGATAATTACTAACCATGTAAATATTTTAATAAAAATTAATATTTCAATTCTTATTATAAATCAGATATTTCTATTATAAAATAAATCACATGTTTCAATAACATTTCGTAAAATAATTTATAAAAATAAATATTTCAATTCTTATTATAAATCAGATATTTCTATTATAAAATAAATAACATGTTTCAATAACATTTCATAAAATAATTTATAAAAATCACATATTTCAATTCTTATTATAAATCAGATATTTCTATTATAAATCATATTTTTCAATAACATTTCGTAAAATATTTTATAAAAATAAATCACATATTTCAATTCTTATTATAAATCATATATTTCTATTCTTATTATAAATCAAATATTTCAAATCATATTTCTATTTCAAATCATATTTCTATTCATATAATACTTTACATATTATACTCATTAAAAATATTAAAAAATAATAAAAATCTTACATTTTTTATACGAAATCTCATCATCCAAATCTTCCCCAGAATCATGGGCATCCATAGAAATGTGGGTATCTTCCCCAGAAACGGGGCATCCATAGAAATGTGGGCATCTTCCCCAGAAATGAGGGCATCACCAATAAATGTTTCATCCAAATCTTCCTCAGAAACGAGGGCATCAGCAATAAATGTTTCATCCAAATCTACTAAAATGGTTTCAAAAAATAAAATATATATTAAAATTTACCATCTTCGATAATCATAATATCATCATCATCTTTGCTATCACTGATAATAATTGTCGGCGTATCTTCGATTAAAATAACTTCTTGAGAATTCTCTAAAATTATATTAAAATAAATAATAATAAAATTTAAAATTACCATTTTCAAATTCGTTAACACCGTCAATTTCATTTTGGATTTCGGTTATTGTAAACCAAGTTAAATAATAATAATAATAAAATGAAATAAAAAATAATTTACCCGTCTCATTCATCAAAAGAGCTCTTAAAATATTAGATTTATTATTTTCCATTTTCGAATATCGCGAGAGTAAATTTTTGAAATAATTGTGACAAATTTGGAAATTGTCAATGTTTATAAAGAGAATAATATTTTCAGGATTTAGCCAATCCTATTTAAGCAATACACACAGATTGGTGAGAGATTTTTTAGGCATGTTTTCTTTTTAAAACACATGCAGTCTACACCGTGACTGCATGCATTCTTTGTAAAATCACATACATACTTTTGTTTGTATGTGTTTTCTTTGTAATTCACATACAGTTTTGTGTGTGTTTCTTGTTACTAGTCACGCACTTATCATGTGATGATCACGCACTTATCATGCACTGTCCTTGTGATCATGCATTAGCTTATTAACATTAATTAATTAAACACATAATAATAATATTTATAATAATAATAATAATAATAATAATTAAAAAATATTAATAGTTAAAAAAATATTAATTGTTAAAACATAACAATAATAATAATAAAACATAACAATAACAATAAAACATTTATTAAACATCAAATCGCTTGGATAATAACCAAGCTAAACAATGTTGACCACATGTTAAGGTCCATGGTTTTTGATACATAGTTTTATTATACACAATAGGTTTACCCATTGTTTGAAGTTTCGAAACCATTAAAGCCGGATAATAGAAACCCATAGGATCAAATACAAATATCTTGCTAGGTTTCATATATATTGCTAACCAATGTTCTCCACCGAGATGAGACGATTGAGTATTGACGATTATGGCTTGATTATTACGTAAATATGGAATTTTATCAAGAGGAAAAACCCCTAAAAATTCATGTCCTAGAATTTGTTTTCCAATTCGATAGACCTGAACAGAATTACATCAATAATATTAATAATACATTTAAAAACTTACTCCATGACAAATTATCATAAATTATCTATACATTTATACCAACATTATACCAACATTTTCAAACCAACAATGTTCGTTCAAACCAATACTGTTCTGTTTGCAGTTATTTGAACCTCATTTTCAAATACTCCATATATTACAACATGTGCCGGTTCAGTTGTAGCTTTAGCAAACTTTATATCTAATCGTAAATTACCATTTTAAGGTAATTGACTCTGATTTAAATCAAAATTGGGTGCCAAAACAAATGTGAAGAATGGATATTTGCTTTTAAAATCTTCAAGAGTTATACCAAAATTAAGGTTTTTATCCAAATAACCCATATTTCTCACTATACTCTGCATGTATGTAGCACAATAATTATCATTATCGAAATCTTGAGTAAATGTTTCTCTGTAATCACTATTTTTCGATAAAGTTAGCGATGTTACTCCAAAATTTTTGAAAACTGAGCTCGATGTTAAGTATGTTTTATTATATTGAGATTCACTTTGAAATGTCACCAATATAATCACCAATATCTATCTCCAAATATTTGTTCCTTATAGAAAGAAGCTGAACCTTTAACAATCGCAAATTGAACAATTTCCTTTGTTTTCAATGGATATATTGCATGCTTAGAATTAAGCCCCAGTTGATGACCGGCTAATACAGAGAGCTCAACCCGAACTCTTCTTACCAATAATTTTACATCAACTAATTGAAGAATTGGTGCTGTGCTAGTACTTGTTAATGATAATGCAGAATCAGATCTTTTCAATCTAATGTGTACATTAACACCTGGGAGTAAATATTTCGGTTGATCCATAAAATCGAGTTGTAATGGTAAATAATTTCGAACCTTTAATCCACTTTTTCCTATCATCATCACTACCATAACCCATAGAAGTTAAACATGAATTTTTAGTATCACTATTGTAATTTATAATAGTTTTTATTAGAGATTTGTGAATATATGCACTGTTACCACCCTCAATCTTGATATTATAAAATCCGAGAACTGCATCTTTAAAAAGTGTTTGAAACAAGAAATTGTTGGGTATTTCATCACTAGGTTCACCCAACGGTTTTCTATCTTTATCTACAGCTTTTATCTGAACAGTTAACAATGTATCATTCAAATCTAGATATTCAGTTTGGGAACCGTTAATATAAAATTCAATATCAGTTCTACTATCCATAATAGAATTCATCGGGAATACATCTTCAAAAGCCCCCATTTCAATTACTGCTTGGGGAGATGGTCTATCAAATAAACAAAATTCAGATTTACCACAAATCATTTTTGAAATATAGTTCCATGTCCTTTCATTCGTTTGTATATATGTTTATGATGTCTTTTACGTTTTTGAGCCGGTGCTGGTGCTTCGGGTTTTTGAAACATACCTGCAACACTAGGTAGAATTTTCCCTAACTCGGATAATGCATTTGATTTCAGCGATGGTAATATTTTCTGCTCATTCATTATCACATCTTTAGCAGTTTTTATACCAAAACTACCAAGGCGTTTAAGAATAGGAAGTGCAAATCTACCAATTGTTCTCAACCATCCTGATCCACACTGTTTACCAATAAAATATGGTAATTCGCCACCACTTTGGCTACCACTATACCACTATAGTTTTTGTATCTTTACTAAATTCAATAAATTTACCACTATCATCACGAATATTTATTTCTATATTATTTATACATGATGTTGATACCGGTAAGTACATGGGATTATCGATATTTATATTGACAACTTCATCCTGGTCATGTTTATCAACCCAAACAGATTTCAATAGAGGAACCAAAGAATCACCAACAATTATAGGATCGATGATGTTAGTATATATGAATATTTGCCTATGAAGTTTTATTATTTTTGGTTTGCGTACACCAAAAGCACTTGCCTTTTATGTTTGCTTATCTAATCCCAATGTATTAGCCAAATTTTTATCAAATATAACTTCACAAATGTTATTATTCAGACTGAATTTGCATATTCCATCTTTAACAAATTCAATAGTTTTAAATATATGTAAACAATTGAATGAAATATATTTATGTAATTCTTCAAGTGTTTCAATATATAAATCATTAGTAAATGTAAATGTATCTTCCACCTCATTAATATATGATAGTGATATTTTGATGTTTTCGATTGTTACACTTTTCTCATCAAATGTTTTGAAACGTATTAGGTATTCAGTGCCAGGAACAACAATGCTAAGCTTATCACTACCCATTCGCTTGGCATCCTCAATACTTTCAAACTTTATTGTAAATGGACTATAATCACAACTAAAATTCAATCCATCTTTGAAAAACATGTCACAATTTTCATTTAAAATTTGATTCGGAATATGACAATATCGTTCAAAATTATTGATTCAGAAAATACCACTACATGTTTTGGGTACACGTTTCTTGTAACTGATTTTACATTGACTATAAAATGGGAATGTATTGTACACAAATGTAAAGTCTTGCAAAGCAACTTCCCAATTTCCATGTAAATAAATAGGATTTTGAAGATCAACCATAAATTTACTCGCCTGATTTTCCGGATGGATTAGTGGGCAACTATTGCTCGGTAAAATTGTATAGAAACTCATTTTACTAGATCTTTTGATGATATCCATGAGGGTTTTTGATATCCATGCCATTTGACATAGTATTGTTTATCCTTACCCACTATTTTAGTTTTCAATATTTTCTGAATTCTGAACACTGTAGGTTTGGAAATAACTTGTAATTCCTGTTCATAGAATTTCCCTTGTATTACACTGTTATCACTATCTTTAATAACATACATTACAGGACTCTGTTTAGTATTAATTTTAATAATTTGAAATACCTCATCACTCCAATTACTATCGAAATCTTTGATGAAAGGTGAAGCAGATATTTTACTAATTCTAACGTGATCACCGACTTTATATTTTGGTTTTGTAATAGCAACTGATTTAGACCGTACTCGTGTTTTCGAGCTGATATCTACGGGTCTCAAACCATTCAGACCTCGATTTGATGAATTTTTTAACTAACAAGTATTTTCGGTAATAAATTTATCCATATTTTATGACCTTGATGCACGAAACATTTCTTCAATCTATCCCTCAATGTCCGGTTAAATCTTTCAACATGTGCGGCTTTGTATTGAGAATGTACAGAATAATGATTTATTTTAAAACGATCCAGGATTTGCTTAACTTTACTATTGTAAAACTCCTTGCCTATAATAATAATAATAATAATAATATTAATAATAATAATAATAATAATAATAATAATAATAATAATAATAATAATAATAATAATAATAATAATAATAATAATAATAATAATAATAATAATAATAATAATAATAATAATAATACCTAAATCGGTTTGCGAATTGTCCGGATGTCCATTTTTAAATAAATTATTAATTGCTTTAGATATTTCCTCTGCAGATTTTGTCTTTGTTGGTACACCGCGAGCAAAACGACTGAAAACATCAATACACGTTAAAATATATTTATAACCCTTGTTAATCTTCGAATACGGTATCTTCTCCATCAAATCCATTTGCCATAAATTATTAATACCGAATGTCTTATAAGCTCTTGTTGAAAATCTTTTCCGCATTGGTTTGTTTAAACTGTACGCAAGCTGATCTGACAACCACTTTTGCATTTCCTTTTTCGACTTTGGGACTCTTTTCTTTAACTTTGCCACTCCACCGAAACCTGCTTTGTCTTCTGGGTTCGTCCAAATCTTCTCCATTACAACAAGATGATTTAAATGTTAATTTAACATTAGGTAATGATTGCCCCATCGTTTATTGTGATAATAATGATAATGCTAATGGTAACATTGCTCCGATAAAACCACCTTGTTGTTTATATATGATTTTTCTCATTTGCTGACGATTTTTATTATTTACTAGCGATAACATAGGCTTACGATGTTTATTCAATACTAGTTTTTTAGAATTACTGATTATAATTTTACCTCTGACTACTTTTAATAGAATTTTGAGTAGATCATCGACAACAAAAGTTGGAAATGATTGTAAAATAGACATTTTTTTCATACTCGAAGCCTTTAACAATGCATTAAAATATGGGAAACTCCTATGATTTTTTACAATTTTAACTTTTTTCTTACTCTTTTTAATAATGTTTTTCGAAATAAGATTCATTGCAGGGTAATTCTCGGTTAATAGTTTTTTAGATGGTGTATAACTGGTTTTTGGTGGCACTTTTTCAGTCTTTATTGTCTTTTTAATACTTTGTCTAAGTTTTCGGATATTTTTAAGCCTGGATTTCATAAACATTTTTACATGTTAAAGTTTTCAACTTTGTTTATATACCACGGCACCTTCTTTATTGAAAATATCGGTTTTTACTCGTAAATCATCATTGCATTGTTGTGTGAAATCAAGAAATATATATCCATGTGGCGATTTTGTAGCATCTTGAAATGCACTGATGAGAAAAGTACGATTATTAGGGTATGCCTGTCGAGCACGAAAATCAATAACTGTTGCATCTCTAGGATTCTTGAAAATAACTAAATATTGTACATTTAAATTCCTTGTTCGATGTGCGCCACCCTGATGAAATAGATTTTGAGTAATAAAGATCACAGTAACACCAACATGTCTACTGATTTTTGTGAATAAATTATTAAAATCCTTTTCTTTATTAGCTTCCTGATACAAATCATCAATAATGATGGCATCACCTTTCCTAAAACGACTTGACCAGTTTTTATTGAAACCCTTTACTATTTTCATGTTTGTCAATTTACAGAAATTATCTTGAGTTAATCCATGTTCTTCATCTGCACCCTTATGCCAATAAATCTTGTTGAATTTTGTTTGAAATAAATTAGATTTCAGTAATTTACACACAAAAATAGTTTTACCACTACCACTTGGGTCGACGATTTGATATACAGCATCATTTCTTAATTCCATTATTAATTTGTATAATAATAGGTTTTTGTTTATATTATATGATTTAATGAACTCTTTCTAAAAATCATATATATATAGCTTAATATTTCTTTATTGTTTAATTATGTTACCAAATATAAATTATAAAGGAACTTTCGATGTATCAAAAATGACATTTCCAAATGGTAAACCCCAGCAAATTGTCAATAGGAGTGGAAAATACCCTATAATATTTTTCAAATCCGGCAAATGCAGAATTATGGGATGCAAGAAACCTTTAGATGTCAATAAATTACAATATAGAATAAAGGAAATTAAAATACAGTCAATTACGGTTACCATGGATATGGGACAATCTATCAATCTATACAACATGTCAACAAAATGTCTTTGTATGTTCGAGCCAGAATTATTTCCTGCACTGAGGCTTTTAAAATACAACCCAATGTGTGTTAACGTGTTTGTCAGTGGCAAAATAGTCATATTAGGGTTGCGAAATCTAGAGTACAAAAATATTGTTTGTGACATACAAAATGAAATCACGGGATTGGTTGATATCTGATTGGCTAATGATTGATTAAAACACCTTGGTTATTCATTTCATTTCATTTTTAAAAATGGAAAAAACTATGATGGCTACAAGCACAAAATTAACAAAGAAAGAAATAGAAAACTACGGTAAATTTATTATTTATTAATATTATTATCATTGTTTCCAGATAAATATCAGGCCGTAATCTTAGAACGTTTGTTCTTTTTCTACCCACAACTACGAGCAATAGTTAAAGACCAGCCAGAATCAATCATTCCAGATCTGGTATATGGATCAACAAATATATGGATCTTCAATATCATAGATCAAGCTCTATGGGATATAAAGCTTGACCGAAGACCGAAGGAGATGGAACCCGAATACCCCTGTATTCTGGGTTGCAGCTGCTGTGATTTTCGGTACCAGCGATATGTCGAATGGTGTCTGGTGAAATCTGTTAGGAATTCGTCTAAATATAAACTTTTTAGAAAATAAATGTTTTGTATTTTATTTTTATTTTGTTTTGTTTTGGTAGTAATAGTTTTATTTTGGTGGTGGTAACAATAATAATAATAATAATAATAATAATAATAATAATAATAATAGTAATAATAATAATAATAGTAATCATAATAATAATAGTAATAATAATAATAATAATAATAATAATAATAACTCGTAATAATAAAACACGTGATATTAATAATGCATTTTATATAGATGAAAGATGTGTGTAAAATCATATACAAACTCCATGGGTTAATTCACATACAGTTTTATATATTTTTGCAGTCACGCACTTATCTTGCACTTATCATGAATTGTCTTTGTTATAATAATATGCATGATTCTGATTGGTTAATCATTATCTGTCAAGGGTATAAAAGCGCGTAACCACCTTATAAAGATCATAAATCAAACATGACCAAGAAAATAAGTGTCCAACCAGTTCAGATGTTCCACAATTATAAAATGTATTTTTTAAAGGAACCTATAAATATGCAATTAGCAAATCCAGTCAAACTCAATAAAACTCAATTTCAATCTCTTGCTGGGACTCTCTCAATGTTAGATATCAAGGATATTGATAATACGTTCAAAAAGATCAATTCCAATTTAAAATGCAATGAAAATGCTTTCTTCACGAGTCAATATACCAAATATTATGATGCATTTACAGAAATAGGTTTCAAAGAACAGGAAAACTGGTATATAACAATAGCAATCCAAGGATATAAAGCTGATCAAAATGATGTGCTTTCTCCAATCTGGAAAATTGTTACTGCTAGACTTTCACAATTATTTTAATGTATAGTGTTTAGTGTTTAATAAATGTATTAATGTTTTCTTTGTTATTCTATAAACAAAATTATAAGTAGTTTTAAAATAGTTTTAAAATGATGTCTGAAAAAGGTAAAATATAAAATATAAAATAATTAATTAATTTCGTTTAGAATATTTAATAAACTTTTTGTTTGATAAACTCGAAGAAATAACCGGTGTAAAAATTAGAGATATGTTGACTCTAGTTGAAGCATTGAGTAAAGAAGATTCATGTTGTGATTCTGGATGTCAGAGTGATGATACTGAAATTGTTAATGATGGAGAAATTAATACTGAAATTATTAATGATTCTGAAGAAATTATTGATGATACACTTATTAATGATGAAGAAAATATTAATGATACTGAAGATACTACAGAAATTATTGATGATGAGCCTACCGAATTTAAGAATTGTATTGACCATGTTATAGTAAATATTATGATAGAATATTGTGGTGATGAAGAATGTACATGTAATAATCAATAAATCTTTAATAATATAGTTTTTTATTAATAATAATAATAACAAAGAAATATTTATTAAATTCTATGATAAACTTTATTACATAAATATAAAACAGATTCTCCAGTTAATAGTTTTAATAAAAATTTGCAATTTTCGATATAAATATCAGAGCGTTTGGCTTCTGCGGCAACTTGAATAATCGCTGTCCATCCACCGTTTGTTTCTACCCACGGATCAATTTTTGATTCTATCACCTAAAAAATGATAAATTAATAACAATATAAAGTAATTTACCTCTATAGACCATTGGAAATAATTTTCATAGTCAGATCCAGATTTTAATATCATGTGTTTCATATACATTAATCCTACTATTATTCTCATCCATTTATTATTTTCATCAAACATGTAACTAAATATCGATTGGAATGACTTCTTTCTCTCCAATGTTGGCAAATTGAGAATTGTTTCATAATCAAATGGGATGTCTTCTACGATTTTCTCAGTACGGTTTACCATGAATTTTATGTTTTTAATGATATCATCTTCTTCTCTATTATTAGAGACCAGCTCATTCAACAAAGTTATAAAAAATTTAGTTTCTGGCATTTTATAAAAATATTTGAAAGTGTAAGCTTATTTATACTATATTCGACAAATCAGAATCATGCAATACTAAGAAAATATGTAAAAATATATAATGGAAATGGCAATGATGATTTGTTGGCACTGTTAACTTCTTTCAATTTGTTGCCACCACTGTTAACCGGTTGTTGTAATTTCATTATATGATTAAACTGATCAGTTGTTTTATTAGAATAAAATTTTATACTATATTGTACTTGATTCATCATTTTTTCATTAAGTTTGCGATTTTCTTTCAATTCTAATATTGATTTTCTTAATTCATTTTGGATAATACCAATGGTCTTATTTAGATATATAATATCATCATATAATTCGTTTTTAGCTCTTTTTAAAGTCTCATATATGAGTTAAAATTGGACTTCTAAATTACTCATTCTTTCAGATAATCTGTTGACTGGAGTTTTCAAATATCTAGGCCTATCTATCATATACAAAATATCCATCAATACTGCTGTATCAGGACATACACATCTTGCTGAATTTTTACCTTGAACGGTTACAACAATTGAGTTGACCACATTAAAAACTAATATTATTATTAAAAATTTTTAATCATTTTCAAATCTATATAAATTAATATTTATTGTTTATAGCTAAAAGGTTGTGTGTGTTTAACTTTTCATTGGTCTAAATTAGTATAAAAGTAATTGTTTTTTCAATTTTTATCATTATAATGGATGTACCAAGCGCAGTTCAAGCTATAAATGAAATTAAACATTATGGTAATTAATAATTACTAAATATTATTATTAACTATTTGAACGATGATTATTTTAAAGTTATTAAAGAACGTCTGGAATTCTATTATCCAGAAATAAATGAAAAATTGAAGAATAAGCCAAAATCAATAATTCCAGATTTAGTCTTTAATTATACGTCAATATGGATATTTACCGTAATCGACGAGTTCCTATGGGACGTCAAGCAAAACAGATTGTCAAAAGATATGGAACCTGAATATCCATGCGGTGATAGATGTCATTGCTGTGCGGCCCGATATCGAAAGTATGTGGAATGGGCTTTGAATAAAGGTCTTCGACAATATTATTATAGTAGAGTTATTTCTTTATAATAAAAGTTTTTGTTGTATATGTCTTGGTTTTTTATTATATATTAATAATAATAATATTAATAATAATATTAATAATAATATTAATAATAATAATAAAAAAAAATAATAATATTGGTGGGTTACTGGGCATTGATGGGTTACAGTGGGTTACATGGGTCGCTGGATCGACCCTCCTTCTTAAATTGTCTCATTGTAAGCTCCACCAGGAGCGTGTCTTCTCGCCGGTTTTCTCCTGGCTGAGGCATGTCGGGATATCGTTCTCGATTGGTGCGTCGCCACGCTTGTTGCCATTGGTCTGCGACGTGAGTGGGAATATAGACGTGAGATCCCGATTGTACTGAATAAAATCGTAGATTAACATGGGTTGATCGAAAGAGCTTTTTATTTAACATCCGTCTACTCAGATATATTTGATGGCGTTGCTTCTTAGGTCTGAGTCAGGTGAGTGAATGTCCTATCTCCATAGACGGGAATAATTTTTATGGGTAATTTGTATAGGGTAGAGTCGGCGTTAATTGGGGAAAACTTAACTAGGTCATTCCAAAATTTATGATTATCCCGATAATGGAAATCGATTACAAGTGACTAAACTCGCCACAAAATAAGTCTAATCCCTGAGCAAAACCTGGGATAGCTGGACTGCTCAAGGTTCGTGTGGGTTCAAAAGAATATGCTTACGGTACTTCAATTTAAACATAATTTCATGTGACTAAAACAGAAAACTATCTTTGGAGTAATTTGACGGAGCATCACAAAAAATATTTGGGGAGATAATTGACTGGAAGGGTGGTAAGGATAATTAAGATGTCTAAACCCCTCCCAAAAATGGTCAGTTTTCTCAAGATAATTCACCTGAGTCGGGATGTCTAATTGTATAAGCTTTTCCAAAATTGTGGAATAAATTGAGAGTTGCACCACTTGACATAAATAAATAGAGTCTTCTAAAATGACCCAAGTGATCCGAGCTTATACTAGTATAACTATGATTTCACAAAGGGATTTAAGCCCATCACCAGTTTTCTTAAAAATGAATTTTCTGTTCAAAAACGAAATCAAAAGACAACTTGCAAAACTGGTCGGAATAATTAGTTTATTTCAATAAAAGTCATTCGAAACCCTGTTATTCAGTTTGAAAAATTGGAAAATGGGTTGGAAGATACTGATACTCGAATGTTCGTCAATTAACTTGCATGGTTAAGGCTTCTTAAACGGTCAAAATTTTCTTCTATAAAGGGCTTGAAGCAATCTGGCTATTCAACAATTTAAATCAATATTTCGTAGGTTAGTTCAATTAGTTATAATTCTTCCATATGACAGAAATGGATTTTCGAAAAACTAAAAGTGCCGATAAAATTTCGTAAAATAATTTACCGATTGGGGGTTTCCAATAAACCAAAATTTGATTTTAAGGCTGGAAATTTGAATAAAAAATAATCTAGCCAATTAAAAATTCTAGGACAGAAAGTTGAAATAAATAAAATAATTTAACCGATCGTAGATTCTAAAATGGAAGGATTGAAGTGAATAAAATAATTTAACTGATTATAATTCTAAATTAGTAAGTCTGAAATGAATAAAATAATTTAATTAATTATAATTCTAAAATAGAAAGCCTGAAATGAATAAAATAATTTAATTAATTATAATTCTAAAATAGAAAGTGTGAATGAATTTTTCGGATAATTTAATCGATTCGGAAATTTTTCATAATTCCTAAAAATAATCCAACTTTTCTGTCGAGTAATTTCCAATCATCGGGGTTTCCCAAATGACGAAAATGATTTTTCCAATGGTATTGCCAAAAATGATAATAGCGATTTGTAAGGTTTCAGATTCTTAGCTCCCACAATCAAACTACTCATGGGTCATATATCGATTTTAGTAGTTAGGATTTTTTGAGATCAAACTATCCTTACTCCTGGGGGTTGCATGAGTATAACGTAAGCTTATAAATTTCATTCTAACTTGAAGCTCGTGGTCACTGAACTTGGGCTGCTTATCTTGTCCTGAGTATGGGGCATGGGTGTTGCGGTGTTTCTACGACTCACGCCAAAAGGTCATAAATTTATAATAATGAAGAGGAAATAATTTACCCATGGACTGCTCCTCGATTGCAACGTCCTCTCCTGTGGTCCTGACGGTAGTGCGTCTATCTATTGTATTTCTTTGTGGGTTCATCTCGGAAACAATTTTTAGCTTTCTTACAATTTTTAGTTTTATTTGAATGTAATCTGCTGCGCTGGCTCGTCACTATATGTAACGTTAGTGTATCATATATTGATCTGTGGGAAGATGTGCACACCGACCAGCAGCGAGTGTGTACCGTAAAGGTCACTACTAATCGTGACAAATTTTCACTATCGCTTCTAGAGAATGTCAATTTTGGTGTGTATGACTTGACGTGCACGCATCAGCCATTGGCAGTTAATCCGGATTTCCCTGTAAAGGTCATAGTCTCGATGTAGGCGATTTTATGCGTGAGTGTCTCGCCCTAAGATAAATTCGTTATTCCTAGTGGTAGTTTATTTGTTTGTCCTTAATCGAATTAACATTATATTTTAGGTGATTTTAATGGACGTGTACATCTTTTATCTTGGATCATTCCAGTGGGGTTCTGAATTATATTTCTGATATTGAAACGCAGGATTTTCTTTCCCTTCTTGGATATTAAAGCAATTTACTACAGTTATTAAAATGATTCTTATGATACGGGAATTACGGATACGGGAACTATGATGGTTGATCAGCAATTAATTTTTCAATGTGGAAAGTGAAGTTTTCGTGAATATAATGAGACATTCTAGAACCCTTTCTTTTGTATATTTATGATGATTCCTATGTACCGCTCACTTATTGTATTCTCATGTAATAATTGTTATCACGTTGGTAGTTAAGTAATTTGCATTTGCGTGTTTTAATATTGATTTATTTTATTTGGGAAATCTCTTCAATTCGCGAGGGATTACAAGTCGAATTTTGAATTCCTTACTTTCTTATTCACGGTTTGGAGTTTGTGTTGGGAGATTACGTTCATTGATCCTACTCGATTTTCTATTTTTAGTTTATGGGAGTTACTACAGCTACGATACATAATGCTAACGGATTTTATCAAAGCTTATTTCACTTCCGGGGGTTCGCGGTGACTACCTTCTCCTCAGTAGGCCTATTGATTTTTGCGGGTTATTAGATGTTTAGCTTAATCGTTTATGAAAAAGAAAAGGACTATTGTGGGTGACCCTACGTACATATAGCAGGTACTTTAACTTCTTCTCATTTACCCAAAGGACTTTTATCTAATCCTAACGTGAAAATGCCAAAACAATGGGGGTTTTGCGTTACGAAAGCTTATGACTTTTACTTTATTGGGGTTGGTACGAGACGATGCTCGAAGTTTATTTTTATGATCTCCTTATTCTCAGTAAATTAGATTCGGAATGGTAATTTCATCATTTTCTATTTTTTCCCCGTTTGAGTTGAATTAATATTAGTCTAAATTTTTGTGGTTTCTATCATTACGTCATCGAGATTTCGGTTAAACTCCCGTTGTTATCTGTTAGCTTATCTATAAGCGTACCGATTTACGTCTCTAAATTTAATTCGTTTAAACTCGTGACTTTATATTACAAATTGTTAGGCGCTTAAGAGCTATTTAATTATAAGGAATTAAAATTCTTATCCATAGTTTAAATTTAGTGGTCAAAATATTAGTTTAAGTTTACCATTGATTTCAAGAGTTATAACAACGATTTCATTTATAATGCCCCGTTACCTTCCCTGGTTGACCTTAGGCGCGTTGTGTTTATATTATAGTTAATGAGTGCCCACTGGACTACTCGGTGTGGTGATTTTGAGCCGTGTGTAAATATAGTTTAGGTCGAATTTAAAGAAATCGAGAAACGAGGAAGTAGCCAAAAGACCACTTTCTTACTTCTCCTTTCTTCTATACGGGTAATATAGAGGTTCCGATCCCTGCGTTCCGCACGCCGGGTCTTCACGGGCACAGATCATTGGCGATATTCCACGCACTTACACGAATCTGAATAACATTTCTGATTTTAAGTACTTGTGATGTGTTTTGGCTGTGGGCCGGAAAAATTTCGACAATTGATAATTAATGAAAACAAAACAATTTTAGGAATTATAAATATTTTATTAATAATATTCAAAATAATATAACAATTACTTGCTCCAATATATAACGAAAATCATACAAAATACCACTCCTCCCACGCCGACATCCAAGCAGAGCTCTATCGAGATTGCGAGGATGCGACGTGGAGAGAACTTCCAAATAAAACTCTCACTCACTTAGTAAAATCGATTTTTAAGAAAACTGTTTTATCAGTAAAAACGATTAAAATTGTGTAAAAATGAATCGGTATATATACCTATTTTTTGGCCCTAACCTTGCGTGTTCTTTTTGATTTAGTAAAACAAAATTCGACCTTGGTATTTTCTAGTGTATTCTAATCTTAATTTTTATTATTTTTTAATTTCATTTATTAATTTTTTATTTGAAATTTTTATTTTTTGTTAAATTATCAAATTTCGGTCGAATTTGTTGGGTTTTCGTGTTATGTTTATATTTATATCGTGCGGATCTTGTTGCTTTTTTGTTATTATTTTAATTTATTTTTATGTTTATTATTTTATATGTAATTGTTTTTCTCTCATATTTTGATAGGGTTAATTGATGTTTTCATAGGTTTTGAATTTAAAGCTGCATGTTATATTTGCATGTGTGTTACCGATTCATTTAAACATTTACAAGGCCGTTTGTGTTCTGGCCCAACAATATTTATAAAATAATAATAATATTTATAAAATAATAATAAAATTAAAATAAATTTACAAAATATATACTACTTATAAAAAATAAGTAGTAAATTAGAATTAAAAATTTTTAAAAATAATATGACCTTGCGAAATTTTGAATGACCTTGAAAAAGTTTGATGAGTCATCCAATGACCTTGACCTACTTTTGAATGACCTTGACCAACCTTGAAAAAATATGATGAGTCACCCAATGACCTTGAATGAGTCATGGTCTTTGTTTAAATTACCCTGAGAAAATTTTGATGAGTCATTGTATTTGTTCTACAAAAATTTGTACTTTTAAACTTAGAGAAAAAAAATTTCCCGTGGGGGCTATGTGAGCTAGATGGCCTCTGAGCTAGAGGGCCGGTATCCCACTACTTCCTTATAATTGTATAAAATGTTTATTAATAGTTTTAGTTCATATTGTCTTAGCGTAATAATAAATGTGAAATATAAAAAATTTAGTATATTATTTTGTGGGGTGCAAAATAAAATTAATTATTTCAGTGTGCCGAGATCAATAAAGTTTCTTTGGTTTCTTCTGGACACATGATCAATGTGCTGAAGGATTGTCTAATCGAATACTGGAAATTCGGAAAAAGAAAGGAATATCTTTACAAAATTGACATAAGCACGAATACGACAGGAGTTTATGAAGATGTTCAAAAACGTATTAGTGATGAACAATCAGTTGCGGTATATGTTCATTACGCTGCACATAACCTTAATCTCTTTGTAAAAAATGCTGTTAATGGAAATGCATATAAAATTTTCGGGCTTAGCATTAATCGATTGGATATGCTTAGCAGCATAACTGGAGAGTCAACTGTAACATTAAAGAAACTAAACCCGATTTGATGGGTTGAACGAGCACAAATAAACGATTTCAATACCTTGAAGCTATTAACCACAACAAATTACAGACTGAATTTCGACGAATCTAAAAAAGAAGCAGTTGCAGTTGCTAGCAAGTGGGGTGTTGAAGTAAAATATAAAGACAAAAGAGTCACAAAAGTAAAGCGACATTTTGGTGATTTAACCGATGATCAGAGATTGATTGACCCAGTAGACACATTTAGAGTTAATATTTTTAACAGTGTTAGATATTGTGAACTCACAATTGAAAACTAGATTCCAAAGAATGCATGACATTGTAAGCAGGTTGTCAGTAATTTTTCCAGCAACTCTTCTCGCTGAGGATGATAACACCATCATTACAGGAAAAATATCCTGACAATTTCTCTCCAGAATTTCCGCTTCAGTTGTTGTCTTTCCGAATGTCAATGAGCAGGGAAATAAAAAGAATTGCAACAGTTAAGCAACTAGCAGACTTACTAATTGTGCATTAAACAGTGTTGGGCTAGAACCCATAATTAATTATAATAATTAAAAAAGTTAAATTGATTAAGAGTAATGCGGAAAAGTTATTAGATGTTACTCATAGGGACGCACCACAAGTAAAGACTAAAATATAAGTAAAGACATGGAATAAACATAATTAAAAAACAACAAAAATAATTAAATTGAAAAGAACCGCATACAGTTTTAAGTATTAACATAATAATAAAACAAACCGTTAAACCTCGCAATAGGAGGCTAAAAAGACATAAGCTGAAAAGACGGTTAATGGAGAAAAATACAAAAACAACCATAATCACGAAAATTAGAGAAATTTAGACGAAATTTCGTAGTAACAAATTTCGAGGATAACAAAATAAATAAAAGAATTAAAAATTAATAAAATCCATAAAAATGGCTGAAAATATGCCAACAAAAATTTTATTTTTCAGCATAATTTGCAATTTTCATTTTAAGTAGTTTTTGAATTGCATAAATCAAGCTTTAGTAATTATATAATCTCTGTTTAACTTCATAAAAATGATTTTAATTTGAATGATTGTGAACCTTTAAGTTCTCGACAGGTCGATTTAAAGCTGAATTGAATGGTTGTTGTTATTAACCATATTTTTGAATAGAGAATCATTCAAATCACGAGGTTCCATTTCATATTTTTAAAAATATTAAAAAAAAATTAAACTTAATATTTATTATAACATAATTTTATGTTTTTTCAATTTATCTTAATTTCTCATAATTTATTTTGTGTGCTTTTCGAAAATTATTGAACGTACCTCTATTTATACAACGTAAGTAGTGTCTTTTTTATGCGTTTTTTGGTTTTATGAGGGGTTCGAAAATTATGGAACGTATCCAGCGATGCTTTGCCAAAATTTCTAAACAGGTTCGTAGTGATTTTTTTCTAATATTTATGTTTTGATTCGTCAATCAGATTTTTACCTAGTATATAGATGTTAGGAAAAAAGCTAATTGTGGTTCATAATATGAATTGTACAAAAAAAATTACAAATGTAAAGAAAACTAGATCAAATTTTCAAAATTTGTATACTTTTTTGAATTTATCAAAGTAAATTTATTTTATGTGATCATTATTAATAGCCGTTTCGCAAGAACCATAAAATTTACAACAAAAGGTTCGCGCGAACAGGTAGGAAAGCATCGCTGAACGTATCCCTATTTATACAACGTAAGTCGTGTCTTTTTTATGCGGTTTTCTGAGGAATGCACCTACCGCATAAAAAAGAATTGACTGTATTCTCAATTAGAAAAATAACTCAGCACGTCAACTTTTATTATCGTTGAGGTTTGACAAAACAGGCACATTGTTAAAAAACAAATATCACAAAAATCAGGTGTAAATCAATAAAACATCAAATTCGAAATAATAATTAAAGAGTAAAAATTTAATAAAAAATCCAAAACATTTAAAATAAATATTTTGTGGTGGAACTGGTATGTGCGTATGCTAAATAATGAGACGAGTTCAAATATAACTTTTTTAAATCAACTGACAAGAAAATATTTAAAGGAAATTAAAATATATTAGCTAATGAAAGACCCGAACAATATGAGAAACTCGTTTATCAACAAATTTATTCAATTAGACCTGGGGAAATGAAGGAAAACTCGAATTAAAAGATAACCCGACGTTGATAAACCCACTGTGAGGTAATGAGATCTTAGGGAAGTAACAAAACTGCCAAATTGACAACACATTAATCGATTTCAAGAGGAGTTCTATCGACAAATCAATTTTATACAATTACTTAAAATGTATAAAAGGTAACTTAGTCAAATACCCAGTGTTGTCAAAATAAATCGAGGAATTTTAGAACTCTAGAGCAATCCCATATACTATTCTTAGCGTACTAGAAAAGAAATTTCCTATTGAAAGACCTATCCCAGTACAGGAGAACAAAAGCATATTTGAAAGTGATATTTGAAATAGATTTATCTTGAAAGTTGTTGAAATTGTGGGGAAAGTTGTAACTATTGTGGTGATTCTAAATAGACATTATTGTATTGGGTGGTTTAATTTGTTTAAATAAGGACACCGAGAAATAAGAAACTAGTACCAACTTATCACAAATACCCAACATTATTATAACAATCCACAATCGTTTAACTTCTACCAGTAAAATTCTATGGGAGACCACCTCAAGCAATTTTATAGAGAAAAATCTAATTAACTTCAATAGAAAACTATCGCTTTTTCTTAAAGAACTTTTTTCACAGATTATTTGAACACCTAAACTCTTTTTTCGTCAATCCTTTATGGAGATTTAACTAAATTCCTAGTTCCTTTTGTAAAGCTCTTTCCTAGTCAATTGATCTCAAATTGAATTATCAACCAATAAGGAGCCGGAAAAATTTTATCTTATTTACTTAATATTAATTAGTCTGTATTTTATATAAATTAACTTTGTCTAAAAGCCCCAAATCGATTTTATATTACAATATACATGTTCGTCTCATTATTTGCCACCCTCTCATATCTGTTTCCAATGAAAAATTATAAATTTTTTTTAATTAAATTTTAAAAATTTGAACTTTATTCCATTTGCGTTAAATTTTTATATTTTAATTGCTCTTCACATCATTCTGTATTTCTCCTTTAATTTTATATAAAAAGCAAATAAACTATTTATACTCAATGTAATTAGGTATAAACACAGACCAAGTGAAAAATGTTTATTTAAAAAATACATCTGGAAAATGTAACATAATTTCTAAATACAAGTGACAGTATTAAAGATTTTTAGGAAAATTCGCAAGAACGGGTAAATCAAACACGAAAGGATAATTACTCGGTCTGTAGTGATTATCACAGATGGCAGCATTTGCAAATGTTGTTGTACCATCTGTCCAAGCTCCTTTGCCTGAAATAACCGGTATAAATTTTCAAAAAATCTATCAGTAGTACCATCATGAATATGACCAAAGACATGCATGATTGGCTTAATACGATTTTGCACTTCCAATAATAAATCCACATCACCCGCCCGATTATTTCCTCTCGTTTTATCCCCATATCCCAACGGTGGACCGTGAGTGAGCAATATATCAGTATCGTTCGGAATTTCCCCCCATTTTTCTTTTAATTGTTCTCCTCGGTTAAGCATGAAAGCTCCACGATGGTAATGGGGTACCCATGGAGTTCCATATATCTTATATCCAAAAATTGTCGTACTAGAATCTTGCAAGTATTCACAATTTTGAAATTTGTATGGATTTTTATTATTTACTTTGTGCATGTCTAGTTCATGATTTCCCGCTATTACGATCTTTTTATAATTTGGCAAAGTTCCTTCAAAAAAAATTATTCATGACTTGTGGTTTAGTTTTTAGGTAGATTATAAATTATTTTGTTAATTCTGGTTCTGGTACCATTTGTGAGATATTATTACAGGATTATGCAATAATATAAAAGAAAATTATTTATAAATATTTGAACAATAAAAATCATAAAAAATTGTTTATAATCAAATTTTACTTTAAAAAATTAAAAAAAAGATTGTTTGATTACTTTTATTCTCCTAACAATGCAAACTAGTCAAAGCCAGCAAAGGGACAAATATTAGCTGTGTGATTGCAATAAAAACTACTGGTATTGTCTGTTATGAAATCAACGATAGTTCTTTTAATGGAGATGTTTTTATTGAATTTATTACAGATTATTTGATTCCTCATTTTGAAATTAATACTAATGATGCCTTATGGATAATTATAGATTCCATCATCGAAAGGATGTTGTTACTTTATTAGACGAAAAAAGAATTTCATAGTTTTTTAAATTCTCAACTTTCTGCTTTTATAATTTACACGATCAGAGATAAAAGAAAAAATTGGTGAAGTTTTAAATGATGCGACAATTAATTTTGAAGAATGCTTTAGAAATATGAAGTGGATGCAAAAATCTTTGACATAACAAGAATTTATTTAATAACAAATTAAAAGTAATCAAACACTCTAATTTAATTTTTTAAATAAAATTTGATCTTAAACAAGTTTTTATGATTTTTATTGCACACATATTTATGAATAATTTTTATCAAGCACATCTACAACTGGGACCTTAAACAATCTAGCACATATACAACTGAGGCCTTATACAATCCAGCACATCTACAACTGAGGCCTTATACAATCCAGCACATCTACAACTGAGGCCTTATACAATCCAGCACATCTACAACTTGATCTTATACAATCCAGCACATCTACAACTGAGGCCTTATACAATCCAGCACATCTACAACTGAGGCCTTATACAATCCAGCACATCTACAACTGAGGCCTTATACAATCCAGCACATCTACAACTTGGTCTTATACAATCTAACACATCCACAACTTGGTCTTATACAATCTAGCACATCTACAACTGAGGCCTTATACAATCCAGCACATCTACAACTTGATCTTATACAATCCAGCACATCTACAACTTGGTCTTATACAATCTAACACATCCACAACTTGGTCTTATACAATCTAGCACATCTACAACTGAGGCCTTATACAATCTAGCACATCTACAACTGAGGCTTTATACAATCCAGCACATCTACAACTGGGGCCACAAATCATGTTGTATGCAAAAGATTGTAGCAAATGAAGCAACGTAATTACAAATGTTTAGGATTTTTATTGCAAATTTGCTATTTTTCTCAAATATTTCAATTTGTCGGATTCATATTTTGATAGTTTTGTAGAGCAACAGGTTTTTTAAGATTCTTACTTGATTGGCTAAGAATTCATATTTTCGGAAAAATATTTATGATAATTCGATAGAGAAAGATTTGATGTTATCAGTTTAGATAATAAACACAAACTAATTTTCTAAAAAATTCATTTGTGATGAAATTTAAACTCCAAACAACGTCATCATTGTATTAGTCCCAGTTGTTAAATGCCCCAATTAGTAATAACTTTGACCCCAGTTGTGAAGGGCCCAAATCGCCTGGTTACCGACCAGAAGTTTTTAAAAATTAAATTATCAAAGTTGTTGTTGTTTATTTATATCAACGAAATTAGAAAATATTTTGTAAATTTTAAAGTTTGAATGTAGTTTAAAATGTATATTGAAAATAAATAGAGTTTGGACCTTGTCTCGATGTTTTTTCAAATGATATTGAAGATATATTATGGTGTAACTGTCTAACCACAGTAAATCTAACTATGTGTTAACAGCTGGTTTACGTTCACCAGATATTGATGGTGATAGCTGAAGTTACACTGATTTATCAAGTGTAGATGTCAATAGTACCACAGTACAACAAGGAGCCAATGATGATTATGGTACAACAGAAAGATCCGGAATAAGTCATGATTTACCACAAAACTTAATTTAAGGAACTAATATTATCATATCCAACATAATGGAAAGCTTACTACTTCAATTTTGTAACAGATATCACATTCAATCAAGATGATTCCTTATTTATTCAGAAAATGAAAGAAATTTCATTGTTACGGCGCTCATGGATCAACCTAGATCGATCTCATTTGGCTCAGTATGACAGGAGAGTATGCAGCAATTTAATTATATATCATAAAGAAGTTATTCCAGCTGTGGTTTGTATTGCAGGCAGTTGATTTAAAAGCTAATATGTAGGTTTTCACTAACCTATTCTAAATAGACCTTTTAACGATGAAATTACAGAAATCGCCAAAGTTCTAGAGACACCTGAAGCTGCGGAAAATATCATATATTATTACCAATGACAAATATTATGCAACAGTTACATAGAATATTATCAAATCATTATATATTTGCGTTGCTCATAACATTAATTCAGTCGCCCAACGCTTGAAAAATTACTTTATTTTTAACAATTGGTAACCTTATTTGTTCCGCCAACTTTATTTGTCAATTTGCATTAATATATTTTGAACTCCTTGATTACAGAAATCAGATTTCCGATTCCATTGATCTCTTTAATATTTCTAACTTTCCTTTCGAATTTTTATACCCTCAATTGCATTTTGTCATAGGAATTGAGTGAGCTTTTTCTTTGTTAATTCTTGTTACAGAACTCGATTCATCATATTGTTCGTTTTATTGACAAAACTTTGAATTTGAGGACCATTGTCAATGAATTTTCAAACCTTTCAGTGAATCTTTCTTTAAGTTTTCCAATTGATTTTTCCGCTGTTTGGTAAATTTTGAAAAATTTCTATTGAAAGAATACCTTGGTGATTGTAACTTTGAATTTCTTCTAAACTAATTACTTCCACGTTGTCGTCAACAGTAAATATCTTCGTCATTGAAATAAATGAATTTATATCGAAAATCATTGTTGGTGTCATAATATTCATTAGGATCACGAATTAATGAATCAATCTGGTTGACGCCGTGGCGTAGTGAGCGAGAATTCGGTGTAAAAATAAAGTTTGAAAATAAGTGTCAGAATCGCATCTTGCGAGCGAAGCTGAATCTTATCAAGACATTTACGATCAACTATGGGCGAGACACACCCCAATAACTCGGCTGTCGTATCCAAGGAGTACTAGAGAGCCTTCCAATGTAATTTTGACACCTTAACAACATTACAGAGATTAAAGCTCAAAAGGTATTTTCCTGATTTGAGACTTCTAAATTTTCGTATAAACTGTCTGGTTTTAGTTTCTTCTGCATTCCTTGTCAAGTTTTTATCTCAATATTTACATAATACTGTTAATGAAACTTTATATGTTTTTTACATTTCCCAAAAATGGTAGAGTGAGATTTAATCACAGTAGCCACACGCGGTACTTAATGTTGCTACGTCACTTGGTTGAGGAGTACATAAAATAATTAAGTTATGAACAAACACATTTTCAAAATACAGATATAAATAAAGGAAACTTAAAATAAAGAACCTTTTTATTTGAAAATTCCTGAAAAAATTAAACGAGTACTTCACAAAATATAAAATTAAGTTTGTTACTATTTTTAGTAACACTCCTTTTCAAGTGAAATGTGATATTTGACGCGATTTCTATTGACAAACTTGTTTCGAGCTCGTTTAAATTCCATTGTTATTATGCAACAAGCTAGATGGAACCGAGGGATCTTACTATTAAACCAAGTTTTTCAGAAATTGCATCGAATATCAACTTACAATTTATAATTTAAATATATTAATCCTAAAAATACCATTTGAATTTATAAAATATTTATTTTATTTCAAATAGTAGTCATTAAAACTAAAATTTAATTAACACTTTTTTATCTAATCATATTTAATTTCACAAATTCAATTATTAAACTACCTAGATATTCGTCAAAATCAATTATTTCGGATCGCTTGTAACCATTATATGTAAAATCACCACAGTGGAGTAAAACATCACAATTAGGAATTTTTATCCTAAAATGCAAATTAACAACAAAACGATTAAATAAATAATTATACCGATTATGTCTGCCATGTGTATCGGAAATTGCCACAAATCTTATATAATTATCGTAAACTGGTGTTTCTGGATCTAGTGAGTTTACTTTCGATTTATTTTTGGAATTTTTTATTAATGACCAAGCTAGTGTAGGATTTTGAGATGGAATTTCCATTTAAAGTCAAATATCAAAAAAATATTTTTGATTAGCTACAAAATTTTCTGTCAACTCAATTTAAAAAGTAATAAAATCCTAAAAAGGAAACAAATTTTGTTTTCAAATTTAATAAATTAAAATTTATTTTTGGACTTAATTAAAAGATCTACATTATTTAAACAAATTATATACATCTTATAATTAATAAAACAATGAATGAAAACTATTTTATCATATTTTTTTCAACTTTTCATGTCAAATGTTAAATGGCGCATCAGTAACTTATTAAGAAATTTTGCAAACTTAATCGAGTGTAAATCTTTTATGATGTACTCAACTTAATAATTTGGCAATTAATCTTATTTCGTCAAAAAATATATAAACAGTGTTGGGCCAGAACACAAATGGCCTTGAAAATTGTTTAAATGTATCAGTAATACAGCACGAAAACCCAGCACCAAGATAACTTAAAATACAATATATGCAACACCAACTAAACACTTTAAAATCTGAGAGAATATAAATAAATTGTTGGGCCAAGACACAAGTTTGATTAAATGTGTTGGGCCAGAACGTAAACGGCCTTGATAAATGTTTAAATGGATCAGAAATACACACGCAGATACAACACGCAATTTAAAATAAACCTGAAAAACACCAAATAAACCCTATAAAATCTAAGAAATAAAAGAATTAAAAATAAAATATTAAACATAAAAATAAAATAAAATAATAACAAAATGCACCAAGATCCGCACGATACCTACACAAATACAACAAGAAAACACGACAAATTCGACGAAATTAGAAAAAATCAATTAAAGTTCATTAAAGTGGAATTTAAATTGAAAAATTGAATTAGCAATAATTCAATAAAAAACTTTAAATAAAAAATTATAAAAATAAATCAAGAAATATAAAAATTAAAAAATAGAATTTGCTAGAAAAGAACAAGGTCGAATTTTGTTTTACTGCATCAAATTTTACACGTCACACAATTAGGTATAAATACTGATCCATTTTCACATTTAACCACCACCATTTTGAAAACTAACCAATTTCTATTAAATTGTTAGACTATTTTTGAAACTCAACTACTTCGAATCTATTTTTAAATTTTTTAGGTAAGACTCATGTATATTGGAACCCTCTTTCCACATCACGACCCTGCATCTCAATTGGAGCTCTGCTCGGCGTTGATGTGGGAGGAGAGGTATTTATGCTATTATGCTATTTTATGCCGTATTTTTATGTTTGATGGAATGGATAATGGGTAAATTTACTTATTTTATGATTAATAAAATTTTATTAACATGTATTTATATGTTTTCATAAATTTATAAAATTAACACTAAAAAATGTCGAAATTTTTCCGGCCCACAGCCGACACATCACGCAAGTTAGTAAAATCAACATAGTGCAGATGCATGTAAGTGCGTGGAAGATCGCCAATGATATGCACCCGTGAAGACTCAGCGTGCGCAACGCAGCGGTCGGATCGTAAATATTTATCCCTATAGCTGAAGCGAGAAATAAGGAAGAAGCCTCTGGCTGCTTCCTCGTTTCTCAATTCTGTAAAATCGACCTAAAATTATCGTACAAACGGCTTAAAATCACCACACCGAGTAGTCCAGTGGGCACTCAATAACTATAATATAAACATACTATGCCTTAAGATCAATTAAAGGAAAAGGGGTACGGGGGTAACGTAAATTGAAATTGCTGATATAACCACTTCTGAAGGAATTTAATAAACATATTATTACTAGAAGTAAAATGAATTTTATAAAGATATTATTAATAGAAGTAAAATGTATTTAATAAAGATATTATTAATAGAATGAATTTAATAAACATATTATTGATAGAAGTAAAATGAATTTAATAAAGATATTATTAATAGAAGTAAAATGAATTTAATAAACGTATTATTACTAGAAGTAAAATGAATTTAATAAACATATTATTAATAGAAGTAAAACGAATTTAATAAAGATATGATTAATGAAAGTAAAATGAAGTTAATAAGAATATGGTTAATAGAAGTAAAATAAACTTAACAAAGTTGGGAGGAAATAAAACGAATAAAGTTACGATTAAGATGAATTTAAGGAAGTCATGATTGATAAAATGAATTCAATAAAGTTATAAAATGAATAAGGTTATGATTGAAAGAAAATGAAAGAAATTTAATAAAGATACAAAACGAATTCAATAGAGTTCTGATCAATAGGAAATGAAAGAAATCAAATAAAGCTAGGATTAGTATGAAATAAAATGAAATTATGAAAAATGAATTTAATGAAATTAGGATTAATAAGAAATAAAATGAATTAAATAAAATTATGGTTAACATGAAATAGAATCTCAACGGTAAAGCGACTTAATATGATATAAAAGAAAACCTTGTTTATAACAAAAAATTGGCAAAGTTTAATAAAGAATAAAATCTTGTTGGTAAGAAAGAAAATTAAATATTAAAGAAAATAAAATCTTGTTGATAAAGTGAGTGAAGTAAATAACTGAGACAAAAATCAAATTTTAATTATTAACTCGGATACAATTAACAATCATAGAAAGTCAAATCGTACCTACTAGGATTAATCACAAACCGAGACCATAACGGTGAGGTAAGCAGACATGGCGATCCATAATAGATTTAAATCCAACGGTACAGTGGAGATAAAGGAAAAACATCCAGTTCGAAAATTTAGGATTAAAATTGGAACGTCATTCAGATATAAAATCAAAGTTAATCCGAGTAACATAAGATCCAAATTCGGAAATAACAAAAATCCCTGTTCACCACGAAAAAAACCGTTTTATTCACGACACTATTGTTTTCCAAAATCCAAAGATATTAGAAACGATCCAGTCGAGGAATGTTGATAAAATCCAAGGCAGAAGTAGCCCCAATATTGCGACAAGAACAATTGACAATGATAAGCATACTAATTTTGAAAAGTGATAAGTAAAAATTCCGAGACGATGGAATTCGTTAGGCGGCTCAATTTACGTCTCGAATTAATTAGTTAATGCACGCCCGTCCGGTCGATAAGATAAACACAGGAGTGACCAGTTTGAAGTCTATTTTAAACTCAGGTCAATTTTAACAATTTGTTGTTTCATTTACTCGAAATAAATTCAAACTTCTAAAGCCACCCGAAATAAATTCAAATTTATAAAACCGTCAGGGTCCTGAAAACACCTCAACCAGAAACAAATTAAAATTAACAATAACATACAAACATCAAGATTTAAACTACCTTAAATGATAATCCTATGAATTTCACAATATAGTTGACCTTTCTTTACACTAAATTGTTTTGAGTGTGGGTTTATTCATCACAGATAAATCGAGCCTAGGAAAACCTCAATGTTAGTCGCTAAATGCACCAAACCTTGACCCACCACACAAATTTGGGGGGCTCAGCCGGGATTGAATGACTGTTTTTGCGAAAAACCCAAGGAAATATAGACATACGGTTAAGGTTAAATTGGAAATGAAATAAACGACTAGCCCACCAAGTACAAATTTGGGGGCTCCACCACGGGATTGAAGCTTTGTTATTTGAAAAGACCAAAACCATCAAGAGAATTATGTCAGTACACCCTCAGCCGGGATTGAATGATTGTTTTTGCGAAAAACCAAAGGAAATATAGACATAGGCTTAAGGTTTGAATTGAAAATGTCGGGACGACATTTTGCCGAACCCCGGGGGGGATGAAATATGATTGTAAAGATTGATGGGAAATAGTAAAGACCGATGAAAAACGAACAACCCGACTACAAATTAAGACGCCAAGACACTCAACATCCATCAATACTTGACGACATGACACCCTTGTAAGACACCAACAACAATGACAAGACGCATAAGTAATTAAAAGGGCAAAATTCGGGATAAAATGAAATGGGGTAAGCAAGGGGGGTAATGATAAACAAGAGAAAGCAACCGAACCCAACAAGAGGACGCCAACGGTAATAGAATAAAGCACAACAGGTAATGATTAAAATAGTGATAGATAAAATGAAGCAAAATATATTAAAGAGGTGAATGAATTTAGTTAATTAGTATTTAGATAAATTTAAAGGGTAATTTGATAATTTTAGATGGAACCAGCAAAAATTATAGAAAAACTAAAGGGGATTCTAAACATCGAAAATGACAATCTTGAGGAACTAATTAATAAACAAAAGTTAATTAAACGAGCTAAAGAGGATATATCAGCAATCTCTAACCTGTACTCCGATGAACATTGCATATTAATAAAACTGATCGATATTGATAAAGATGTAACTACTGAGAGAATATATGAAATTCTATCTATGAGATTGGAGATAACCAAATTTGGGAAAAGCTGGTACAAGTTAATGGAAAAAGTCAAGAATATTGAAGACGAGATTACAACAACAATGAAAGAGCAAACTAAGGCTTATGTGGAATGTTATACGTGCAAAACAGAGGAAGCACGAGTAATGGTGATACCTTGCGGACACCTGAGTTATTGTTATGGATGCGCACAAGAGTCGCACTGTATGTTATGCCAGCGAAAGATAAAGGAAAGACTAACGGTTTACTTTCCATGAATTGTTATGATGAAATGAAATAAATGTGTATTATTTGAATTATTATTAGATGATAAGATGAATATAAAAGAAATATGCAATGTTTATAAATAATAAAATAACCCGACAACGATAAACAATGGTAATAGACCGAAAACATAAAAGCCGAATTAGGGAAATAATCAAAACACATGCACAGAGACACAAAATATTGGACGGAAAAATTTCGACAACCGAGTTTTCCTAGTGTATAATTCTTTTTGTTTTATTGATATTATACTTATTGATATTATACTGAGATAGGACGAGGGAAAATGGTTAAACCTGAGCTATCTAATGATAGTACGCTCACCCAAGGGAAACCCTGATCAACCCTACTGAGAAAGGAACTGGTAGGCCAAGTCGCGTATGTCAGCAAGTAAACGGCGAGAGATTGATCACCTCTTTTGGGGAGCTTGTTGATGCGATTACCACAAATTTTGAAGGGGGGAAGTGAAGAGATAGACCGAGAGGTGAGAGAAAGAGTGCGCACGGAACAGAATAAATAGTTAGAGTAAAGGTACCTAGAGATGACTTCTTTTTTCCCTAGCTGGTGGTGAGGCACCAGAGGACAGCTACGGACTGTCGTGCTCAGGTTGTTATCAGCCAAGGGACTGATGACGCTGGGCCGTTCGATACAAAAACCCGGATCACACACCGAGTATCGGACGATTCTTTTTTTCGCTGGGAGGCACTCGATACAACAACCCGGATCCCACACCGAGTATCGGGGCCAAACGGTAGGTGAGATGTGAACTAACCGGTAAATGGTTCATACTCAAAATGTCCTACTAAAGCCAGATGAGAGCGCTCGAATTGAGCCGAGAAATCTGATGGATGGAGCGGGCAGAGATTTGATAGTTTATTCCCCGCTCCCACTTTTGAGCACTTCCTTTTCTTTTCACTATTCGGGAAATCAAGTAAACCGTTTTTGGAACTTGATTGAACGTCTAGGCATTTCCATACTTTTATATTCTTCGAGGTACACAACCCGGATCCCACACCGAGTACCGAGGGAATGTTTTTTTATTGCCCAGCGAGGAGTTTGGTACAATAACCCGGATCCCACACCGAGTACCAAATATCCGAATGGCGGTGAGTAAAGCGTAACCGGAAGAATGCGCGGCCAAAAGACGCCATGGCTTGGGAGTCAGTGTGAGGCCTCAAACATACCCAAAAGTCACTGATTGAGCTCAAGTCTGATATAAGAGATAATATGAAATAGAGGGCCGGATGATTATAATCAGATACTTGAGGCAATAAAGGGCTGGATGATTATAATCAGATACTTGAGGCAATAGAGGGCCGGATGATCATGATCAGATACTTGAGGCAATAGAGGGCTGGATGATCATGATCAGATACTTGAGGCAATAAAGGGCTGGATGATTATAATCAGATACTTGAGGCAATAGAGGGCCGGATGATTATGATCAGATACTGGAGGCCATAGAGTACCAGATAAGATATGATATGAGTAAAGATGAAATATGGTTATGAATAGATATTAAGGTCACAGATGACCAGTAAAAGAGTTAAAGCCGAAGGCCGAAGAGCCAACGGAAATCATAGAGGGCATAGAGCGCTAGCGATTGAGGATTAAGTAAATGAATTTTTTGGGAGACATAGGAAAAACAATTAATGGAATGAATGAAAGTATGATGAGTATTGATATTATGATATAGATAATTGATACGACTATATAGATAACTGATAAGACTATATAGATAATTGATACGAGATTAATAGATAATTATTACGAGGTATAGATAATTAAAAATGGACTTAAAATGAGGGGGGTGAGTCAGATAAAGAGACCACCACGATAGATGCGAACAAGGGATGATAACATAGATAGTATGGTAAACGGAGGAGAAATTAGTATAGAGTATAGAATATTGGAGTGTTATTTATTTTTAGGAATCGATAGTCAAGCAAAGCAACCCAAGTCAAGTACAGGCAAAGCAAAGGAGAAAATATTTCAGAACCAACGACAAAACAAGCGATAACAAAGGAATTCGAATAAACGAACAGAAAAGATCTTAGAGTAAGCGTCAGAGCAGTTACAAGCAGATAAGCAATCAGAAGTTTCAAAGCAAGCAAAGCAAGAGAAAAGAAACGAGAAACCAGTCAAGCAGCTGAATAACCGTAAACATTGATAGCATCAGCAACCACACGAGAAGCAAAAGCCAAGAGAATAAAGAAAAAAGTTTATTAAAAGAGGAAGAAAAGAAAAAAGTTCGCAACAGTAGAAGTGTCAACACTAAAGTATCAACTGTAACCGGAACAGGCACAGATAGCGGATTGACCGATTTTGAATTTAATAGCAGCGAGGAGAACGAATTACGTAATATCGAAAATCAATTGACAACGATAGAATCAGTGAACGAAGAAGATCTGGACAACAATCCAAACATGACGACTTCAATAAACTCTTCAATTCCGGATGCAAATACAATGATGAATAACAATAATGTGATGACAGGAGAATTCAGAGAAAAGTTTAGAGGAGAACCGTTTGACGGTAGTCTCAACAAATTGGATACATTCATAAAGGAATTCGAAGTGTATAAAAATATCTGTCACTGGACAGATCAAAAAGTAAAAGAGCGACTACCCTTGTATCTGAAAGGGAGCGCACAAGATGTATTTGTAGAAGAAGCAAGAGATGTAACAAAATTGACAACGTGGACAGAGATTAAAGAGTTCTTAATAAAGATATTCGGAATAGAGAAAAAGGGGAATAGGAAGATACTAGACTTCCTACATCGAAAACAAAGACGAGATGAATCAAATGCAGTGTACGCATGCGAATTAAAGAAATTGTGTAAAGAAGCCTTCGGAGAAACAGATTTGCCCGAAGATAAAATGGTAGACGTCTTCATAAGAGGAATCAAAAGAGAAGACATACGAGCCAACCTTGGATGTTTGGCACCAGAAACGTTAGATAAAGCAGTAGCAATCGCAAACAGATGTGAAGCCCATCTAGGACTGGGATATCAAGTGGCAGTCTTGGCCACAGAACCAACAACATCAACAGTCAATGCCAACAATCAAAACAACAATACCAATCCAGCTATGAATCAATTCATTCCAAGAGCACAGCAGATGTTCAAGCCACCAGCAACGAGAAATCCGGAGGATAGAGGTAATAACCAAGTAAGTTATAATAATAATTTCAGGAACAATCCAAATACAAATGAAAAATGCTCCATATGTCAAAGAATAGGACATCGGTCAGAGAATTGTTTCCGAAATTACACTTGTCAAAAATGCGGTAGACGAGGGCATACTGAGAAAATATGTAGACAACCTATTAACAAAGCTTGTTACAATTGTGGACAACAAGGACATTTCGCAAGGCAATGTAACATAAGACGAGAACCAAACCAGCCAAGATCAAACAACTCTATGGGAAACCCACAGATTAACGTGATGCAAGAGATAGACATGTTACGAGAAACATTACAACGAATGCCCATGGAATTAAAAGAGATGATGCAACAGATGCCCACCAATATACAACAACAACGAATCAATGTAATGAGAAGCAATGAGGAGATTCAAGAGCTGAGAACTAGAGAATATCAAGAGCAACAACAAGCTGAATGGCAAAGACTACAAACAGAGGAAGCTCAGGAAATCCAGCAAAGATGGGAAAATCGAAAACAAACCCCGAAAAGAATTAATATGATGAGAATGGAAATTCCAGATGAAATTCACACTGCGGAGCAGTGTGTTGAGAACGAAGGGGGAGGAAATATGATAACTGATAACGAGAAAACAGTTGAATTAAATACGAGGGAGAAAATAGAGGCCATCAAAGAATTTGCAGAGAAGGAAAAACAGAGACGTCGACAATTAAAAGAAATGACAACTGAGAAATCAGACGAACCAGAAACTCAAGAGAGTAATCGAGCAGAGATGATGATAACGGAAGATCAAAACGAGGGAACACTAATGTACGAGATAGACGAACTCGAAAACGAAATTATGACACAAACAATAGAGAGTACACTCGAGAAAATAAAGCAAGAGGAAGCTTTAGAACAAGAGGAGGATCAATTAAAAGAAAAAGAAGCAATCCTGAAACAAGAGAAAGCGGAACTAAGAAAGAAGGCACTAATATTAAAAATAGACGGAGCGTTGAAACATGTAGAACAAGAGCAAGCACTAGATCAAAAAATAGAAGTGATGACAAAGAAAGTGCTATCTCAAGAAATGGAGGAGCAAAAATTAGAACTACAAAGAGATGAGCAGGAAGCATCAACGTCACAAGGAAAAGAAAAGATATCAGAACCAATAATAACAAAAAATCGAATCCAGAGGGTACTGCTACAAAAAATAGAAACAAGAATCAGAAAAGAAAAGCCCACGTGGAGTAAAGCTCAAATCGAGAATAAAATAAAAGAGATATGGTTCCAAATAAAAGGGCCAACAAAGATAATGAAAGAGGAGGAACAACCACATATTAATATGATGAGACAAATACCAGACGATCAAACAGACGAAGATGAAAGCGAGATAAGCAGTCTGGGCGGAGAAATATTTCAATCATGCGAGGAAAATAAACCATATAAGGATGAATCAAAATCCGAATTAGAGGAAATGGAAACGAACGTGCCAAGAGAAGATGAAACTGAGATATTAAAAGAAATCAACGAGATCGTAGAAGAAGTAGATCGAAATCAAATGTTCCTAAACCTCAGAGATACAACCGCATACAGCAGAATAATGAAATTAATTGCGAAAGGATATCAACAGGATAATGGCACATTCACGGCATCATGGAAAGATATGATAAGAAAGTACCAAGAGAATTTGAAAGAATATGATAAAGAAGAGTATCAGGTAATTATTGATTTTCCAGAGATACCAAGACAGATAATAGCAACAAGAGGCGAAAGCACAAACGAGTTGTATGATTGGGTAGTGAAAAAGCTAGGACCCAGCTACAAAAATAAACCCTTATATTATCAAGGAAGGAAAATAAAGCGAGATATACACCTAGCGGATGCTCTAATCTGGCCAAAAGGAATAAATGTGGTAACATTAAACAAAAATGAAACCGAAGAAACGACAGCGGAAATATGGCAGAAAATTCAAATATTGTACAACAAAGAAATAAAACCCGGATTAGAAAAAGAGAGACAAAAGATAATGAGGCAGAACCAGATAAAAATGACAGAACAAGCAATAGATCAAGCTAGAAAATACATTAATCGATTATCGTTAACGAGACCGATTTCAATGAAAATATTTGTAGAAGCTGTACGGGATACAGACATAATGAGATTCGATAACGAGAGAACAGATGAGTTGATAGCCAAATATGGAGAGCACCAAAGAGATATGAGAGGAGATGAACCAATAAAGATAAGAATAAAGCTACCAAATGATGAAATAAAAGAAATACTAGTAGATCCTGATTGTCAAATGCACGAATTATATCGACGGATAAATCGAGAAATTATCCAACCAATAATCGAAAATAGTGACGACGGTATGGTGGAAGACGTGGCAATAATGTACCACAAACGGCAAATAAGTCCGCGAGAACGAACCCCGATATACGAATTAGGTATATGGGAAGATGGACAAACCATCAATATCATAGCCATGGATGAACCAGAGAGAAAAAATACAACAAAAAGGGAACAACAGATCCAAGAGTTCCAAGAGGAAATGAAAAGAAAGATGGACCAAATACTAACCATCTACCAGTTATGGAGAAAAGATGCGAAGTTGAGTACAAAATTACAACCTATAGATGATTCGCGATGCCGATCAACACCCTGGAAAAAGGTGTATGATGAACAGACGAAAGAGTGGAAATGGAAAATGGAGAGAACTGAACCAAAATGGAGAAAATATATACCAGGGGAAGCGCCAGAAGAGGCAGCCAATGAAACAACCTTGGAACTATATGAAGATGAACCATATGAAAATCTACCAGAGGAAATGATAAACGAAATGGAATGGCAACCAGAAGAAGACGAGGAAATAAACGATAGAGCTCGACTAGCCCCATACACATGGAAGATAGATGGATGGGCTGAAAAAGTAAAATCGGCTGAAGAAGAGAAAATCATAGGTATTACAAGCCATCAATTCTATACAGAAATCGGAGGATACCGGATGAAATTGAGAGTGTACCCAAACGGAGATGGGGTAGGAAAAGGAACACACCTATCAGTGTATTTTCTATTAGCAAGAGGCAGATATGACGGTAAATTAGAATGGCCATTTAATCGGAAAGTCACGATTTCAATCGCTAAACCCGGAAAATGGGAAGAGCGACACAGCGAAAAATTAGGAGTAGACCCAAGATCAATGATAAGTCAAAAGCCAAAATCCACTGAAAATGTTGCGGGAGGAGTACCACACTTTCTGCTGAAAAAATATTTAACACCTCAATTTGTAAAAGACGACACGATATACATTACGATCGAAGTAGAAACAGAACGAGAAATGAAATTGCGACTCCAACAAGAACAAGCGAGACCGCGAATCAGTGTACTCGAGAAACGAATACCAGGAACGAAATACTTGCCCACAGATATAGACGACCCTGTGGAGGAAGGATTAACAAGATTAACGGAAACGCAAAAATGTAGAGAATTAGCAGCGATATTGAGAACCGGAGCAAAGAATCAAAGACGAACTGTAACAGAGTTAGCAAATTGGATAATCGACTCTTGTAGCAGAATAGAGAATCTGCGAAACATAGTAAAGGAAATAGAGGAGTATCGGAGAATGCATGCGTGGTACCCAGAACAATTTCGAGAAATTATCCGAAAATGGAAACATACCGAATGGGCAGCCGAAACCATAGAGAAGTATACTTTAAAAATTATGATGCCAGATTTCGAACCAATCGAAAGAGAATTTTATATCACTGCCAAGGTGAGTGAAGTGAAAAAGAGAATACCGTATGAACCGCCATTTCATTTACAATACCAAGGACGATCATTAGACGACGATCTCGAAATCGGAGTTACGCAAATGCAATTGGGATTAATAAATGTATTAACAGTAGCAAAGATCGCGGGTAGAGAACTCAATAAAAGAGAAATCAAAACGAAAACGCCAATAGGACGACAAGAAAGTCTAAATACGCCAGAAGTTCCACCTGCAGCAGATGAAGTAATCGTTATCACAACAGGAGATGAAGAGATATTAAATGATCTAAATGATATTGTGGACGAGGAAACAACCCGGAGAATACCGGAATCAAGAGATTTGTTTATGACAGAAGATGAAAACGATCTGATAACAGATGAACCAGACGAGCTAGTATGTGGTCAAAGACAGCCAGTCGAAATTATAGAGCCAGATACCGAAGAGGAAAATAAAAAGAAAGAGAGAAGACGCCGAAGCTCGACAGGAGACGAATGGGATAATTGGATAAATGAACGAGGAGCTACAACATCCAAAGAAACAACAGGCGAACAACCCAAACGAAAAGAAACAGGTACGGCAATGGAAAAGAAATCCAGAGGACGACCAAAAATTGATAAACCAGCTCCAGAAAGGAAAACTAAAGAACAAATGCAGATGGATCAATTGACAACGAAATTGAACAAGCTTAGCCAAGTAACGAAGCAGTTACAGGGAAAACTGAAAGGCCAAGAACAAGGAGCAAAGTGGATCAATAGATTGATAACTGATATGCTGGGATTAGCAAATCCAGAAATAAAGAGAAATTTAAAACTCAATAATATCGGAGCAGAAGCGAAACAGCTTTGGGCAGCAATAAAGCCAATAATAAATAAAATCATGGACAACAAGGTACGAACCACAACCAGAGATCCAGAGGAATTACTGTTGATAATAAATCATTTAACAAAGAGATCAGACGATCCCAATAGATATTTGGTAGGGATGGCTTATCTGATGTACAATACGATAGTGATATACAGAAAGCGAACTCCAAGATACAATCCAAACGGATATGAATTCGCAATAACAGACATTATCAGGAAGGTAATCGAACCATTCATCTTGACTCAAGGTGGATGGCAAGCTTTTATAAATTTAGTAAGTAAAGATGATCAAACTGAAGTAATGCAAGCGAAGTTAAAAGAGTTATTAACGGAATTCGAGACGACCATTAATGCAAGCGATCCAAAAACAGCTAGAAAAGGGATGAATACGATAATCACTACAATACTCATATGGATGATGTGCGTGAAAGGGGTAGAACCGTTTGTAGTATATGATTGTGACAACATAAAGATTGGTGATAAATACTCACTAAAAGAAACGGAAGAGTGCAAAGCTGCAAACCCCGGAAGATTACAGACAACAGCTACAGCAGTATCGTATAATGTATACCAAGAGGTAGACTTTATAAAAACGGAAATCAAGGAATGTTCAGTAACAAGGAAAATCGTAGCATTTCATTGCGGACATCACTCACACTCAACAATTATAGAAGCGGGAACAGAAACAACAGTGGTCTCAGTAACGAGGAGCGAATGTGAAGAAGGATTTACGACAGGACGTATCTCAATAGCTGGAAGAGTGAATGTAGCAGCTGAGGAAGGAAAGATAAAAACTACCCGAGTGTACGCTGCGGGAAGAATAACGGCTGGAGACGGAACATGCCAAGGAGGAGAGTACACCCTATTGAATCAATTAGTCAAAGGAGTAGTAGTGATTGAAAGTTATCAAGTAAAGTTGGAGAAATACCAAGGATATTTCGATCCAGATACGCAAGCAATGAAAAAGTACCCTCAATGTCTAGCAACAGATAGATCATGCAATACGGGAATGTCAACGATTGTATATCACGCCGATACCAGAACTTGTAGACTCACCTTATTGAAAAGTGCAATATTTGATGAAGTACAAGGACAAGTGCACAGAGAAACCGAAACTAATACGCAAAAAAGCGCATTAGACGAAATACGGAGAACCGGAAGAATCGGAAAACCAACGATAACCACAACTATCGGGTCAGAGGTCACACCAACAGTAGTAATATCAACAGATACTACAATCGGAATGAGATTTATAAAAGGACGGATGGTGAGTAAATGCGACGAAATGGTAGCCAGTACGAATTATAAAGGAATATTCTTATCGCGAACAGCAATACCGAACGCAAAAGCGCAAATAGATCCCAAAGATGTAAAATTATATCTATATATAAATAACAAGATGGATTTCCTATATCACAAAGGATTGGCATCAACAGAGAAAATATACTACGATTTAGTTAAAAACGACTGTATCTTGAACAGAGAAATATTAAAGACAAAATTGGCAATGGCAATCACAAATCCGGATAATGCAATCCCATTATTACCACTCCAAGAGGGATATTTTGGAAGAATCGTCGGAGAAGTTATGTATACGTATAAATGCGAAAAGACAATTGCGAAACTGCCAGAGAATTCAACAATCCCGAGAGATAAATGCATAAACGAATTAGAGATAATGCATAAAGGAAAAATCAGATTCGCTCAACCGGTGACAAGGATGATAAACCCAGAGAAATTTGTACCCAACATGTTCAGTTGCAGTAATGTATATGGACCATTATTCGAAATAAGAGATGGAAGTTGGTTACAGTTTCCAACCCGAGTAATTGTAGCACCACCAAAAATATTTGGACTAACAGAATTGGCTAGCGAAGCAGAATTCAAACCAGTGGATATATCGCAGAGTGGAATATACCAAACGAAAGATCTGGAACGAGCCAGAGAACATTTGTTATTTCCAGCACAAAGGCAAGCAATATTATCCAACATTGTAACTATAACGGGAGGTAACAACTATGGAGAGAAACCCAACTACGAATTGTTACTATCACCAGACCATTTTCAACACGCTACAGCAAATATGATGAAAGCCATGTGGGGAAGATTCTTAATCTTCGGACAGATGATGGCAGGAATTTTGGGAATAATACTTATCATTCAAATCGTAAGGGTAATCATAACACAAATGTTAGCATGTTTCGATATCTATAAAAGAGAGAGAAAAATCAACTGGAAAATGGCAATTGGATTCTTACCGTTTTTAGCAAAGACAATGGTGCTACATGGACACTCAAAAGATATTCACAAGATAAAAAGACTAGTAGGAATTCTAACTAAAATGAATGGTACCGATGAAGAAGTCGGACGAAAATTTAAAGCAATAATGAGATTAGAAGCCGAGAAAACCAGAATGAAGCGACAGAAAACGAGTAACTGGAGACGATGGATAAATTTCAGAGATGATAGTAACAGCGACAACGACGAAGACCAAGGAGGAACGCAGATGCTAACTCAAGAGCAACTCAAACAATGGGAAAATCGAAAGACAAGACATAGTGGACATTATAATCATCCACCACCAGTATATGAATGTTTAAGGAAAGCAACAACATCAGTAGAGAGAAACGCACCAGTCGAAAGACACGTACCGACACCAAGACCAACAACATTGCGAAATATTTATCCAGTACCATACGAACCGAATTGGGCAGATTTAGTACCAAGAACTAGCCAAAGATCAAGAAGTGTAGATCAGGATCCAGAAACTCGAACTATAGCTATGTTACAAACGTTAGCTGGACCAACATTAACGATACCCATAGAGATAAATGGAGTAGAAATAAAAGCAATGATTGATACGGGAGCAAACATCTCAGCGATAAAAATGGATAAAATACCCGGAAAATTGTGGCCATGTATAGAAGAAGCTAACATGGATGTAATAACTTGCAGCAAAGAATCGGTAGCGGTTATCGGGAAAATCTGGTCGATAATAGAATATAAAAATGTAAAAATCAATACGTATTTAGCAGTCATCAGGAAACTGAGCGCAGATTGTATAATTGGAACAGATCTCATGCCAGAATTATTAAAAGAGATAATAATAGATCTAGGATCAATGGAGCTGAGAGATAAAACCGGACGGATATGTATGTTGAAATCAGAGGTGAGATGCTCAGAGAAAATAGTAGTGCCAGGACGCACACAAATGATTTGTTACGTAAAAGTGAACGAAGAAACTAGAGGTGAAATGATTTTCGAACCTAATCAAAAATTCGAGAAAAAGAAGGAACTGCCATTAGCCAGAGAAATAGTGTATGTAAACGATAACAGTGAAATTCCGATCAACATTACAAATTTCGATGAAGAAGATAAAGTTATCTACGAAAACGAACGATTGGGAAAATTAACGCCAATGATGGATATTGAACTCCCCAACAACAAAAACTGCAGGAATTGAGGAAGAATTATGGACTATCGACAGTCAGCTACTAAACGAAGCGGAAAAAGAGCAACTACAAAAACTGCTAATGGAATTCAAAGATATATTTGCAGCATCCGACTTAGATCTCGGTACAAGCGACGTAACGCAACACACGATACCATTAACAGATGATACCCCAATAACATTACGGCCATATCGATTGGCGGAAGCTCAAAAATCAGAAGCAGAGAAAGAAGTGCAAAAGATGTTAGACGCAGGAGTAATCGAACCAAGTTGTTCGCCATGGCAATTTCCAGTGGTCATGGTAAAGAAGAAAGACGGAACACAACGGTTCTGCATAGACTATCGACGACTCAATGCGGTAACAAAACGGGATACATACCCACTACCAGATATAAATGAAATGTTACAAACTCTACACGGAGCAGCTTATTTTACATCGCTAGATTTAAAAAGTGGTTATTGGCAAATAAAAGTCAAAGAAGAGGACAGAGAAAAAACTGCTTTCACAATTGGAAAAGATTTATACCAATTCAAGAAAATGCCTTTTGGACTAACCAACGCACCAGCTTCATTCCAGAGATGTATGAATTTTGTAACTCACGGCATTAAACAATGTATGGTATATATTGATGATTTATTAATTTATTCTAGCACCTTCGAGCAACATTTAAAAGACATCCGTAATGTATTCGTTCGACTGAGACAATGGAAATTGAAATTGAAACCATCAAAATGCGATTGGGCAAAGGAAAAAGTCACCTTCTTAGGACACATTGTGTCGGCGAAAGGCAAAGAACCAGATCCAAGGAACATCGAAAAGATAAAGAATTGCCCTGCACCAAAGACAGTCACACAAGTGCAAGAATTCTTAGGCTTATGTGGATATTATCGAAAGTTCATCAAGAGTTACGCAACCATCGCGAAACCCATACAAGAGTTAACCAAAAAAGATACCCCGTTTATATGGGAAGAGGAACAACAAACAGCCTTTGAAACACTCAGAGATAAACTAATATCAGCACCAATACTCGTACACCCAGATTTTAAGAAACCGTTTTTGTTAGCAACAGACGCAAGTGGATATGCGTCTGGAGCAGTCCTAGGACAATGGGATGACGAGAAAAGAGAACGAGTCATTGGATATTATAGTCGAACGTTCAAGAAACACGAAAAGAATTACTCGGTGACCGAGAGAGAAGCATTAGCAATAATCCAAGCTATTAAACATTTCAAATATTTATTATGGGGTCACGAGATATATATCACGACTGATCATCAACCATTAGTATGGCTAGGCCAACACAAAGAAGCCTCTAGTAGATTAATGAGATGGGCGATGCAGCTACAAGAATACTCACCATATATCAAATTCAAATCAGGAAAAGCGAACGCCAACGCAGATTGCATGTCAAGATTCGTATTTGAGGAACTAATGGATCAGGATGTAAGACGCATATGTATGATCATCGCAGAAGATATTGATTTCACAAAACTGAGAAAGGAGCAGAAGGAAGACGAGGAGTTAAAAACCATAATTGAATTCATAGAAACTAACGATATGAAAGTCTTCGACAACAACAGTAAATTAAAGGAGCATATGGAAAAACACAGACATCGATACACTATGGAGAAAGGGTGGTTATTACTAATGGATGGTGAGAAACGACTTATGTGCTTACCAGAAAGTAGACGAAAAGAGGTATTGATGCAATACCACGATGGAAAACTTGGAGGACACATGTCAGCAAAAAAGACAGAAGCAAGATTGCGTCAAAAATATTATTGGCCAAATATCGGAGAGGACGTAAAAGGATGGATAAAGAATTGTCTGATATGTGCAACCAGAAAAAGCACAGGAAGTAAATTGAAAGCACCGTTAAAGCCAATGCCAATTCCACCAGAACCCATGACAATGATCGCAATGGATGTAGTAGGACCCTTACCCGAAACCAACGATGGAAATATCTACATATTAGTAGTAACAGATTATTTGTCAAAATTCCCAGAAGCATTCGCAATACCAGATCAAAAAGCCAGAACAATAGCGAGAATCCTAGTAGAGGAAATATGTTGTAGATATGGAACACCCAAACAGATCCTAACTGACCAAGGAACCAACTTTATGAGCGAAATAATAGAGGAAGTAACGAATTACTTCAGAATTGCGAAGCTGAGAACATCACCGTACCATCCGCAAACAAATGGTCAAACCGAACGATTTAACGGCATATTAATAGAAATGATGTCAAATTATGTAAGCAGACACCAAAAAGATTGGGATAGATATATAAATCTATGCCTTATGGCTTATAGAATGTCAATGCACTCAGCAACAAAAATGAGTCCATTCAAATTGATGTACGGCCGAGAATGTAACATGCCGATAGACTTAGAATATCAACCACCAATATCACAGTATATGGAAATTGATGATTATGTAACAGGATTCAAAGAGCGAATGCAAGAGATCTGGAAAACAGCAGGTATGAATATTAGATTTAATCAAGAGAGCTACAAAGAGTTACATGACAAAAAGCGAGATGTGCGTGAGCATAATTTTCAGGTCGGAGATTGGGTAATAGTAGCAACGCCAGAAATTATCCCAGGAGTAGCCAGAAAATTACAAAGATGTGGTAAAGGACCATACGAAATAATGTACGTAAACGAGAACAATGCTCGAGTTAAACTAGTCAACAACCCACTCACTAGACCTATTTACGTGAACGTGAGTAGATGCAAAGCAATACCTAGAACAATAACAAGAGAACCAGAAAATCGAGGTATGCAAACCAGATCACAAACTCAACAGCTGAGCATAAACGGATTAACAATGAGCCGGAAAATAGAAGCAACATCGAATAATACCGTAGAGGAACCTAAGCCAGATGAATCTAAAATAACTCTAAACGCAACTCAAGATAATGTAGACAAGATGGATATAATAGTGAAAGCTATCAGAGAAATAATGCCAGAATGGGTCGAAGGAAAAGGATGGATGAGAATAGTAAACAAAGCGGGAAAAATCGCAATGGATTATGCTAAAGGAGCTATAAGTCCACCAGAAATAGATCGTATCAAAGAAAGTATACCCATGATATTCACTATGGCAGATGTAGAAGGGAACGTACCTTTACATATTGCAGTACAACACAGAAACACTCAAAGGACAATAGACATAATTCAACTTATGCAGAAATGCGGACACGCCTCAAACATACCCAACGAAGAGGGACAAACACCATTAATGTTCGCAGTTGCAGCAGATGCCTCTACAACAGTTCTGAGAGAACTAATAAAAACAGGATCATCGTTCAAAGAAAAAGACAATGGAGAAAATAATGTACTACACTATGCACTGAAATCCAGGCAGGCAAGTGCAATAAAATTTATAACTAGTAATGCGACAACAAGAGAAAGAGAAATGATGGGTAAAACAATCCAAACATTATGGGGAAGCTATCGACGCCAAACAAGACGAAGCAACAGCCAATCTGATGAAATGGACCTACGAAAGTTCACCACTTAAAGTATTCAATGTAAATTATATGGTAAGAAACAGAAACGTCCTATTGAAAGAAACGATATACGCTCACTATCCCTTCCCAAAGACAATAAAAGCAATGTTGAAGTGGGAAGGACTAAAATTCACCAACCATCCAAAGGAAGCAATACGAATCGGAGATAGAAAAGAACAGTTATTGATGATAATACACAGATGGCATCGAAAGCAAATAAGATTCCAAGCAAGCAAACAAGAGATAAAAGAAATGGACGATATAAAAGCAAGAATAATAAAAGTATACGAGGAAATAATCGAAATAATAAATGTCGAGGACGACATTTCAAAGGAAACCCCCGGATGGGAATAATAATGGAGAAGGAGGAAGTGACAACAGCAAAAACCAAGATGATCAAAATACTAGAGACGAAAATAAATCCGCACAACAAGAGAAAAAGGAATCATCCAACGAGGAACGTCGAGAAACGAACAACAGCAATAACGAGGGAAAACGAAACAGGGGGATGATGCCACTACAACAAAGGAAAAATCAAAACCGACCGACCCTGCTACAAAAAATAATGATATTAATCACGTCCATCAAGTTAACGGAAGCTGACGAAAACATCACAAAAGAGATAAAATCGTTCAGAATACGAACAATAAATGAGAAAGGAAGCGCAAGCAAAGGAATATGCTTACAACTGACGATGAATACAAGCATAAGTTGTCAATTTGATTCAATAGGAAAACCAGGAAAGATAGAAATACGGTCCGAAAACTCATCATCATGTCAAACCACCAAAGATGTATGTAGAGATGCTACAGAAGATAGAAACGTAAAAATCCAAGTAAAGCCAGGAATAGGCAAATTGCGAATAATAAACAGAGGAATAGAAACGATCGAACAAGTATGTATACAAAACAAAATTATCGATTGTTGGAAAATGAATATGAAAGCAGGAAAGAAATGTGAATGGGATAGCCTAGAAGGAAACGCGGAATATATAATATGTGCCAACAACGATATAATAATAACATGCACATTAGCCAAAACTCTGGGGAGAAAAAGTCACAACACCAAAAGAAGAACCTTATCAACGACGAGCACGAGAAAACAAGGAAATAATAATAAAAGTGGAAGCAGATCCAAAGAGTGGAGAAGAGATAATAGTCGAAAACATGGGCAAAGAACCCATTACAAAAGTTTGTATATTCGAAACTAAAAAGAACGGAACGATAAATGAGAGAATTAAATGTCAATCAAACGATGATATCAAGAACCAAAAATACCGTATTCCAACTAAAAGAAAGCGTGGAAAGTACATAGTACACGTTCAGAGAGGAAGAGATGACTACTGGAAATCAATAACCAGAAAGTTACTGGAAGCAATTACGACAAAACGTCCAGAAAAAGGAACAAAAGAGAAACCGTACCAACGACAGATCAGAGAAAGTAAAGCAGTAATAATAAATATAGAGTCAAATGCAGCAAATGAAGAGGAAATAGTAATTGAGAACACAGGCGAAAAACCTATCACAAAAATCTGCATATACGAAGCTAAAGGAAACGAACCAGTAAACAAAAGAATCCAATGTGAAACAAGCAAAAGTATAAAGAATCAAAAGTATCGAATCCCAACAAAAAGAAAACTAGGAAAATATGTAATAAATATCCAAAAAGGAACTCATGGACATTGGAGAATGGTAACAAGGAAACCACTCAAATCAAATGCGACAGACCAACCTATAAAACAATCTAAGAAAGAACCAAGAAACGAAACATGGAAAACAGGAATGATCATGGACGACAGCCACCTTTCAATTCACGAAGCATTACAACTCCAGAAAGCACTTAAGAATGTACAACCAAAAGAAGGAATAATGGAGACAACCAAAGCAAGAGAAAATACAACCATGCAGCCTAATGAAAAGAATTACATGATTAAAATGATCTGGATAACCACAGCAATAATAAGCAGCGTAGTGATGCTGATAGTAATTCAATTAGTAAGAACTACCAAATGCAGAAAGAAGTCAGCGAAGAAAAGATTATGGCCAGCGGTGGAAAAATTCAATTATGACATCGAATTAGGACAATATGATGTAGAAAGAACTGAGGAATACGAAATCATAGGAAATTCTAGTACAAGCGGACTCTGGTTAAAAGAACCGCCCATTATCGAAGCACAACAATGGTCCAACGAATCTGATGTATATCGGATAATGAATGAAAAATACGGGGATATACGGACATTGCGTATGAAGTCCCCGGAGACGATGGTGTAAAACGAGAAAAGGACGTTGTATATAGTGTAAAATATTATGTAGTATAGTAGTAGTAATAATATGTATATCTATATGTAAATATCGTACAAAATGCGTTAGAGACAGTAAGCAAACAGAAACGAATATCGATGAATTAATGATGTATTATAACCAACAGATGAATCCGAATAATGTTAATCAACCAAATCAAGTGAGAATACCACCATTCGCAGAAGGAATACAACAACCAGCAGCTGCCAATGTACCTATAGAGATTGTAGAATTAAATCAAGGAATATACCAAGATCAAGGAATCGAGGCAACGTGGAGACGACAGTGTGAATTAATGACATTAATAACAAACAATGCGCAAACGCAGTGGACAAATACTCATCTAGTGTTGACGGAAAGTGTGAACAGAGGCCTACAACAAGCTATAAGACTAGAAGAGCAACAGAGAACAATACTACAATTACAGAGAATGAATGAACAATTAGCAGATCAAGTTAGATGGCAAGCTGACGAAATTAGAAGACTACGTAACAACCAACAGCACGTAGATCCAGCAAGTTGGGTGGAATGGATAGCATCAATGCCAGAATTCACCCCAGAACCGGATTCAACAGTAGAGTAAAAATAAAGCGTACCGTGTAAATATGTATAAATAAAGCAATAGAAGTAAAGCAACGTCAAGTAATCAGAAAATTTTGTAGATATGCAGACAATCATCAAGAGAATTAGAGGAAGCGAGAATCCATCCGAAGCTACGAGACGAATAATGAAAAATAAGATTAGAATGGTGAACGATATCAAGGAAAGATTAAAGTGTTGTAAATGTAAAGAATTACTGATTGGAGCGAGACAGACGAAATGCGGATGCAGAATATGCACAGAGTGTACGATAGAAGTGATAGAAACACAAACAGAAAAATGCCCTGGATGCGACGAGACGATTGAAAGAGATGAAGACCCGACAACAATGGATAAAGCCACCAACAAAGAGATCAATAATCTATTAGTTCAATGCCGAGTAAAAGAATGCGAATGGAAAGGACTTATGAAGGAAGCCGAAAATCACGCGAATGAATGCGAATATAACGAGATACTATGCGAAAAATGCCAAACGATCACAACGAAAAAGACGATAAAAGACCATCACAAAATATGTATCAAGAGGGAGGAAAAATGCGAATTCTGTGGAGTCATCGATGAATGGATAAAAATAGAAATGGAACACCGGAATCCAAAGGAGGAACAAATATGCGACCTATATGAAGGAATATGTGCAAACAACTGCGACAAGAAAGATAAAGTCAAATTAAAGGAACATTGGAACGAATGTAGCGGCAAACCAGTCAAATGCCCGTTAGAATTATTCAATTGTCAAATGCAACTACCAATGGCGGAAATGCAAAAACACATGATGGAAAATAGCATCGAACATACCGAAATTATGATGAAAACGATAGGAATGTTGGCATGGGAGGTAAAAAGCCTACGAACAGAAAATGATGCACAAAAAGCAATAATAAGAGAAATATTGGAGTCCAGAAAGAATTTCGAGAGAAGCCAAGGAGACACACTCAAGAAAATGATCGAAATGGAAAAGAAAATGCAACAGATGACCAACAGCCTAAAAGAATTAGAAACCAACAGCTCTATAGCCAGAAAATATCTTACAGCACCATTTATATGGAAAATAACCGAATTCGCAGAAAAGCTACAGAGAGCAAAAGATGGAACACAAAGAATTCTAGATAGTCCACCAATATACAGTTGGGAGAATGGATACAAATTGGGCATTAGATTATATCCGAATGGAGATGGGAATGCAACGGGCACCCACATCAGTGTCTTCATCAGAGTAGGAAAAGGAGATTACGACGAGCTATTAACATGGCCTTTTAAACAAAATATGATATTAACAATGAAAGGACAAGAGGACCATCGTAACCCAATCAGAACAGGAAATGAACCACAGATGGGAAGACCAACAACCGACTGGAATACAGCAATTGGAACACCACGTTTCTATCCACAACAACGATTGAGAGGAGAAGGATTCTTGCGAGAAGATAATCTGTATATAAAATTAGAAGTAGAGAGGCCGGACAAGACGTTGTAAAGGGAGAAAGAAAGTGTAAATAAATGTAAATAAAATAATAAAAATCAAATAAAAATCAAAAAATTACAAATAACCAGAAAAATCAGAAAAACAAAAATCCAAAAAATAATGACAATATTTAGATGGCAAGCGGAATCAGCGAAGAGATAACAATACAGATAAGAGAAGGATCAGATTCGATATGGACGAGACTATGGAAAAAACCAGAAGAGGAAGAGAAAATTAATACACTTGCAGCAGCAATTATATACTATAAAGACTACGATGGAACAAGACGGCCAACGCAAACCATAAAAGCGATATACTCACAAATGAGAGTGAGAAATGAGGAGCTGAGAAAAGAGGAACAGAGATATTTAACGTTTAAAGATAATAAAGTATTTACCGACCAACAAAGCAAAGAAATGGCTGCACAAGGATTTTACTTTACGGGAACATCAGAATACCAGATGAAGTTACCTGTATCTATGGTAAAGGAAAACTCGCAAAATGGGAAAAGGGAGAGACAGCTAAACGAGAACACCTGAGGAAATTCCCAACCTGCCCATTTAGAATCAATATTGATGTAAGGAACCAAGCGATGAATAGATCAGAAGGACGTCGACAATCGGAAATAGACAGAGATGAAAAGGGAGGTGAGAAAAAGATAACGATAATAAAGAATTTCGAAGATCCAACAGAATTAATATGGGAAAAAGAGACTATAAACAGAACATTCGAAGAGAGAATTAAAACTTTCAAAGGAAATCCAAGAGCGGCAGAATTTGCGAGTCAAGGATATTGCCAAACAGCCAGAGGAATAATGTGCGAAGGATGTAAAAATCAACAGCCAATACCAGATCAGAACGTCAAACAACTAAAACATAAAGGAAAGTGTATGTATAAACAAGAAAAAGAGTCAAAGAATATCGAAATAATAATTACAAACCAGCAAGTGGAAGATATTTTAGACCGACCAAAAACGAGAACCATAATGCTATTATCAGGAGTAGATACTCAAAAGATGAAGAAAATAATCAAAGAAAGATTGGCTAACAATTTAGAATGGTACGATTCGACACAAGCAATAATCCGAGCAATTAAGCGATATCAAGAAAAACCTAAAGAAAATCGCGAAAAATCAATAATAAAAGAAGCTATTTTGGAGCAGTATCAATGTGTGACATGTTGGCAGAAACATGTAGAAATAATTTATATGCCTTGTGGACATATGGTCACATGTGAAGCATGCGGGATAAAAGTCAATATATGTCCAGTATGTAGAAAGCCGATCAACGGGCGGATCAAGGGATTCCGTTTCGCTGATCAGTAATTAAAAAAGGAAAACAATGTGTAAAAAGTGTAAATAGAGATAAACGAAAAACAAAAAATTATAAAAACTCAAAAACCACAAAATACGAGATGATGTAAAATTATGATAAAATTTAGAAATGAGTGAAAAGAGAGAATAACCGATTATTAATATTTAGAAAACAATTATGAATCCAAATGAGACAAAAGAAATTGTAAAAGAAGCTGAAGAGACAAAACCAGCAATCAAAGATCAATCAGAACCAATAAAAGTAACAAGCGAAGAAGTAGAATTATGGAGACAAAGAACGTTACAATTAAAAGAAATGCTACTAACAGCAGAAGAGGAATTAGTACAAGAGACGCAAAAAACGAAAATGATGAAAGAGAAGTGGGAAAAACAACTAGAACAAAAAATAATCTATCCGGAAGGAAAAGAGAAAACGTACCAAGAACGAGAAGAGGAAATGATGAAGGAATTTATGCAGAACCAAACTAGAATCAGAAATCAAAGGAAAGAGATACAAACTCTAGAGCAAGAGAAGCAAGATCAACAAAATGAAATCGAAAGATTGCGAGAAGTGATAAAAGATAAAGAAGCAGAGATACGAGAGGAAGGAGAGGAAACGATAAAGATTATACAACAAATGCAGGAGGAAATTGGGCAAATTAGCACCCAATACCGAATAGAGAAGACAAAGAGAACCCATTTGGAACAAGCCAAAGAATGGGCAAAACGACAAGCACTCCATTGGAAAGCCAAATGGACAGAAGACAGAGAACAGTCAAGAAGCAATTGGGAATCGCGGATCAGACATTATATTCAGCAAATAGCCGAAGAGGAAGACAGAACCAGAGCGTACAAAGCTAAATGGGAAAATGCGAAAGAGGAAGTCAACAAGCTGAGAAATCAAGGGTCAAAACCATCAAGGAAAATTAGAGAGCCCAGAGACGATAGACAAGAAAGAATGCTGACTCAGATAACCGATCAAGCAAGAAAATGGCGAATAGAGTGTAGAATATTCGAAGACGCCAACGCAAAACAATCTAGCTATATAGCGAAATTAGAGCAGGAAGTTGAGTATCAACAAACCAGAATAAAAGAGATGCAGATTGAGCAGGACGAAGCTCACCGACAAAGACGAATACAACGAATAAAAACGGAAAAGAAAGAAAGTTGGATTAAATTAGAAGCAGGAAAATGGAAGGACCAGTACCAGGAAGCCAAGAAAGAGATAAGACAATTACCCAAGAAATTGCTGAATACCGAAGATTGGGAGCTATGGGAGCAGATTGAAGAGCAGAAACATACACTCGACGATTACAGCAACCAAATACGAACATTAGAATTCAACGAACGAATCAGAAAGAATACAATAGACAGGCTCAGAAAAACCGAAAAGGCCCACAGAAAATGGATTGATCAATTAAATCAGAAGATACTGGAAACCTTAAATGAACAAACGGATGAAAGACGACAAAACCAACAATTAAACGAGAGGATAACAGAACTCCAACAGGAGGTGAACGGACACCGAGGAGTTGCTGTATGTAAAGAAATCCAGTTGAGACATCAACATGAAGTCAATGAGCAGTTGAAAGAACAAGTAGAAGCAGAGATAAAAGCAATAAAGCAAGGATATGAGGAGAATGAACAGAATCTGAGAAAAGAGATCGAAAAGTTAAAAGCGTTGGAAAACACGCACCGATTAGAAATACAAGTAGAAGAGTTAACAGAAAATACGGAATATCTTGCCTATCTCTTAGACGAAGAGATACAAATATCAAACGCTCTACGTGAAGAGATAAATACCTTGCAAAACCGACCACCAATCCTGCTTATGCCGTTATATCCGATGGAAATGCTAACTCAAGTACCCGCCGAACCCGATGAAGGATTCGGGGAGACGGACGAAACGATAGTGTAAACCTAAAGAGGAAACATTGTAAAAAGTGTAAAAAGATAATAAAAATAATAAAAACGACAAAAACAAAAATTGTAATCGATGTATATTTAGCATGAATTCGAACGAAGTAGAAATCCGAATGAATCTAGAAGACGGAGAATACGTACCAAGCCCAATTCAATTAGTAGAACCAATCGAACAAGACCCACTGAGATATTACAGTAAAAGATGGAGAGCCGAAAGAAAAGAATGGCAAGAATTAGTGGAGGAACAAGACTCAGAAATCGCCCGGATAAATCATCAGTTAACACAATCAAAACAACTAACCAATATGATAAAACGAAAACTAACATCTAGCATGGGAGAGAACAGAAACCAAAAGAGAGAAAATGAACGATTAAGACAAGAATTAGCAGAAATAAAGACCCGTGTAATCCTGGAAGATTATTGGAAAACCGAAGCGGAACGAATGAGAGATAGTAGAAAGAGCGAACAGAGATATGTAATACAACTAGAAGACAGTTGTAAAGAAGCCAGAGAGATAAAAGAGAGCCATCAACAAGCTCAAGATGAGATTAAAACGCTAACAGAACAGCTCCAGGAATCGAGACGAAAGCTGGAAAAGCAAACAGCTAAACGAATAAATAGTAAACGTCAACTTAAAAGAAAGCAAGCGAAAGAAATAAATCTTCAGATAAAAATAAAAAAGCAGCAAAGAATAATCAAGGAAAACCAAGAGCGAATAAAAGAACTCCCAAAACTAACCGAGCGATTGATAAAAGCCCAAGTCCTGATAATGAGATTCTCAGAAAATAAAACTAAAGAGGAGTGCGAGATACACTCAACCCAGAAAAAGAGAAAGAATAAAAAGGGCTAAACTCCACTGTAAATAAACAAAATAATCTTGTAAATAAATATAAAATTGAGTATGTATTCGAAAATAGAAGTTATGAACCCAAACCTGTGGATAATAATGATGATAATAATGAGAAAATGCAATACTGAGAACCCGTTAGAAAAATGCGAGAAATCCCAACCCTTCAGAAGAGAGGACAGCACCTGTGCCGATTTTAAAGAAATTTGTAGTAACCCCAATAATGAGGAATGTCAACAAATAAACCTCCAATGTATGCAATGCCCCACAAAAGAAAACAAGGACGAGTTAAAACTGAAAATCGAGAAAACCCAAATAATGGTACAAACCCTATTGAAAAATAATGAAGAGATAGCCAATATAAAAAATGAGAACCGAGAGATAAAGAAAATCCTAGAAAATATCATCAAACAGATTCAAAGAAAAGCCAAAGCAAATCCCAATAATAAAATAATTCAAGAAATTCAAAAGATCGTCCTATCAACCAAAAAGCAGCAAGGAAAACAAATCAAACAGAAAAATGAACCCCATGCAATGACAAGTCTATCAATCGAACTTATACTACCAATTAGTGTAACATCCAACATAATACTCCTAATATGTTGTCTTATCCTCGGCCTAACAAACAACAAGCAAAGGCAGAATCCCCAAATCCAAAAGGTCAGAAGAATGTTCACCCAAATTCGAAAAACTACCAAACCCAACGAAATGACAAGACTCTCGCAGATTTCCATCAATCACCCTTCAAGATCAACCCAGCTCGAAAGTGAAACCCAAGCCGTCAGCGATTCATTCGAAAACAAGTACAACTGAGTTACAATAACTGATATTGATTTGAACTGATTTTTCTAACTCGAACTGATTTACATTGATTTGAACTGAATTTACTAACTCATACTGATTCACAGTGATTCGAACTAATATCGATCTACATTGATATTGAACTATCCAATTTTTTTTTGATTATGTACTGTAGCCGGACCTTAAGTCCATCTTTCTCTTGATAATTCACCTTACAGTAGACAATTTTTAGGAATGTGAATATTGAAAACGAAATTGTATGTATTATCAATTGAAATTGCGGGTCGCAATTTTACGGACCCCCGAGTGTTTTATGTTGGGCCAGAACGTAAACGGCCTTGATAAATGTTTAAATGGATCAGAAATACACACGCAGATACAACACGCAATTTAAAATAAACCTGAAAAACACCAAATAAACCCTATAAAATCTAAGAAATAAAAGAATTAAAAATAAAATATTAAACATAAAAATAAAATAAAATAATAACAAAATGCACCAAGATCCGCACGATACCTACACAAATACAACAAGAAAACACGACAAATTCGACGAAATTAGAAAAAATCAATTAAAGTTCATTAAAGTGGAATTTAAATTGAAAAATTGAATTAGCAATAATTCAATAAAAAACTTTAAATAAAAAATTATAAAAATAAATCAAGAAATATAAAAATTAAAAAATAGAATTTGCTAGAAAAGAACAAGGTCGAATTTTGTTTTACTGCATCAAATTTTACACGTCACACAATTAGGTATAAATACTGATCCATTTTCACATTTAACCACCACCATTTTGAAAACTAACCAATTTCTATTAAATTGTTAGACTATTTTTGAAACTCAACTACTTCGAATCTATTTTTAAATTTTTTAGGTAAGACTCATGTATATTGGAACCCTCTTTCCACATCACGACCCTGCATCTCAATTGGAGCTCTGCTCGGCGTTGATGTGGGAGGAGAGGTATTTATGCTATTATGCTATTTTATGCCGTATTTTTATGTTTGATGGAATGGATAATGGGTAAATTTACTTATTTTATGATTAATAAAATTTTATTAACATGTATTTATATGTTTTCATAAATTTATAAAATTAACACTAAAAAATGTCGAAATTTTTCCGGCCCACAGCCGACACATCACGCAAGTTAGTAAAATCAACATAGTGCAGATGCATGTAAGTGCGTGGAAGATCGCCAATGATATGCACCCGTGAAGACTCAGCGTGCGCAACGCAGCGGTCGGATCGTAAATATTTATCCCTATAGCTGAAGCGAGAAATAAGGAAGAAGCCTCTGGCTGCTTCCTCGTTTCTCAATTCTGTAAAATCGACCTAAAATTATCGTACAAACGGCTTAAAATCACCACACCGAGTAGTCCAGTGGGCACTCAATAACTATAATATAAACATACTATGCCTTAAGATCAATTAAAGGAAAAGGGGTACGGGGGTAACGTAAATTGAAATTGCTGATATAACCACTTCTGAAGGAATTTAATAAACATATTATTACTAGAAGTAAAATGAATTTTATAAAGATATTATTAATAGAAGTAAAATGTATTTAATAAAGATATTATTAATAGAATGAATTTAATAAACATATTATTGATAGAAGTAAAATGAATTTAATAAAGATATTATTAATAGAAGTAAAATGAATTTAATAAACGTATTATTACTAGAAGTAAAATGAATTTAATAAACATATTATTAATAGAAGTAAAACGAATTTAATAAAGATATGATTAATGAAAGTAAAATGAAGTTAATAAGAATATGGTTAATAGAAGTAAAATAAACTTAACAAAGTTGGGAGGAAATAAAACGAATAAAGTTACGATTAAGATGAATTTAAGGAAGTCATGATTGATAAAATGAATTCAATAAAGTTATAAAATGAATAAGGTTATGATTGAAAGAAAATGAAAGAAATTTAATAAAGATACAAAACGAATTCAATAGAGTTCTGATCAATAGGAAATGAAAGAAATCAAATAAAGCTAGGATTAGTATGAAATAAAATGAAATTATGAAAAATGAATTTAATGAAATTAGGATTAATAAGAAATAAAATGAATTAAATAAAATTATGGTTAACATGAAATAGAATCTCAACGGTAAAGCGACTTAATATGATATAAAAGAAAACCTTGTTTATAACAAAAAATTGGCAAAGTTTAATAAAGAATAAAATCTTGTTGGTAAGAAAGAAAATTAAATATTAAAGAAAATAAAATCTTGTTGATAAAGTGAGTGAAGTAAATAACTGAGACAAAAATCAAATTTTAATTATTAACTCGGATACAATTAACAATCATAGAAAGTCAAATCGTACCTACTAGGATTAATCACAAACCGAGACCATAACGGTGAGGTAAGCAGACATGGCGATCCATAATAGATTTAAATCTAACGGTACAGTGGAGATAAAGGAAAAACATCCAGTTCGAAAATTTAGGATTAAAATTGGAACGTCATTCAGATATAAAATCAAAGTTAATCCGAGTAACATAAGATCCAAATTCGGAAATAACAAAAATCCCTGTTCACCACGAAAAAAACCGTTTTATTCACGACACTATTGTTTTCCAAAATCCAAAGATATTAGAAACGATCCAGTCGAGGAATGTTGATAAAATCCAAGGCAGAAGTAGCCCCAATATTGCGACAAGAACAATTGACAATGATAAGCATACTAATTTTGAAAAGTGATAAGTAAAAATTCCGAGACGATGGAATTCGTTAGGCGGCTCAATTTACGTCTCGAATTAATTAGTTAATGCGCGGCCGTCCGGTCGATAAGATAAACACAGGAGTGACCAGTTTGAAGTCTATTTTAAACTCAGGTCAATTTTAACAATTTGTTGTTTCATTTACTCGAAATAAATTCAAACTTCTAAAGCCACCCGAAATAAATTCAAATTTATAAAACCGTCAGGGTCCTGAAAACACCTCAACCAGAAACAAATTAAAATTAACAATAACATACAAACATCAAGATTTAAACTACCTTAAATGATAATCCTATGAATTTCACAATATAGTTGACCTTTCTTTACACTAAATTGTTTTGAGTGTGGGTTTATTCATCACAGATAAATCGAGCCTAGGAAAACCTCAATGTTAGTCGCTAAATGCACCAAACCTTGACCCACCAAATGAATCGGTAATACACACGCAAATACAACATGCAGATTTAAAATCGGACCCATAAAACACCAACTAACCATGCTAAAATAAGAGAGAGAAAACAATAAAATATAAAATCGAGAAACATAAAAGTGTAGGGTTAGTGGGGTGGATGACCTTCACCCCATTACATACAAAATAGTTTTCGCCCGCCAATGGTTACCCGTTGCTAGGCAACGTTGGTACTGTAACCACTGGTCACAGGACCTCCAAAGGTGAGTTCCGATATCAGAACTGCTAAGGGTTAGTCCTATGTCGGGTTCAGCGGACTGCCATTAGAAGGCCTATGTCCGTCTTCTTTTCAGGTCCCTTTATTACTCTCTCTTTATTATAGCTCTTTACTAGATTTACTTGCAAATAATAACATAATAAACTAAAACAATTTTATTCATTATCAACTAAAAGAGTTAGATCTTCAAAAGTATGGATTTGTTAGTTCATTTAGGCACTCCTTGGGCGCGTTGACGTAATCGTTCGGTTCGACCCGGTCTAGCATGTGAACGAGGTTTCTTGTTGGTCGATTGGGATTTTTCTTGGTCGCGATAGGCCAATTGTGCCGGAGCGAATGCCAGAGGGTAAGTTACTGTTCTTCCCTCCTGGCACGCCGACAGGGCGACCTCCAATCCTTTGATCTGCGTCCGTTGTGCTTGATTTAATGCTCTTTCATCCTTCCAGCCCTGTTGTGCTGCAGTAAGGCGCTGGTATAACGCTTTCATCTTTGCCGGTTCGGCCCACGTGGCTTTCAATTGTTGTATTTCTCGACTTTGTTGTAAGAGTTGTCGGTGTAAATGCTGGTTTTCTCGTCTGAGCTCCTTTAATTCCCGATTAATTATTCTTGTTGCTTCCATTTCTGAAATTAAAATATTAAATGATTTGTCATCTGCAACGTTAATTTAATTCTATCGGCCCTTTCTCTTAATTATTTTCACGATCAATGTAGTACATTAACGGCTGTTTTTCATGCGTCCCAGATAGTCTGTGTTAATACTCTGGGTTGATCAAGATTTAGTCGAAAAAACGTTTTACCTTTTCACATTATTTAGTGTTTATAATTTTAAAAATTTACTGAAATAGTTAGAAACTTATATCATTCATTTATACTAGTGTAATTATTTAATTAATAAAACTAAAATTAAATAACAAATAAAACATCAACATTTATTGTGAGACAAAAACTAATTAATCTAATCTTCCAGTTCATTTAGGTTCATCAAAATGTGTGTTTCTTTGACTTTTGTTAGTGAAGTTCCATTGGGGATGTGGGCTAGCATATGTGTGATCTCCGGTTTGGCGGGATCCAAGTCGATTTCTGAGCGTTGGCTCTATTAACTCTTCTGATAGAACCAATTTAGTTGGGGCTGACATTTGCAGTAACCTTGGGTCATCCAACTCGAAAGAGACTCCGTACTCTGGAGGAAAGCCATCTGTACTCGGGATAGCTCCACTTGCTATGTCCCGGTTTACCTGAGCTAGCCGCTGTCTGGCTAGAACTGCCTTCCGGTGATATTTTCGCTCTAATTCCTCCATCTTCATGGCCGTGAATTCGGCTCGCTGGCGGGCTTCTCGCACTGGATTTTTGCCGGGCTCGCGCTTGATAGCGATGCTCGGTACTTCGGCTTCCTCTGCTCGGTATTCAGATCGTCGAGGCCAGCTTTAATCTCCATAAGTGAATAGGAGGTATCCATTATCCCATAGTACTTGGCGATACCGAGCGGCGGAAGCGCTCGAAATTTGAAGAGTTACCCGGGAGTCATCACTCCATCCTCCATGCGGGTCTCTGCGATCTGAATACATAATAGCTTTAATTATAATTCATAATTGCAAATGTCTGTTCGTGAAAAAATATGAATGTTTGTAACCTATTCTATTTCAACTGCACGTTCTTAGAGGTGTTAGTTTTAAGGTAAAGGCAAAACAAAGAAAAATGAGATATACGAAAGTACCTTGTTGCCTCTCCCCACTCGTTATTCTTTTCTTGGAATTAGTTAGTCCTGCTCTATCATCTACTATTTAGTTGTCCATCATTTTAGTAAGGTTCAGTTTCTTTACACTATTTTTCCGGCTTCATATTCATGAATTTTATTAGCTTGGATTAATCAGAGGATAATTCAATCATTGACCACTTTTAAAAATTTACTTTCTTTTTATTATGGATTGGTTTTATTTAATCAATTAACTACATTTCAATTACTATACAAAAATTATTCTTTTTCGTTGTATATTTTAGTCATAAATTTAGTTACAACTTTTTCATTTTATTTAAATTAATTTATTTACGTCGTCTCGAATTCAAGTCCCCACTTCCCGAGCCTCAATTTAGTCCTAAGGTTCTTGTGTTCATGTTAGATTTTACGAGTGCCCACTGGACTACTCGGTGTTATCATTTTAGCCGATTTGTAATTAGATATTTTGGGTCGATTTTTCGGGAGATGGGTGAAAGAGAGCCAGCAAAAAGACTAGTTTTCGATCTTCCCACCGCCCCTATAATGAATAGAATATTTACGTTCGAGATCCGTCGTTACGCACGACAGAGCTCTCACGGGCACACACTGTAGGCTGAGAAACCGCACTTACACAGTGTGACTAATTGTGTTTTGATTTTAATTTCTTGTATAATGTGTGGCTGTGGGCCAGAAAAATTTCGACTCATAAAATAAATTCATCTCTCGAAGATACATATATTGAAGCATTACAGTTGAAATCATAGTTGGCCATTAATTCATTTCATTCATTCAAAAATCATGCGACAAATGATTCCCACATGCACGAGCCAGTAGAGCTTACCTGAAGATACTTGCGTTCGTGATGTGGAAATAGTTGCCGAGAGTTGTTTCTACTGCTGAAAAAGTTCTCCTGAATAGTAGTTATTCACTGAGTGAAAAAGCATTAAAACTTTGTGAAAATGGATTGATATTTATACCTGTTCTGTGACCCTAACCTTGCGTGTTAATTTTTATGCGTTAAAACAAAATTTGACCTAGCTATCATGTGTCTAATTTATTTCTAATTTATTATTATTTTTTCGATTTATTTGACAATTTAATCATTAACAAATAATTTTAATCATTTCTGACTAGAATTATTTTATTTTTGTTCAATTTATTCATGAACTCTTTTAATTTTTTCGTAAATTGTCACTTTTTCGGTCAAGTTTTTGTTATCGTGCTATTTCTATTTCGATTCGTGCATATCTTGTTGCATTTGTTAATATTTTAATTTAATTTTATGTTTTTCTATTTTATATGTTATGGTGGGTTTCTGGGTTTTGATATTTTGAATCTATATGGTTGTTACCCAGACAACCCCATACAAATATTTCCTTTGCTTACCACTCGGCACCCGTTGCTAAGCAACGTTGGAACTGTGTTCGAGTTGGTAGATCGTCCGCAAAAAGTGAGCGTTATTGCTTATGCTATAATTGACCGAACGATCTCTGGGTCCAACGAGCTGTCGATAGAAGACCTGTGCTCGCTTTTGATTCTTAGGTCCCATTATTCTCCTATCTCTTTCAAATGTTAACCTATACTCTCATATCATCTATCTTTATGTCCATTCCCATAGTCCTTCTTATTATTGTCCATGTCGAAGATTATTCTTTGGTCGGTACACCCTTGGTTATGTTAAGTATTCACACACTAGTTCTCTTACTCTTATCCCTATCATAACTACAATGTTCCCTATTATCATTACTAGCATTATCATTGTTGCTATTATATGTATTACCTTTATTATTATTTTTATTACTATATAATTACCATCATGTTTATTTTTATTACTACTATTATTTTTTTTCCTACTATTATTATTATCATAATTATTATCATCATTACTACAAATACCATTATTATTATTATTATTATTATTATTATTATTGTTATTATTAGTATTATTATTATTATTATTATTATTATTATTATTATTATTATTATTATTACAATTATATCAATATTATTAACAAATTTTTGTGTAGGGATTCGTCCTTATTCCTCAGCTTTAAGAAATATTTTTCTTATATAAAATTTAGTTGTAATCCTTCTGTATCTTTCGGTTTTTGATAAAGTATTTTTGTAAATTCGAAAATTTTAGCAGCGTTCCGCCCTTATTTTACGGTTCATCCCTATTCTACAGTTTTCGACAAAGTATTTTCATTGACTCGGAAAATTTGAGCAGCGTTCCGCCCTTATTTTACACGTTCCATTTTTACGTTACTATTTTTGTTAAGTATTTGAATTAATTGGGAAAATCTGAGCAGCGTCCCGCCCATATTTTCCGCCTCAACTCAAATTAATTAATTTAATTCTTATTTAAAAACATTATTTTTCATGATTTTGGTCGTTCGGATTAATCTTTTTCCGATGGCTATTCATTTTAACTGTTGCAACGATTTCGCAATTTTCCCCGCTATCCATTCCCTCTGTTTGTCCTTAAGATCTATGTATGTTCATTTCATAGTTAATGAGTGCCCACTGGACTACTCGGTGTTAGAGATTTTGAGCCGATTGTTGTTAAAAATTTATGTCAATTTTACAGGAAACGGATGGTGAAGGAGTAGCCAAGGGACTACTCATTTACCCTCCAATTTCCCCTATGTACGGATAATATTGACGTTTCGGCTCCTGCGTTCCGCACGCCGGGGCCTTCACGGGCACGAACTATTGGCGATTTTACACGCACTTACACAGTTCGAATACTGTATATGATTTTATTAACTTGTGATGTGTCTTTGGCTGTGGGCCGGAAAAGGAATAACAAATAATATTTTACCATAGCATTTGGAATAAAAGTTTCGATGCACTAAGGCTGTAGATAGAAAATATTTATTCAGCATATTACATCGGCCACATACATTTGAAATTCATTGTATCCATTCCATAAAATTTACTTCGAAAATCCCATAAATTTAATTCGATAAATCATCCATAAATTCGATTTGAAAAATCATCCATAAATTCAATTGGAAAAACAAAATTATCCATAAATTTAATCTGAAAAATCATCCATAAATTCAATTGAAAAATTACCCACAAATTCGATTCGAAAAATCATCCATAAATTCAATTGGAAAGACAAAAATCATCCATAAATTCAATTTGAAAAAACAAAAATCATCCATAAATTCGATCTGAAAAGTCATCCATAAATTCAATTGAAAAATTACCCATCAATTCCCTTCATAAAAAAATCAACTAATAATATTGCACCAGTTGAGAGTGATCGTGTTCAGGCAAAACACTCACCCGTGTTAATTGCCTGAATGCACGGCTCTCAACCAGTTATACAACCAGTTATACAGTTCTGTAATGAAATTTTTTCTCCCAAAAATAAGACTGAAAATTTGTGAAAACACATCGGTATTTATACCTATAATTTGGCCTTAACCTTGCGTGTTAGTTTTATTGCGATTAAACAAAATTCGACTTTGAAATTATTTATGTTATCTAAATTAAATTTTTATTTATTTCTTAATTTAAATTGGTAATTTATTTTTAACATTTTTAATTAAATTTATTCATCCAAAAATATTTTATTTTTATTCATTTAATTCATTAATTTTTTCTTTTATATAAATGGTCATTTTACGGTCGAATTTTCTTGTTATTATGTTATTTTTATGTAAATTTCGTGCGGTTCTTGATGCATTTTGTATTTATTTTATTTTACTTTTATGTTTTTGATTTTATATTTATTTATATTCTCTCAGATTTTAAAGTGTTTAGTTGGTGTTGTATATTGTATTTTAAGTTATCTTGGTGCTGGGTTTTCGCGCTGTATTACTGATGCATTTAAACAATTCTCAATGCTATCTGTGTGCTGGCCCAACAATAGTTAGTTCCCCAAAATTACCATTCGTTAAAAATGAAATTACCCATTAATCAAACTGAGAAAAACTAAACACGCCATCGGTAAGCCATAAATAATAACCCAAAACTCATATATTAAGGTATCGAAAATTAATTTAGATGGGATCACGAACCGTACCGACCCTCTCAATCATCAAATATGGCCTCAATAGGAGTAACAGTATAGAACGCATAGTTGACTTCGCCAAAAAACCAAATTTTAAATCATCTTCATCTTGAATAAAGCCGGTTAATAATTTTTGGACGGCCGATATAACCCAAACAACGTCTTAAAATTATTAATATTGACAACGACAACCCGACGTTATCCAACTGACATTGTTAGCAACACTCTGAATAATTACTTAATGCAAAAATTACCAACAAAAATTCAAGCATGTATTAATTAAAACAAAAGTAAAAGATCTGATAACGAATCTGGAAAGATATGATAGAGGAAAGGAGATTCTTTACGATGTCCAGTGATTCTTGTGGAGCAGTCATCGGTGCGAACCATGAGGGCTCCTGTTTAGCGAGGCATTTCCGAATAACGTAAGACTAAATGATCTAATTAATTAAATATAAATCATACTCAAATGACAAACCTCCAATAAATGTATTAAAGTAGATATAAAGGCAAATTCTATATAGCGACAATCGAGAAATATGGCGGAGCTGTCACAACTAGAGATTGAAATATCCAATTTTATGAGAAGGAAATGGATCGGAAATTTCTCCGCTATTCTTCCCTGTGTCGAATCAATGAGTGATTGATAGTTCTGCCTGTAATAGTCCGACTGACAATTCCAATAGCGCCAGTCCGATCGATGGGAGATTTAGAGAATGGGCTGAGAAAATTTCCTATCCCGCAAGCAACTAAAAGTCGATTAGGCAGTTGCTATCCACGCATGACGAACAATAGAAGGGCAGAAACAGAAGTTGGCCAATCACATCTCGCCGAGTACGATAGCACTGCCACGTGGCGACACACCCACACGACAGTATAAATAGAGAGACGGATTTTGAGAGAGATTGATTAATTACGAAACTCATCGAAAAATGGAAAATGAAACTCGCAGAAATGGGAACGGGAAGAAGAGTGCAACCAGTCAGGAGAAACCCCAGATACGTTCAGGCTCGGTTAGATACGACCAGCGAAGAGTAAATCATCCAGAGCCCTCAACAAGTACGGCTATTTTCAGCCATCTAATATGTTCATAGAAGCAAATAAATATTTTGATTATGTTGCAACTCGTTATTAGAAATTATGAATGAAACTCTGATGCATCCTGATATGGTCATAAAAGCATAATAAATATCGGGGTTAGGATTCAACCAGTTCGTTAGAGTTATTTTTTTGGATATAAATCCTATACGTGAATTAACTAGAATACGACACGACTCAATCATTTCCTTAATATAACAAAATTAATCGTCGTGTCCCTATCTTTCTCAGGGAGTGAAATCACTTCGATCAAGCTCCGAGATAACAACTGATAAATTGTTCCACTGCAGTAATGTACTGATTAGTCGACCGGAGTAACCGTTTTCCTCTTGGAGATAATTTTTCTTTCCCGTATCATCATCATATGAACATCGAAAGCGTAAATTAGTAATTCTAGATAAATTGGATTTCTCGATAATCAATTATTATATATTTAGTCTTGTCCGACCAATTATCAGATACACTTAACACTTCGATTTAATAAAAAGATCATTTTATTTTCTAACCAAAGTAAACTCAATCTTAGTGAATTCGAAAATTGTATAAATGCGCCTCTTTCAGTTCGTTAGTGAGTCTTAGTCCCCCTCCACCGTGCCCCAAACCGCCATACAATGCAGTTCTAACGGAAGTTTAAGATGAGTTAAGTTAACAGCTCGGACGAATTTGACCCAAATTGATAAAATCTTAAAAGAAAGAGAAAGCAATAACAATATATTCCTATTATTATTTCTATTTTTGAAATTCACAGGTACACCACATACTGGCTGGGAAGATGCAGACCGTACCACTCTGATGGTGCCGACCAGGTTTGCCGGCCGGTATCGACAGGCCCTGTGGGATAGGGGTTATACCATATCAACTTATGGTACCCCGAGTGGCCGAAGCGCAAGACTGACGAGCTGAGGGAGGATATTGAACTTCCCAGTGTCCTGATTAAACGGGAGCCAGGCCGGAATCCCGCGCGCGAAATCCAACAAGAGGCAGAACATGAACTTCATCGCCTAGAACAGCTGGAATGGCGTTATCGATTCTTGGCACGACGGCAGAAAGAATACCTCGCTCGGATTAATCGGGATATCCGTAGTGGACGTATCCCCAGTTCAGATGGATATTTACTTCCTTACGGGATCGCCTATGACCATAGAGACCCAGCCTTGCTTGAAATGGATGCACCAGTACACCTTGTGATCCCAAAGAGCCTCCTCCAGCCCGACATTCGAGATGTACTGGAGGATCGGGGCGTCGAGGAGCACGATTATTCACGGAGGTGCTTCCCCAACAAATGACCACACTGAGGCCAAAGAACCCGTAGCATAAATCATTTATTTTGTTAATGTCCTCATCTGTATTGTTAATAAACTTATGGTAACAGTAGTTCTTTTAATTGTTAAATAGATAAACTTATTATAACGGTAGTTTTCTAGTTATTAAATAGTATATTGTCCATATGAACACTAGAGGAATAAAGTGCTGAACGTTTGTTTTGTGTTGTTTATTGTTACGGGACACGAGATGATCATCCGGTAAGAACTAAGGCCGTGCTTTATATGTTTTATTTTTTCATTTTGTTCTGTCGACATCTCCTAAACCTAATTTAGATCTAATTTATTGTTAAGGCAACACGTCTATGAATATTATACGGGAGCTCAGCAAAGAATTGAAGGACCTCCGGAAGGAGCATACGGATCTCTACCAGCAATGCTTGCAATTGAGTCGGGAATTACAACGAGTGAAGGCCACCTGGTCTGAACCCACTAGAGTGAAACGACTCTATCAGAAGATCGACGCAGCACAGAAGGGCTGGCGGGAAGAGAGAGCCCTGAACCATGCTTAGAAGATCCAAATACGTGGACTGGAAGCTGCTGTGGCGGCAGGGCAGGAAGGACAGTCTGTGATCTACTCGCTGGTATTTGCCCCAGCCCAGATAGCTTGCTCAACTGCCACCAAACCAACGCAAGCCCAGTTTCAACCTAAATCTCGCGCGAGACCAGGCCGCGCTGAAAGAAAGAGACAGAAGCAGAATAAATCACGAAATGAACAGAATTGAATACGAATCAGTAGTGTAGGAATAAATAAAACTTTGTTATCCTATTGTTTTAATTAACTTTCCGACGCCTAACTAGGGTGAAAACGTATATGCGAGAAAGATAAGCAAGTAAGGGATCTAAGTACGTAAGACGAGCACAGACCTTCTAACGGTAGCTCACTGAACCAGCTGTAGACTGGGTCATAGCAGTTTTGGAAACAAATCTCATCTTTGACGGTCACAGAACCATTGGTTACAGTACAAACGTTGCCTAGCAACGGGTAACCAGTGGCAGATAGTTAGTGTTATTATGACTGGGGTCAAGGCCATATCGATCACTAGCCAGTAACCCAACAATCTTAAGAAATCACAAGGCAAAATACACAAAAGTAATACAATCAGCTATGACTTAAATATCTCGGGTTATTTAACTATTGATAATAAGACCATAAAATTTTTCATAACAATTTTATTAAAGGTTCGGGATAGCGATTCAATTGTTGGACGGCTGGTTTCTTGTGAGTCGGCGGCGTGAGTATGCATGTTCCTCAGCTCCCCGAACCCCCAGAATTTCTCGTATATCTGGTTGAAGGAGACTCCTTGGCACCACCAAGTGAACTGGTGCGTCACTGTCCAGGAGGGCTGGATCCCGGTGATCATAGGCCACTCCGTACGCGGCTAAGTAACCGTCTGAACTAGGAATACGCCCACTTGCAATATCCCGGTTGATTCTTGCCAGTTTCTCTCTGCCGATTTGCAAGAACTCAGTAGCGCCACTCGAGCTGTTCCAATCTGTGAGGTTCAATTTCCGCCTTCTGCCGAATCTCTCGGACTGGATTCCTGCCAGGCTCCCTTTTGATGAGTATACTCGGGAGCTCCACATCGACTGCCGGTCCATTTTCATTCCTGTTCGGCCACTCGGGGGTCCCGTACGTTGATATCGTATAACCCCTGTCCCATAAGGCCTGTCGGTATCTTCCGGCGAATCTCGTCGGTACGGTTAATGTTGTACGGTCCACATCTGCCCAATTTCGGGAATGAGTGCTTGCCGAAATACGAAATTAAGAGCTATCGGCTTTATCCTTTTCTTCATCCGAAGTCATTACATTCTTTACTATCAAAGTTAATTAATTTACAAAACACGTCTCAGAAATACGTAAATCTGGTTTATTTTACATAAGCTGGTTATTTCATAGTTTTTTTACATTTGCTTAAATTAGGATACGATATCTATTGTGATCATACTAATAAGGTAAACGAAAATGCCTATAACGCAAATTGAAATCGGGACCTCCTAGATTTATAAGACTTTTCTAAGCTGGGTTAATACGGTTTTAGCCATATCGGCCTCGAGTCAACGAATTCGCATCTACAGTCGTGGTTTTAATGTTCTACGCTAGATCCCAAGTGTTAATGGTAGATTGCGAGTGATTGTTTTGGATGATGATTCTCATTCCTTCAACAGGGAGTTTATGCATTCTTTCTATTTATCATGAGACAATTTGATGTGGTCAAATACGTAACTAGTGAATTTGGGTCTTAGAGAAAATGTTCGCACGCATATACGCAAAAACTCCTTTCAACTTGTGGTTCGAGTGACCTTTCACATTATTAACCGATCATGTTGATTTTATTCCGAATAAAATTGAGATCCTCGATTTAATTAACTAGGGGGATAATACGACTATGACGATTATGTGGACTCATTAGTAACCTTTTCATCGTCTCGGCGCTAAAGTAGTTTTTATCTGAGGCATTAAATAAAAATTCTTAATTAAAATAAAAAATAATTAGATATACTCCAACAAACGATCATACAAATTTTATTTATTATTAACAAGTAATGGTGGTCGTCTTACTCGGCTTAGAATCCTTGGTTGCTGGACGGCTTCGGTCTCGATTAACGTTTTCATGAGTTGGAGATTTAAATACCTCGGACATTCGTGAGTCCGGATTCCCGTTTCGAATGGTGTTCTTCATTTTATTTTGTGTAGTTGCTTTGGGTCTTGGAGTTGTTGTCATTAAGTTCATTTTCAGATTTTTGTTACTGCATGCAACTCTACTGGGTATTTATACTTACTCTCAGTAGGCGTGCCGCCACGTGGCAGAGATTATCCGCGTGGGGAGTTCTAATTCGTTGTTTTTCTTCACACTTCTTCCGACACATGGGTAGAGAAAAATCAATTGGAAATATCTCTAACGGTTTTGATTTTATCGCTGGTCTGCAGGCATGTCATAATCTCCAGACACACAAACGGGTGATCGTTGGATTTATTCGTCTATAAATTGGTTGGTCTATCCATTTCTAGAATGGTCGATCTATATTTGGACTTTTTATAGATTTTGTCGATTTAAATTGTTAATTCTCTATATTCTCCTACAAATTGTCGCTTGATTAGAACGTATTCAGGTGTATTTTCCCTGACGTAGATGGAAACGAAGAATTAGCTTTCAACTGGGATCTTTTGTTGGCGAACTCTCACCATAATATTTCACTAAGGTAATTTACACTGTTTCATTCTCTCATCCTTGGTTGTTTCTAGGAAGACAAAAGAGGGTGGATCTTCATCTTCAAGTCAACAGAATGACTTCTATGATTACTGCCTTGAGCCGGATAAACCTGCCTGAATGTATTTACCAGAATATTTCCTCATGTACAATTTTGTTATTTCATGAATATTAATTCGATTTTCTTTTCATTATCTATTTCGTCAAATTTTCTGTGTCTAGTTTAGTTGGAACGATAGAGTGCTATGATTAAGACCTGTTCGGCTCTTTCGAAAATTATTGTTATATTCTAGATTACAGGTCCTGTTATTGGTATTTATCTATTATGATAGATTTTCAAATAATTGTATACGTTAGGATTTTTTGAGAATTATAGCTGATTTAGTATCGTATTAATGTTGCCTGTGTTTATTCCCCTTATCATAAAGTTTAGTAGTTTAGGGTCGAATTTTCTCTTTGATGACAATTTAGTAATGGGTGGATTTAACTGTTTTATTTATCTACTCTTTAATCCCTGATGGCTATTGACCCGATTTTGCTCTTATCACGGCATCATACTTAACTGGGTTCGGTTCTTATCACACTATCTAATGGGTTCCACAATTACACGATGATTTTACGATAAATTTTTAGGGTAAGTGAATATCCTTGGGGAATTTCTCCGTTTAACTTTTAGACTTTAGTTAGTTCAATCACATTTCGTTCATTATTAGTTTATATTTATTTAATCTAGTTAATGTAGATTATGGATTTTAAGTTTGATACATCGATTTCCGCAAGTTCCGTTCCTTTTAACCTCAATTTGATCCTAGGACATTTTATATTCATATTAGATTTTAAGAGTGCCCACTGGACTACTCTGTGTTAAAATTTTAGCCGATAAGTAAAGATATTTTAGGTTGATTTTTCGGGAGAAGGTAGAAAAGTAGACAACCAAAAGATTGCCTCCCGATCTTCCCTCTACCCCTATGATAGTGAATGAATTGACGTTCGATTCCGTCGTCACCCACGGCGAGATCTTTCCCGGGCACGAGCTGTTGGTGGACTTACACTGCTCGACTGTTTATGTCGTATTTTACTAACTTGTCGGATGTGGCTGTGGACCGGAAAATTTTGATACGGAAAAGTTTTTATATCATTTACAATATATATTTATCAAATACCAAATTCGGTTCAATTTTTCATGAATAAACATCATACACAGTTAACATATCAGCAAGTCATTCTTGCTTACTTCGCTAGATTCACGTCTTTTTGGATAGAGTTTCAGTCAGAATAAAAATGCTTCTAAATTCAAAAATTGATTGTTCATAGTTCAATTGATCAGAGTAAAAGTGATTAAACTGCTTCGAGTTTTTCAAAACTGATTGCTTAAAATTATGTGAAAATGAATCGGTATATATACCTATTCTGTGACCCTAACTTTGCGTGTTAATTTTGATATGTTAAAACAAAATTTGACCTTGGGAATTTCTCTGTATTTTCTAACTTTAATTTCTTAATTTTTAATTTATTTTGACAATTTATTCTTTTAGCAAATAATTGAATTATTTTTAATTCAAATTATTTTATTTTGTTTCCAATTTTCATAAATTCTTGTTTCTTTAATTAAATTGTCAGTTTTTGGTCAAATTTTCCCTGTTTTCATGTTATTTTTATGTTTGTTTCGTGAGGATCTTGTTGCATCTGTTAATAGTTTTATTTATTTTAAAGTTTTTTAATTTTATTTTTTAATTATTTCTTTCTCATATTTTTGCATGGTTAATTGATGTTTTAGGGTATGATTTTAAATCTGCGTCCTGTGTTTGCGTGCTATTATCGATTCATTTAAACAAGCCTGTGTTCTGGCCCAACAGAACCATGTATGCCAATTATAAACATGTATTTATGCCAGTTATATTTCAATAAATGATTGATTCAGAAAAGCTCATGTCGAAATTTTTTCAGGCCCACAGCCGACACATCACCGCAAGTCAATAAAATCTACACACCCCAACCAAACTGTGTAAGTGCGGTGTAAGTCCACCAATAGTTTGTGCCCGTGAAGGCTACTGCGTGAGAACGCAGTAGCTGGAACGTCAATATTGTCCGTTCTAGGGGAAATTGGGAAGTGGTGAGGTAGCCTTTTGGCTACCCCTCCGCATTCCATTTCCTAAAAATTCGACCTAAAATCTTAAATGACAATCGGTTTAAAATCACCATACCGAGTAGTCCAGTGGACACTCGTAACGCTCTAATATCAACATATTTAACCCTAAGATCAAATAAAAGGGAATGACTAGAAGGGGCGTCATAAATCATTGCTATAGCCTCATTTTAATCAAATAACAAAATCAATCATAGAAAAATAAAGATCATGGATTTCACTGCTATAATCACGCTTTTAAAATCTTGAGTAACTGAAAACAAATGCTTAAAGTCACGATTGATAATTAGATAAACAGCCAAGAACCTTAAATTTTATTGCTATATCTATGACGGAGTACTTACAGGATGAAATCAGTAATGGTAAATACTGATAAATAAGCCCCTTACCATAACCACAACGGCTGAATGTATAATAAAATCGGTAAAGATAACAGTAATAAACCTCCATTACTATAATCGTGCGCGAATATTAAACGACCATAATAGTAAGACCAAATACTGATATCGCAATTAAATGAAGGAAAGATAAACGTGATAAGGGAGGAAACAAATTAAGGCAGGTCTCAGTGGTTACATCCCCGAATACATACTTAAATAACAAAAATTAGAAATAGAAATAGTTTGTGATAACAATTCTCAGTTAATACAATTTCAATTAAATGCAAACTAAGTAACCATAATATTTACCGAAATTAAACTTCAAGCGCGACTAAAGACATACGCCAAAAAAGTTTTAAAAATTAATATCACAACATGTGACATTTAGATTTCGTCTTCAAAACTATAATGGCCCATAGGTCAATGAGGACCGTAAGATAGGCAAGATACAGGAGGATGAGTTCCACGAATTTCGTAATCAATCTTCTCAGTGACAACAAATAAGACCATCATTAAAAAACCAGCAGTAGACCTGATAGAGTCAGTTAGATCCACTAGACAATGACTTGATTCTAGATTACGCGTCGACGTCATTGGAGTAGTTAATCGTTTTGGGAATGGGAAATCTCACACCAGATAGCTGATTGGCCAATTTATCGTTGAAAACTTGATTCGGTCATTCTATAGGTTGAGCATTTATGGAACAACCACAACTAGAGTCCAATCTAATCACAGAATAAGACAAATGAAGATTATTAGTTATCTAACTTTATCCGTTTACTAGACGGCGTAAGGGTTTAAAATCAGCTTGATTATAAATTTACACGTTGGAAAATAAATGTTGGCGCACTCCTACTTGAGTCAAATAAAAAATTAAGAAAATGTCCTGACTAATTCTAATCGCACCACTGGTTGAATGTCAGAGGGTATTAATGTAAATATCCACCAATGGGGAAGCAAAAAAATCAAGAAAACATGCGAGAAAACAGTCCGGATAGGAAAAGACGCGTGGCGGTATCGATTAGAAACACAACAAATGTGATATTAATTATAATTGCTAAGAATAATCAAATGGACTTGAAATAAATAGAAGTCATTAGATTTAGAATTACGATTACGTGGCACTTCCCTGGAGCTTAATATAAATTCGAGCGCAATAATGAATTCGCTCACTTTTCAATAGAACTAAATAACTATGAATCCACGTAATAAATCGCAAAGAAATGGGGAAACCAGCGATTTTCGAGGAGAAACTAACGTTATGATGGGAAATAAGCTATCCACACCACAAGAGGGTAAATTCCTTATATTATCAAGTCTATTTAATTCGTATATTCATGTGAGGGCCTACTGAAGAGATAGAACCGACCAAATTATGATTGATTTCTGGAGACAATTCGTGACCTGTAAACGTAGTAGTATCTCATCAAATGCTCCGTAGGATCCCAGGATTTTTATTGTACATCAAATAAAAAATACAAATTATGTTATGAAGTTATTACTACTAACTGAATATTTTAAAAGTTCACCTCTTGACTCGTTCGCCTGACAAATGCCCAATAATTAGCTCGACCGAAAATTGACAGCGTGCTCGCTGAGTGACTATCGTGGAGCATTAATTGAAGATTACCGATTTCAATGCTGATGACATCACATCCCATTGAGGACGGTCAAAATCACCGCGAGAGTCCCAACAACTCAGACGACGAACGCTTCTCCAACTCCAAGTCAAAGCGAAGATGCATAGTAGTATAAAGGCATCGTAAGAAATTCTCGGACAGAGGTAAACCATCATGAGTTCTGAAGCGTCCCTAGGAAGACTATGAGTAGCCGATTAAGTCAAGCATGTATGATAAATGCCGTTAGTAAGATAAATGAATGTTTTTCGAAAATATGACGGATAGGAAATAGTTTTATTGCGAGATGACACTTGTAGCAACATTCGTCCAAAATGCCCGTCCGAGAATCCAACAATCAGACTTACCCAGTTCACCGTCCTATAGACATCTCGCTACTAGCACACACAATCGTCGTCTATATGTTAAATTTGTAATAAATAATAGCAATAAAAATAGTATATATGTACCTTACTAAATAACTTAATGATTAAAATCTTGTAGATCATTCTTGGATAGACGCGTCCCGCGTCACCGTGAGATTTCCTGCACGATCGGCCGCCAGATGTCAACAGGCCCTATGAGACGCGGAATTCTCAGTCTCGCCAGTAAGGGAATCCCGCGCGGGCACACGAAGAGATGACGGAGAAGTAGACCTCCCTTTTGTGGCCATCAAAAGAGAGCCCGGCCGCAATCCAGCCCGAGAAATTCGAGTGCAAGCGGAATTCTTATTAGCGCGTTTGGAGGAACACCAGCGCCAAACCAACCGACAAGTGGACCGAGTCAGGCGATATCTAGCTTAGATCAATAAGGTCATAGCAACAGGAGATATCCCTAGTACGAATAGGTACGCCCCTCCGTACAATGGACGGAGACAGAAGTTCCCACCAGGACCAGGAACACTCCTATGGTCGTGAAATCTCGAGGCGATTCAGAGACCGAAGTCATATGAGATATGATTAACAAGTATACATTGTAAATAAAAATTGGACTTCATATTAATTTTCTCTATTTTCATTCTAATTTGTTGCTCATAATGATCGATAAATTAGGTTATAGTGCACTTAGAATCAGTTTGTTTGTAATTAAAAGATAGGAACCAATGAGTAGACTCTTATAACGAAGGAGAGTTTAATGATTTATTCCGTTTTGCAGATATGGAATCCCACAAAATTCTACAAGGAGAATTGGTCAAAGCCCAAAGATTAAATCGAGAATTGCACTAACAAATTGTACAACTGACAAGCTGGGTAGGGCCAAATAAAGTAAAGGTTCTATATCAAAAAATGACGGCCGCCTAACGGGGTTGGGCCGAAGAGAAGCAATTGAATCAGAATCAGAAAACCCAAATCCGCGGGTTGGAAGTGGCTTTATCTGCATGCCAGGAAGGCAATGCAGTGACTTACCCGTTAGTTTTTGCTCCAGCACAATTGGCCTACAAAGAGGCCACCTCAAACTCTAAGCCTGCGAGTAAACCGCCCCGGCACTGACCTGGCCGAAACGAGCGCGCCAAACGTCGACCCGCTCAACCAGCAAATTAGAATATTTTTTTTGTTATCTCTAAATAAATTTGTGTTGATTAAATTGTCAATTTCAATCAAGATTTATAATGTCAAGACTTAGACAGTATAAGTATAAATTGAAGGGAAAGTATCCTACGTGACAAGACCAACCAAAGTGTGCAGATGGGACGAGAATAAGAAAAGCGCACGCAGACCTTCTACCGATAGTGAGTTGAACCCGCTTTGAGGTCGGGCCAGAGTAGTTCTTTCGTAGCGCTCACCTTTGCTGACCTCAAAAACCAATGGTTGCATTTCCAACGTTGCTTAGCAACGGGTAGCCATTAGGGCAAGAGAAAATCAATTATGTGTGGGGTCAAGGTCACACTAACCAGAAACCCCACAAAACATAAAATCAAAAAACATAAAGGTCAAATAAAATAAATACAAAATGCATCAAGAACCGCACGAAATTTACATAAAAATAACATAATAACAAGAAAATTTGACCGAAAACGATAAGTTATATAAAAGTAAAAATTAATGAATTAAATGAATAAAAATAAAATATTTTTGGCTGAATAAATTTTATTAAAAATGTTAAAAATAAATTACCAGTTTAAATTAAGAAAATAATAAAAAATTTAATTTAAATAACACAAATAATTTCAAGGTCAAATTTGTTTTATCGCAATAAAAATAGCAAGCAAGGTTAAGGTCAAATAATAGGTATATATACTGATGTGTTTTGACAAATTTTCAGTCTTATTTTTCAACAAAAGTTTCTGTCTAAATTGAGTTAGTGTGTATAATTAGCTGAGAGCCGTGCATTCAGACAATTAACACTGGTAAGTGTTTTGTTTGAACACGTTAACTCTCAGATAGTGTACGAGTATTGATTTATATGATTACTGCTATGAGAATTTATGAAGCGTTATGAATTAATGCCATATGAATTGGTGGGTTTCTGGGAGTTGATATTTTGAGACTATATGGTTGTTATCCAGACAAACCCATACAAATATTTTTCGCCTACCACTCGGCACCAGTTGCTAAGCAACGTTGGAACTGTGTTCGAGTGGGTGGATCGTCCGCAAAAAGTGAGCACTATTGCTAATGCTATAATTGACCGAACGATCCATGGGTCCAACGAGCTGCCGATAGAAGGCCTGTGCTTGATTTCGATTTTTAGGTCCCATTAGTCTCCTGTCTCCTTCGAATGGAAACCTATACTCTCATACCATTTATCTTTATGTCCATTCGCCTAGTCCTTCTCATCGTTATCCGCGTTGATGATTTTTTATGGCCTGTGAACCCTTTGTTATGTTAAATAAACACAGTACATCTCTTACCCTTATCCCTATTATAACTACAATGTTCCCTATTATTAATACTAGTATTATCCTTGTTGCGATTACATTTGTTACCTTTATTAATTATTACTGCTATTAGATTTATTATTATTCTTATTACTACCATTACCATTATATTTAGTATTATTATTATTATTATTATTATTATTATTATTATTATTATTATTATTATTATTATTATTATTATTATTATTATTATTATTATTATTATTATTATTATTATTATTATTATTATTATTATTATTATTATTATTATTATTATTATTATTATTATTATTATTATTATTATTATTATTATTATTATTATTATTATTATTATTATTATTATTATTATTATTATTATTATTATTATTATTATTATTACCATTATCCTTACTATTATCATTATTATTATCAAGTTTTTACTATGGATCCTTCATTATTCCTCAGCTTTATAAAATATCTTACTTATATAAAAGTTTAGCCGTAATCCATGTGTATTTTTCAGTTTTCGATAAAGTATTCTTGTTAATTCGAAAAATTTTAGCAGAGTTTCACCCTTATTTTACGGTTTTATCCTTATCCTACAGTTGATAAGAATATTATACTAGCCATTGAACAACATTCCACCTTTACTTTACTATTTGCGATAAGTATTTTACTTGATTCGGAAAATTTGAGCAGCGATCCGCCCTCATTTTGTGGTTTCAAGAGAATATTATACTAACAATCGAACAACATTTCACTTTTGCTTTACTATTTTCTATAAGTATTTTAATCAATTCGGAAAATGTGAGCAGCGTTCCGCCCTTATTTTTCGTCTCAATTCAACATAATTTATTTATTTCTTAAATATTATTTAAAACATTATTTTTCCTGATTTTCGTCGTTCGGATTAATCTTTTTCCGATGGCTATTCATTTTAACTGTTGCAACGATTTCGCTATTTTCCCCGCTACCCTTTCCCTTTCTTTGTCTTTATGATCTATTTATGGTCATATTATATTTAATGAGTGCCCACTGGACTACTCGGTGTTAGACATTTTTAACCGATTGTTGTTAAAGATTTTTGTCGATTTTATCGAAATTAAGTGCAAGAAAGTGGAGCCAAAAGACCCACTCTCAAGCTACTCTCTTTCGCTATTTAGTTTAATGATTTGACGTTCGGGCTCCTGCGTTCTCACGCTGGAACCTTCACGGACACAAACTATTGGCGGACTTACACCGCACTTACACAGTTTGATAATTATGTATAAGTTTAATAACTTGCAATTTGTTTTGGCTGTGGGCCGAAAAAGAATGAATGAAAATTACCAGATCAATTGGGTAAAAGCCTCGAATGCATGAAATAATCCTCGGAAGTTTGTAAGCATATAATAGAGATTCGTAGTAGCATAATTCATAATTCATCATATATTGAAAATTCGTAGTAGCATAATTTATAATTCATTGAAAAATTCGTAGTAGCATGGTTCACAATTCATGGCATTTACAGCACTAATCTACCAATCAACAAGTTCGCAGTCATCCATGCAGATAGCTACAACGCACTACTACTACGATCAGTCTCCAGATGAGACTGAAAATCAATATTCCAATCCAGTTGAAAATAATACTGCTAAGTAGTTGTGTTAATTTGTGAAAATACATCAGTATATATATACCTATAATTTGGCCTTAACCTTACGTGTTAATTTTATTGCGATTAAACAAAATTCGACTTTGAAATTATTTGTGTTATCTAAATTAAATTTTTATTTATTTCTTAATTTAAATTGGTAATTTATTTTTAACATTTTTAATTAAATTTATTCAGCCAAAAATATTTTATTTTTATTCATTTAATTCATTAATTTTTACTTTTATATAAATGGTCATTTTACGGTGGAATTTTCTTGTTATTATGTTATTTTTATGTAAATTTCGTGCGGTTCTTGATGCATTTTGTATTTATTTTATTTGACTTTTATGTTTTTTGATTTTATATTTATTTATATTCTCTCAGATTTTAAAGTGTTTAGTTGATCTTGTATGTTGTATTTTAAGTTATCTTGGTGCTGGGTTTTCGTGCTGTATTACTGATGCATTTAAACAATTCTCAAGGCTATTTGTGTTCTGGCCCAACAGAATTATGATCACGATGATTTTATGAATTAATGCCCGATGAACTAATGAATAGTTCAAGGTGATTTTTATGAACTTTCAATTGTAGTATTTGACCAAATGAATTTATGGACGATGTTATATGTCAAATAAAAAAAGTTGTTCACTTGACAGGATATCAATCTGAACTAGGCGACCTTCAAACAAAACTACGGTGGGTGTCTGAACGATGCCCAAAATCAATAAAAGAAAAGTTGAAAGAATATTTCAAAGACTTGGAGCTATATTGATCAGAGTATTTGAAATTTTATTATGCACTTCGCCTTTGGAAAGAAATTTTTCATTACTTTTGATTTGACCTTTTCACTGTCATAAATCATATTGTAAATATGTAAATATATGTAAATATATCCAATCAAATTATTAATAAATCAATTTAGAGCTGTTTATTTTGTTTAATTTTTCAATGTTATGTTTGGTTGGGATTGATATCGTATTGCTTCTTCCTTACAATCATCACAATCATAAAAAAGCATCTAGAATCAAGATCATTAAAACGATAAAAATCAAGGAAAAATGAGTAAAATGTATCCATTAAAACAAGGCATTTCATTCTAAAAATAGAACGGAATTTTGTGTTTCTGCACACCAATTAGAAGTGAGATATTTTTGCTTTTTTTCTATACACGATGAGACAAATAACCTATAATATAAAAAGAAAATCAATAAATTTATAACATATAAGCACACCAACTCACCTTGAGGTTGTTTGTAAAATAGTCACTGAGATAAACTCTACATTATAGAAAATAAAAAAAGTGACAGAGAAATAAAATAATTCACATTAACACAACCCACAATAAAACATGCATGTAAACTCTCAACGTGTAGCCATCCAAAGTTGAAACAAACCCTTATAACAAATTAATTTTATAGACATTTTTGTGATATTTTTAGAAAAAATGCCGGAAAAAATTTTTAATTTAAATTTTGAGGTTTCTGCTCAGAAATTTCGATTAAATGAGGATGTATCTTCATAAAATTTACCCTTAAAACTAAAATTAATTTAATATTCCAGACATTTCTGTCGAAAAAAAACAAAACCTGAGATACGGAAAAATCATAAATCATTTATTTTTAAATGTTAATTCATTTTTGATGTTTTCAAGTAATTTTGATCTCCTTTTGATATATAGCTGTTGTATGCTCATATTTTCCACCGTTTTGTTTTTACCACTGTTGATATATACCTAATATCGTGACAAATTGACCAAATTTAATTTTTCCTATATAATTTAGTTTTTGCCCAAAGTTGTGAATCCCGCTGATTGTACATTTAATAAATTATTCTAGCTGCTTTTGAGTGAGTGAGAGAGATCAGATAAATACTCATCCGCGTTCAGAATAAATTTTCGAAACGTTCATAAACACAACAGATACAGACATAAAAGCTTTAAGTGATTTCAAAGAAGATGCAAGTGGACCTAAGCAGTTTAAATCCGATATAGAATCTTTATCGGTAGTCCGTGTATCCAGAGGTATGTCAGGGCCTTAGCACTTCATGTTTTTGTGAGTTCACCTTTGGCTGGAATCCAACCATTTGATATATTACCAATGTTGTTTAGTGACGGGTTTCAAGTGGTTTAATCGAATATTTTGTTGGAGTTGTTTATCAACTATAGTTATGGTCAGAGTTTCAGGTGACTAAAGATTCTATAAACTCAAATTTTAGAATGTTTATATTTTTCCAAATATTATTTATCTTTATTAATTAAGATGGATTCAAATCTCATTTTCAAAATTTTTCAAGGGCATAACGAAATTCAGAACAAAATCAAAAGTCAGTTATTTTCTTCTCCCTACAATGAAGATTTTATTAAAAAGTTTTTATCGATAATAAAATTTTCCATTTAAAATTAATATTTTGAAATAATCATTATTTTTTAATTATGATGATAATAATAATTAATAACACTTCCAAAAAATAATTCATAGAAGTACAAGTATAAAGTTTAAATTTATCAATTGACTTAAAATAAAACGACCAGAATTAAAATATAACCTTGAAATTGTAATTTATTCAATTAAACTACTTTTTTCTAAATTGAAATTTAACATGAAAATTTCTGGATTATTTAGTGCTCTTAGTGGTCAAATTGCTAAAGATTTTATTAGATGCAGCAAGTACACTCCGACGCCATTAAGCTTGAAAAAGTTTGTGCAATTTGGTAAACTCGCTGATATTTTACTATTACTAAAATTGAAATAATAAAAATAGGCGAAAATGCGAGACCATCTGAGTCATTTAACTTTTTAAAAAAAGAATTGCCTGTTCGATTAGCGAATATAATGCAAGAAATTCTTTTATTACCTGATAATTTGCATGAGACATCTCATGTGAAATTTGTAATTGGATTGTTAGATAAGATTTATATATCAATTCATTAAAATTAAATTGCAAAATTTACAGATATGAAAAAAGTTTCACCGAACTTTTGCAGTTCGAAAATTTAAAAAGCGATCTTTCAACTGTTCAGTCATTCACGGACTGCATAGCAAACATTCGTGAGAGGCACAATTCTGTTGTTGAAACAACGGCTCAAGTGAATATCTATACTTGATTTTTATGTATTTTAATTATGGTAGTTTTGTATGGTATTTAAAACACTATTACACTTTATTTTATTTAAATATTGGAATTTTATTTATTTTATTAACCAATTGAAATCATATTTAAATTGCGAATATAATAAAAAATTGAGTAGCAAACTTTCAGAAAAATTATCCTAAAAAAATATCCTAAAAAACCTTTTATGATGAGTTTTCATTTTTATTATTAAAATTTTTTAAATATTTTTAGAAATTCTGTGGGATTTAATGACAATAAAGGTAAGAGAATTATTTATATAGGAGGCAGGTGTCCATAAACGAGGTTACGGAATATAAGCCCATTTTCGACACCCTCCCAACGTCAGAAAGAGTTATCCCCGTTAAATGTTGCGTCACAAAGCTCTGCGCCTCTCCCCGTATAAATCCCCATGGAAATATTAAATCAAGGACCAGAACGATTAAAATCTAAACTATGGCGGTCAGTTTAACAAAATGTAACTAATCAAAGAACGTGATGATGTTTGATGTAATGTCGCATTCCCAAAACATATCCAATCTCCTTGATCACAGATTTGTAATCCCCTCTACTCTTAGACGCGTGACATGATTTATGGAAGATCCATTACATCTCTCAAACATGTTGGAAAGAATTTTTCAGATATAATCACCACAATCTGGTTTTTGAAGCTCTTCATTGAATGATTGGTACATCATGGAATATCGATTATTAAAGCTAATTGCACTTAACTCTTGAATCGAAGAGATCTTTGTTCTAATTCCATTTTTGATCTTACTGAAAACAGTCAATGAGGGTTTAAAATTGGGCTATAAGGAGGTAAATGCTCAATTCTAGCATTTGTCGACATTAAATAATTATGAATTGATGCATTAAAGGATATCCTCTGCCACCAAACGGCTATGCTTATTCATTTATGAATTACCATCAGTTTCCCTAAAAATTCATGTATATTTAAAGAAATAATTGATTTATATATAGAAAAAATATGCATCTACTTGAAATTAAATCAAAAAATTAAGTGAATTAATTGTAGACAAGCACAAAAATATGATTGGATACAAAAATAAATTAAAACACAATACAACCCTATAATGAAAAATACACACGAAAGGACAAATCTAACGATAGCAATCATTTATATTTGGCATTTTACTTATAAAAATAGGAAATTTGAGGATATTTCATGCGTCTCCTCACATTCTACCGTTCCCTAAGTATGAGAGGAATAAAGAGGAATAATGCAAAATATAATTTATTTAATAAAATTCCGTTTTAAAACGTTTTTAGAAATTCGGAAAATGTGGATAGATTACTGGAAATTATGGAACATATAGAAGAAAAGCATTTGAAAAATGTAAATTCACAAGTGAAAGAATAATTTTAAAGTTAAATATTTTTAGGTATTCAAAAATATGTATAAAATTGATCAAAGTCATGGAAGGCGAAGAAAATCACTGCAATCACTTAATAAAAAATTCCCGAAATGATTTATGAATGAAAACATTTAAGAAACTTAAAAATCTATATTTAAATAAAAATTTAATAAATCTCACATTTTTCGTAAATGCGACAAACTAACTTTTCCCGTGGTTTAAAAACGAAGTAAATATATATAAAAAAGTGTATAGTAAACACAAAATGTTCAAAGACAAATCGGGAAATTTCATACAGTTAAATCAACGTCGACTCAAAATGAGCGCGATTTTTCAACATTGAATGCTTTTGTTTTTTCAACTTCTATTTTAATAAGTTATGTATTGAATTAGTTTTTCCCTTACTTCTATTTATTTGATTTCTAACTTAAATAAAATAATCATATTTGTTGGTATTTCTTTGTTTTTACACTGATTTTAGGATTTTTTACATGTTTTTTAATTTTCTCTATATTTCGAGAATTCAAATTTTCATAATTTTGGGGAAATCTCAAAGGAAGATATGAATACGAATATAATATTTTAAAATCGATTTAGAGTCCCTTGGTTATGATATTTAAGAAATACAAACTAGTGGAACAATTAATTAATAAAAAACAAATCAATTTAATTAAACTACAAATCCACCGATACTGTAACAGTCTGTTTGGCTAAAGTAAAATAATAACAAAATTCAGCCCCAATTTCCTTTATCTTTATTTAGTTTCCAACTAAAGATCAAGATTTTGTATTTAACATTAATTTTTGACATGCGATAAAATTTGAAAAAAGGCAATCCCGAAAATGTGTGTCAAATACAAATCATTGATCCTTAGTTGGAAACTAAATGAAAATTAAAGAAATCGTGAAATTTAATTTTATGAAATCAGTGTTGTCCAATTGTTCCGAAGAACTTCCAGCATTTTACAATTACCTTTTTTAAATGATTTTTTTCAAGTTCATAAAAATATTTCCCGTTGAAATTTTTGCAAGAATATTTGAAAATAAAGATTAACTAAAAATGTCATTATCCAAATTCAGAATTATTATAAATTTGATTGCTTCGTGCCTTTGATGAAATTTACTGGTCCAATTTTTTACATAGTAGTCCAATCACAATGCGTGTATTAAAATATTGGTCAGCGCCTATAATAAATTCCCAATCACTTTGATTAATTAATGCATTTGATTATTTATGATTCCGAAATTACGTTAATTATTCAAAACTGTATAACTATTGCGTTTTATTAATCTGAGACGAACGCCGACCTTCATTAATTAATCAAATGCGATTACTATCACGAGCCTAATTGACAGTTTGATTATGCTAAAATATTGAAAGTCCAAAAAATTTTATTTTATTTTCTGACCATGACAAATATTTTTGCAACAATTTAAACACATAAATGTTTTTATTGCTTCCAGAATAATTGTTTTTTTCCAATTCTACTACTTTGTTAAAAATAATATATTTAATCAAGTATCTACCTGAGACTTATGTGACACCCATTCAACAATTTGTGAATATTTTGAAAATTTATAATTATTTAACTGATTTAATAATAAATATAATATGTTGAAATGACTTCGAAACCGTTTTTATTTTTACTTTTTATTTTATTCATTCTGTAAATTCTATTACAGAATATCTACATTGAGATATGTATAAAAATATTCTATGAGACAGACGCATTACTGCATCATTTACACGTATCATATGCTATTCACCATACGTCGTACCCTTATGTGTCAATTAATATTTTCGTTAATGCTTCTCAAACATTCATGTCAATCATTATTTTTTTTTATTTTGTTGGCTTTTGTTGGATTTCATGTTTTATTTAGCAGAAATTTCAGCAAAGTCACTTGAGATTCATCAAACAATGTTCTTTTAATTTTCAAATTCTAGCTTTGATGTTTGTAATTCATTTTTCAACATTTTGCCATCCAATTTCAACAATTTACCTTTTTTATTTTAAATAAATTTATGGAATGATTGTATTAATTCCCGATTGTTTATAAATATTTAACCATATTATTGCATTTATGGAACCAAAGTGAAAATATTTATCAAAATGTTTATCTAAGCCAAGCATCCTTAACCGGTGGTTTTCATAGTTCCACAGATTAGATATTATTTTGGGCTCAAGCAATAAATGTTATAGTTTCAGTATATTTTCTGAATTTTTATTATTTACATTTTACACTGTTATATTGTCAAAATAAAGGGTAAACAAAATCCACATTTAAAATTTTCACCAACATACGATGTGATAATAATTATTATTAAATATATATAAAAACTTTTATATTAATTATTTTGCAATGAATTATTTTGTTTTTATAATAAAATTGCATTTTGAAAAAAATATTTGTGGCTTTGTTTGAAATAGTTTTGTAATGGCTTCAAAATTCATTTCTGTTAAGCATGTCTGATTTAAACAATATGCTTAAAATAACACGGAAAAGTGAATCAAGGAACATTTATTATTTCATATTATGATGACCAACAATAATAGAAAACCAAGCATTGATCAAAGTCAATTAAAGATGCTGCATGGGTTTACAGATTCACTATAATATGCCTACAAATAATCAACAGTTTTAATAAAAATAACGTATTGTCGTCAGAGTTTAATAATGGGGACCTGAAAACTATTTTCGCATCAGATGTAATCCAAAAATTTCCCTTTGAGATATTAAATCGACCATTCAATATAGTAAATTGTATGAATTTTCTATTTCACTATCAACAATTCATTGATGCTAGATAGGCCTAAAGATAAAAATTTCAATGAATGAGATTTGGCCAATACTACTGATAAAATTCTTCGAAGAAAAGAATATTCATTTAGTCCTCATCAAACTTACAATTTTATTTGTTTCTTTTTTATTTAAAATATCAAATAAAACTTCTAGGTATCTAATTAGTGTAAATAAACAAAACGATTGTGAAATAACACTTGAAAAAAAAAGTGCCGAAAATTTATGTTAAATGGAAAACAATGAACTATAGCCGAAAACTAAATGAAGATCAATAAAATCATAAATAAAAAACGACCAAGGATGAAGAGAAAGATAAATAAGCGTTTTACTTGATGTGTTATTGGAAAACCATCTACAATTCAACAATTAGTACTGATATGAAAATTTATTTGTATAATGTTAAATTTGGTTGGAAAAGTGTTGAAAAAGACAGTCAGGTGATATAAAATGCTATACAAAATGTGAATTCTCTAATCCTCTTATGTTGACTTTGAATCAGTAGTTAGCTTAAAATGGATCAAAATTATGGTTTAGAAATATTCATAAAAATAATAGTGTTAAGAGTCAATAGGAAATAGAAATTAGATCAATTCAAATAGTCCAAAACTTAAAAAGAATCATTGAATTTATCCAAGCATTTCGGGTTTGAATCAAAGTGAAAGTTTTAAGGAAATCCATATATCATAATTTTTAGACAATAAAATTAAAATTCAGACATAACTTTATGATAAGATACTTTTAACATAAAAAGCAAAGATCATGCATAATAATAAATGTCTTTCACTTTTTCAACTTTTAGAAATTGTTAAATTTCAGCACTAATTGTAGTAGTTTGATTTGAAATGTATGAATTATATTTTTCTATGTTAATTTGACATTTGTAGAAATTATTAGGAAACTTCAAGAAAAGATGATTGTATAAATAATTTTTTTAATATTTTGAGTAACTATTATTTTAATTACTATAATAATTACTATTACTATAATAATTATTTAAATAACTATATAATTCAATTTCCGTAATATTTATTCATAAAAGGAAATATAAAATATTTCGACCAAAACTAGGTCCTGATCACTAATAAACAAAATTTAACAACTCTTTCGCTTTTTACTTCTCTTATTGATCTTTTCTCTCACTCAACTATTTTCAAAATATATTACTTAAACAAAATTTTCAAATTTAATTCACCAATATTAAAAATTGAATATATCCTAATAAAAATTAAAAATTATTTATATTGATCTAGACAAAATTTGTAAAATATTTATACACACTTAATAGATAAACTTTAAAATATTTACTTTGCTAATAGCAAAATCATTTATATAAATATAATTTAAATCAATAATTATGTAAGCCAAATCCACACTATTTATTCATAAAGTGAAATATGATGAATATATTTCATTTCATGAATAAATATTGCGGATTTGGCTTGCATAGTTATTTATTTAAATTATATTTTTATAAATAATTCCGCTATCAACAAAGAAAATATTTTAATAGTAATTATAAATTTTGATAAAATGTTTACTATAATTTATTCAGATTTGATCAAACATTCCTTTAAAATTATTTAAAGTTATTTGATACTTAATTTTTACATTATATTTATTAGATTCAAATACTAAGCAAGAATTTCACTATAAAGTATGATAGGTGTCGCCAACCCATGGGTCACCGAGTGACCCACTTGAGTTCCACAAATAAAGTATAATTAACCATTTCCCTATTCAATCTGCTTTAACTCGGGCATTGGTTACTAGCAAATTTGTGCATGCCCGATAGATACTGGGATATACGAAATATAAAGTTTTGTAAATATTAAATATAAAGATTCACTAACGATTATATCTCGGGCAGTGTAATAAATTTATGATATAGGTCTATATATTAATTATCAATAATAAAAAAATGATTTATTTTTGCCGTTGTATAAAAAAAAACGTGCGTTAAGGGGTTAAGCAGATAATTTTGTACACTGATGGATAGATACAAAAATACGTTTTAGTGACATGCAGTCATATCTATATTGCTTCTCTCCTATGGAAATTAAATAAAGCGCTTTAAATATTGTTAAAAATTACATATTTTTACAAGTAAAAATTCCCATAATAAATGATTACTGCCCCTCATGTGTATTTTTTATTATAGGGTTGTTGTGCGTTTTTAATTTATTTTTGTCACCAAAAATATTTTTCTGCTCTTCTATGGAAAATTTACTTTAATTCCGATTATTTTTGTCGTTATTTCACCTAGGTGCATATTTTTCCTATTTATAAATTTATTATTTTTTATTGTGCCATTAATTTGTGGAGTAACTACTGATAATTTATGAAAGATGGTGTAGCACAATTTTGAACAACTGTTATTTATTCATATTTATTCATAAGTTATTGAATTATATTATATATAAACAGTGCATCTATTGTTGAATCCAAACTTCATCACATTTTCGTATGATAAACTTTAGAATGATTTGAAACGGGGTTTGTCAAAACGTGCATTGGAACCCTTATCTCATGAATTCAAGTCTATTTTTGGCGTTTCGTATTAGTATAACTATCTTGAGTGTTTACATGTTAATGATGAATGTCAACTGTATTTGGATTCATTGTTATTTCAGTAGACGTTGGAGTAAATTCTCAGAAAGGTCATTTTAATGTCTCTTTAAAATTTACGAAAATTAAATCATGTTTATTCAGTCTTGTCATATTTGCACTTTTAATTTGAGTTGAGTGCTTTTTTTATAATTACATCTTTATTCTAAATAATTTCTTTGAAAATCATCTTTATTAAAACATTGAATGCCAAGAGGATCCTACACGATTTGTATCAAGTCACGTTAAGTGAAAATATACAGATTTTTAGGTTAAGCTGCATTAGTCAGCCATGGTTTGTACGTAAAATTAATACGTTTTAGTAATAAAAATATTGAGATCAGTGATCTATCAAAATCTAAATATTACGGCAGTCAGTGAGTTAAATTTAAAATCTCTGTTAATAATAATAATAATGATAATAATAAATTTCGTAATGCTTATAAATCATAAAGTTAATTAAAAAAATTTAAATTTATTCAAGCGCTTCAATTTTTATACAATCAAGTTAGTAAAAGCATCTTTAACAGTACACTATTTTTTTCATTATAAGTCAACTATTTGCACTGGTATAATTAAAATTCAATTTGTTATTTTTGTTACAAATGACCGTTTTAAGATGGATTATGATGTTTCAAGTTAGTGCAAATTCATTTCCTAAATTAATGTTTTGACGTTAGTGTAAACGACAGTAGTATAAAGCAAGGAGTACAAATCAAGTCAAATTTCTAAGGAAATACAGTATTATAGAAATGGTCATGGTGGATTTATTAAATTTTCTTTAAATAAAGTTTTTCAAAGTGGTTCTGTTTATTTAAAATAAAGTGATTTTTATTACATTTTTCAATCTAAAATAAAACAGATTTTTGTCTCTCGCTAAAACACTAAATGTCGGCAGTGGTTTTGTAGCTAATATGGGGCCCACATTTTCTGATAATCAGAATTTAATAGCACGTAATGGTGAATGAGAGTTGATGAAAGATTTAGGACGCGAGTTAAAGAGAATGCATAGTCAAATGAGGATCAACAAAAGCTGTGATATGAAGTTGGAGGGTATGAGTCGTTGAACCGAGAGTCGGTAAAAGCTATTAGTTTAATATGAGATAGGTTGACAGAAAATCAGCTGTGAGAGTAAGTCATAATAATAAATGCAAGTAGAGAATGAAAGTTAGTAAAAAGCTGAGAGTTGTCGAAAGACGTGAAATGCGAGTTGATGGGTGCGATGAGTAGCATAACCCCTCGTCGATAATTATATCTTAAGTAAAATAATAATAATCATCATCATAAATTTTAATAATCTTAATAATAATCTTAATAATTTTAATAGTAATATTAATAATTTATTTAATAAAATAATAATAATAAAGTTTCAATGCATTTAACAAGATTAAAAGAAAAATTAACAACAAACAAATGTACTGAATAGTTAAAATAATTTATGAAAATCTAAAAATCATTCGACTATAGAATTTATTTAATAATATTCTTTTTTTAAAAGCTTTGGACTCACAATCGATTCATTTTATTTGCACTTTATTCGATGTACATAAATTATTTTAATATTAAAGGAAATGCCCGTCCAAATAACTGTGTAAAAAATAGTATTTATCTATGTTGAATTGTTATTTATAATATCTAAATAGAACTGCGCTTTTTTTCAAACTTTGTACAACTAGAGGGTTGAATTTTACAAAAACTCAGCTCGCAAGGAAATATTTATGTACCAAAGATCGGCATTTCCACATTTACAGAAGGTGAAAGTGATAATTACCGAGAAACAGAGGATAGCTAGTCGATGTACTGAATAAGATAAGAAATAAAAAGAAATATTGTCTTACACGCAATAAAATTCCAAATACTACAAGACGCATTTAAAAATACACTACGAAATTAGCTGTAGAGTCATTTTTTATCAAAAAACACAAACCATTCATTCATTATTCAATTAACATAAATTCCAGGGACACTAAATAATTTTCTAAAATTCAAACCAAATAATTTAAAATTTAAAACTCAATATTAATATTAATTAAAGTTAAAATTAAATTGACCAGTAAAATCAATATAAAATATAAAACAAGTAAATTTTTACCATTCTATTACATCAATAGATAACTTGAAAACGACTATGCCGAAAATTCAATAAAGCATCAATATAATTACTGATTCACAGTCAAAAAAAATATTTTTATGTCATTGGAAAATGAAAAGAAATCAGAGCTGAAATCCAAAATAAGTTCCTATATTATTAAGTATTATTATTATAAGGGCTTTTTTGTTTTTCACCTCTGATTTATTTTTATTTATAAAAGACATAATAAATATTATTATTATTATTTTTATTATTATTATTATTATTATTATTATTATTATTCACGAATAATAAAATTATTACCCATATCTAGGGTGTCATGGAAGTGAAAGAAAATTTTGGAATTGATGCTTCTACAGAGATGCAGTTTCAATATTTTCTGGATCGTTTTTTTATTAATCGTATCAGTATCCGAATGTTGATCAGTCAGCATGGTAATTTCTATTGTTTTTTATCAGATCTGTAAACGGTATTCCATTCGTGTGGAACGCAAATGCTTATTTTATTTAAAAATTCCTATAATATTTTTAACTTTTTCAAGATTACAAAGAGTTATGAAGTTATAAAAATTTTGTCGGCATTGAATTTATTTTAACTGTAATCATTGTAGAAGTATGCAGTAAAGTTTATTTTACCCTTTGTCAAAGTTCCAAAATCAAATAAATTTTTAATATAAGAATAATTTCCTCGAATCACCTTAATTAATTCCCCATTGTCATGCGATTTCTAGAAATGATATATTTTCCTTGACACCTACACCAACCTGTAAGGTATTTAAATGAGTAAAATTACCTGTGAAATAGACTCCATTATTGTATTGAATGTTATTTTCACTGAATCCTTTTACTGGTCATACATTTAGTGTTTCTTGAGTGTATTTGGGTGAAAATACCATAGTAAAACATAGGAAATATTACAAAATGGTTGCTGTAAATGAAACTAGACAGGAAATCACTCGAATCTAAAGTTTCCTAAAACCTTTCGCTATTTCCAAGCGTAAATTGAATTGCAAATTTTTAACGCAAAATCGAATTTATTCAAGTGAAAAACAGAATTATTTTTCAAACAAATGCAAAGTTTTCTCAATTTCAGTAGCAGCTTAATTGGTTTTTCATTTAATTTCTTCCCTAAAATTATAAATATTTAAAAGTTGCCTAAATGTGAATGGGAAGCTGATTAATTATCTTGATGTAATGTTATCATCAGATATTTAGAGTTGCCGTTTGTGTTGTCTTACAACATTTCTAAGTTGAAACTGCTATAAGTAGAGAATTTGTTACATCCTTAGCAATATGTAAATTGTGCCAAGTTAATTACAGAAATTCAATGTTGATTGCTGTGCATATTTTATTTAATGTTTCTGATTCTACACTTACTTTTGATTGATAAGATTTTTATGACAATAATTTAGAATCTATATAATATAAATTAAATTCATCTATAATAGAAGTCATTAATCAAATTGACAGTAAATTGTATCAAGAGTCATTAAATCAGACCTTTGAGTACATTCGGTACAACCCTGGATTTTTTAAATGTTTAAATTGGTTAAAATTTTCTTTGTTTAACTTAGAATGTTCTTTATCTCAGTTAAATTTAAAATTTAATCACAATTTATAAATGAATTTTATGATTTTTTATATGAATTTTGGAATTATTCAAAAAAAAGGTAAGTCATTTATTTATTAATTTATATACCAAAAATTTACCGTTTACCCAAAATCTCTTCATTCTTTAAACCTTTTCGGAAACATCTCTTAATGTGATGATAATGATTTATTACGTATGATTTTCGAAGATCATGGATTTTGTCTAAATTTCTTTAAAAGATATATACCTTTTGCTCAGAAATCTTGAAATTGTTTTGGTTGATAATTGAATATTCTAAATTGTTTCCAAATATCGTTCGTCAACGTACTCCGTTTCTCGTTTGGATTTTATTCTTAAAAATCAGTCCATCTTTCATAATTTCTATAATTGTTTTATTGGCATTTGGCATTCTGTGATGATTTTTATAATTTAATTTTAATTATAAATTTACATATTTGGATGAATTTCTCTGTGCTAGATAGTTAATATCGTGGAAGTATCAGTAAATATTCTGTAATAAATTTTATAAAAATAAAAAAAATTTAATAGATATAATAACATATTTTGGTTGTTTTCCTTGTACGCTATTGTTGGTGCCGTTGAAGCATCGAAAAGATATTCGAGAAAAATCGTTATTTTTAAAAAAAGTATAAAATAGCGACAATTTTATGTCCAAGATCCTATTTATTGACTAATTTATTAGTATTTTTAGTATAGAAATTTTCTGAACCAAAACTGTGTGCAGGTATTTTTCTTCTTCTAATGAAATATCTCTGCCCTCCTATGATATAACCTACCGAAAAATGACCACTAAAATGTACAGTACAGACCAATGAAGCAAAAGTATTCAAGAATTAGATTGCAAGATATCACTTACTATGCTTGATATGTAAGGAAACTGGTCATTGCAAGTGCGAATGTTTGAGGTGAGCAGAAAATGACTCAACAGAAAATTAGCAGGGATCGATGTTGTAGACGATTATGGTAACCATAAATTGTACCCACAAGTCAAACCGTTGGTGAAAGATGAGGACGCAGCAGCACAGGAGTAAATGAATATAATACTCTCAGCAAAGATTGTATGAATTAGAAGGAAAGTGAATGTATATTTACTAATTAGGATTTGAATAATGCTATTTTAATTAATTTAACTACTGTAGATAATTTTTTCTTAATACAAACAAATTGAATAATATTAATAAACAATAATATTAATATTAATGATTTACAGATACAAAAATACGGAATATTGAAGCTTGATAAATAAAGCTTAGTCATGATGTGATAAAAGAAATAAGTGTTGAGAAAGTGTTAGTGATAAATAAAAAATGAGACATTAAAATAAATATAATCAATTAATAAATAAAATATGATTTAAGACTGTTTGGACTTAAAAGCTCTAAATAATATAACTGAAAGACCAGTTTTTCAAATTCCATTTATGAATGAATTATTGGATGTATTATATGACGCAAAATATGTTTCGACAATTTATCTTGGGAGCGCGTAGTACTAGGTGAAACTAGAAAATAACTCGAAAATTAAAACATCGTTTTCAACTAAGGATTTTTACAAAAGCATTAGAAGAACATTATAGAGCAATAAATATTTTAGCAGTATTGATCAACACAGTAAATATGTATCTTTACACTCAGCAAGCACTTGAGATGAAAAATCAGACATCTATAATGAATCAGTGAATATTGGATTATAGAGCACCTAAGATTTTCAATACCGATAGAGGAAAGAGTTTTAAAAGTCTCATGGCAAAATAATTATGTAAGAAATATATAATAAGAATTAATTTTTCAAGCTCATACCACTATTTAGCAAACTGACAGATTTCATATAGCATTTAAAGATAAAATTTATAATTAGATAGAGATCCTTCTAAAGCTAGAGTTTATGTTAAATTCAATGTTTCAGAAATCAATTAATGAAACCCCAATATTTGTGAACAAAGATTTTTCTTGATTGGATAGACAAATCATTAAAGCAAACCGAAAAGGTAATAATAGTAGTGATAGAATATTAAAAAAAAATAAAGACAGATATGAAGGCCAAGGAAAGATTATTGAAGAAATACATGGGAGAAGTTTTGAGAATAGAAAACGTATGATTGGAAACAGGGTGGCTGAAATATTTTAAAAAGAGGGGAATGTTAGACAAAATTTAAAATTAATATTATGTTGTGTTGTATGATTGTGGAATGAAATTTCTAAAAATGTTTTAAATTGGAATTTTATTAAATAATGTATATTTTACATTTCTCTTCTTTGCTCCTCTTGTACTTATAAAAAGGTGGGAGGAGATAAAGCGCTTGAAATATCGTCAAATTTTACATTTTTATAATTAAAAACGCCTATAATAAATGATCGTTGCCCATAATTTTGTCGTTGTATGTTTTTTATTATAAGGTTGTGTTTAGATTTTTTTTTAACCAAAAAGATTTTCCTGCTCTTCTATGATACTTTATTATTGAAAATACGGAAAGATTTGAAGAAACTTACCTTATGATATTAACTAACAATTATATACCCTATGACAAAGATGACACCCATGATCCTGAAGATATGAATAATATATAAGATATGCTCGTCATAAAACGTTTAGTCATTTAGAGCTAAATGAATATCACCAATATACTGATGATAATAACGGTATAAAGATGCTCCTTGAAAATCATAGCCCTAGCTTTTCAAAAATATTAATCCTCAACAACCAGTGAAACACCAAACCGTATTTGATAACCAAAGCAATACCTCAAATAAAAATAAAAAAGTTTAATTAGATACTTATGGATTACTGAATGTCTTCCAATATTACCATAATGCTTCATGAATGCTTCCCAAATTTTAACAATAGATTGACTGCTAAGACTGCTGATTGATTAACGAATTTATATCAATAGTTTCTTGGATGCTTTCTAAGTCTTTCATGATGTATCTTGAAGATCCCCCGTATTTTCTGAGTGCCCCTAAATGAATGCTAATACCAAATGTACAATGAATTTATGTGGAATTAATCTAGAATGTTATACAACTTATCAGTAAATAATCCTACATTGGATCTTAATTAAGAATTTAGAAATTTTACATTATTTTTTATCTTTGATATTTGATAAGAGCCAAATTTGAAACTAAAATTCAGTTTTTGAAGGATATTTCTTTGTCATACAGATAAAGTCAAAAAACTGGTATAAAAACTGCTTATTTAAAAAAATAATCAATAATTTATTATGAAACATACAAACTTATCTGGTTGTTGAAAAAAACACGGCACTCGCAATTTTTATACTAAAACAAACATGCGAACAAGAAATAAAATACATCCACTTTTAAGGATTTTTTTTTAAAATGGAATTTAGAAAATATTTTCCAAAAACAATTAGTTCAGTTTCCTTTTTGAAAAACGAAGAAAGAAAGTTGTGGTAAAAGACGAAGCTTGATTCAGAACTTTTATTCTACTAAATACAAATATATAAATTCATATAACTTCGTATAAATGAACTTACTATAATTGCTAGTTTGAATAATTCTGTAATGTTTAATTTTAAAGATTTAAACAAATGAATTATTGTTTAGATAACAATTAGTTAATTATTTAGATAACAAAAGTCATGGAAATTAATTGTATATTATTATACATCGTTAAATTATTGTTTAAAACTCACTTTCGTCATGTAAAACCTTTGTGTTAATTTTTTGCTAAATTAATTTAATTTATTTTTTAAATATAAAAAAATGTCAACAGTGTGACGTATAAATTGTTTGTTTATAACAGATTAAATTTGAAAATTATGTAATGAATTAGAAAAATATTTACAAATTTTCATATTTTTAGTTAGTCTTTTCGGATCTCAAGTAAATAGAAACTTGAAATTTATTGGGATAATTGACTCTCAAACAAATATTCTCGAAATTCTTGCTGATGCGTATGACAATGCTGCAAATCTATGTAAACATTACTATGGAGTCTCACCAGAAATTAGGGTTACTGTTATTAATCATGATAGTAAAAGTAGCAATTCCAAAAAAGTATCCATCAAACAGTGGAATTGTTTAGATAGAGATTCATTAGAAGAATGTGCCAAACATCGAGTTATAGACATGTATTATATTCCATCTCATTTGTATCATATGTCGTTTGAGTTACTCAAAAATGCTTTGCGAGCTGTTGTAGAATGTCATCATCTGAGTGATACATTGCCTCCTGTCAATGTTTTGGTATGTGGAGCTCAAGAAAATATGACCATCAAGGTAATTAAATAAATTATAAAATAAATTCTCTAAACGTAAATAAACGTGAAATAAGGCTATTTAATTTTAGATTTTTATTCAATCTCCTTTTCAGAGTAAGCTTACCTTGTTTTGAGCTGTCTACAGCTGTAATTATATTTATTTGTCAGTGGTGTAGCGAGAATAATTGGTACTAGTTGGGGGAAATGCGACGTAACTTCACTGTTCACTGATCTTATGTTTATTCGAGTTTCTAGAAAGTTTGATTAACCATCAGTGCAAAGTGTCATGAAGCACTGATCGTTCGATGTTTTAAGCGATGTTGCGAAACACCCAAAGATAAAGGAACCCACCAAACGATTTTTGACGCCAAGAGATTGATAATAACAATTAATAAAGATAGAATCATCGGAACATAAATAATCCATTATCAATTAAAAAATTCACAAAAACTATTTAGTCTTTAAGAACAGCCTAATGTAGCAACGACAGATCAGTACTTTCCATATTGATTATTCGTTCTTCTAACAGATCTATATTCTTTACTGCTCTTTTGAATCTCGCATTATCTTCGGCTGTTATGTACGCGAACACTAAACGCATGTTTTATGCTTCTTCCAAATAATCATCATTTAATAAAAATTCCATTTAATATATAAAATCTTTGCATAACTTTTTAAAAAATAATTTAATAATAATAAAAATTTCAATGCACGAAACTCTCTATCTCTATCTCTATATATATAATATATATTTAATTTAAAACCAATTTCCCTCAATTCATTTTTTGAGCATTTTAACAACATTAAAAAATGATAAACTTTATAACAATAGTTCATAACCTTTTTCAGATAGCGGCACCATAACGAAAAATTTGAAAATTGACGGCACCATAACGAAAAATTTGAAAATTGACGGCACCCTACCCTTTTTATAATAATATTTCAGCTATAAAAATAACAAGTTTTGTAAGTTCTATATTTAATAAAATAAATTTTTTATAACATATATTTATGTGAAATTTGAACTTGGTGCTTTTTGTATATCTCCTTATTAATAAGTCGCGTATTTGACAAACATACTCTTAACTCATTCTCAATTGAGTTCAGTTTTTGCCTTTTCTTGTTCTTAATATTTACCAAAGTTTAATATTTACTAAAAATAATTGATAAATGTACTGCTATTTTAAATAATTCAAAACTTTTTTGATCCTTTTTTAAAATCACCTCTTATATGAAATTAATAAATTTTCAATAATAAAATTAGCAGAGCTCGCGGCACATTTTTCATATCCCTACGGCACCCCGGTTGAGAAACACTGCTTTATAATATAACAAAATTTTACATGTTTTATTTTCTATTCAAAATTAACCACTTTTCATATAAAAACAAATATAGATATTGGAAACAATTATGAATTATTATTTATATATTTTTACTATTATGTGATTATAATTTATAGATTTTGGATTGTGGAGGAGGAATTCCTCATTCTTTAATGGATCTTGTGTTTAAATATACATTTACCACTGCTAAGCAATCCCCTTCTACGACCTCATTGATGTCCAACAGTGTCCCAATGGCTGGTTATGGCTACGGTTTGCCTTTAAGTAGATTGTACGCTCGATATTTTAATGGAGATCTCACTCTGAGTTCCGTTGAAGGCTTTGGAACTGACGCGATAATCTATTTGAGGAGAAAACCCGATGAAGCCGATGAGTTACTGCCAATATTCAACAAAACATCTGCTCGTCAATACACTAATTCAGCGATTCCTGCCGCAGATTGGTCGAATCCACACTTCAGAAGTGGACTTTATTACATGACGAGCTGAATTGTTTACCCTTCGAAATATGACTTCCGTTTGAACAGCCTTCAAATATTTCAGATTTCTCCCAAATTCTTATTTCAAATCGTTCATTATTCGATATTTTGATAATTTTATAAGGTGAAAAATCTTTCAACATTTTACCGATTTCCTCGTTATATTTTCTGTAAAATAAATTTTTGTGAGAAATATTCAGTTTTTTTTCGATAAATAATTTTTGTTTGATGTCAGTCATACATTGCAGTGCAAAAGTGGAAGCATGGACACAATAATAAGCATGGATAAAATAATATTTCTTTCCTACATATTGCACGGGCTTATTGGGCACATCCCGTAAAAACCGATACAACCAGAAAAAGGAAGATACAATGAAACCAAAAAAAATTAGAATTAGTTTTTTATCCCGAGTGTACGGCTTTCTTGTTTTTGACATTTAGATGAATAAATAAGATATTTGAAAAATATAATTTAATTTAAATTCAATTCAAACACAATTTAATGATTTCACATGTTTTGGATAAACTTTTGAATTTATATATATATATAATGTAACAACCCTTTAAGAGATTTAAACAAAAATTACGAGTTTCATTTGTGCGGACTATCTATAAAAAATTAGGGTATACACCTTCAATATTTCTTCAATTCAATAGTGGAATTCAATAGTTTAATGTTTAAAATTACTTTTTGTACAAAGGTATAATAAGCACCCTTATTTTTGCTGACTAAATGTGAGTCTATATAAATTATGCTCATCTTTCGATAGCGTCCTTAGAGCGCCAGCGTTGCCTAGAAAAGGTACCAAGTGGTTAAACTGAATATTTTGTGGATTACTTATCCCACATCAACATTTTTTCCTAGTTTCATGAATTCGATCAATCTTTTTTTTAAACTTTTCTGAATACCTAAAAATACTTAACTTTCAAATTATTATTTCACTTATAAATTACATTTTTCAATGTTTTTTTCTATACTTCCATATTTTCCGGCAGTCCAACAACATTTTCCAGATTTCTAGAAATGTTTTTACTTCTCTTTTAATCATATAAAGGTGAGATGTGATAAAGTGTTTGTAATATCATCAAATTGCATATTTCTATAATGCAAAATACCATTAACCGCCACCATAAATAGTGGTGGCTGTTGAATAATTGATTTTTTTCAAAATCAAAACATATTCCAAAACTTTCGAAAAAAATCCAAAATCTGTAGCATTTAAACAAAACACAGACCAAAAATCCACATAAACAAATTGCAATATAATGTTCGAAAAACTTAATACACGTCCTATTCGATGAAACGCACAATAAATCTCCAAAAACTTGAGAAACTGGCGATTGATTTACAATCTTCGACCACCTGACTATAAAACACCAACTGACTTGCGTCTGTGGACGCACACAAATCTATCGAACAAAAAACTATCCTGCACACAAACGCGTAAACCGAAATGCGACTTAACATCAAAATCGAACTGGTGCCGATATTTTATTTTTGCCAGAAAAAATAGTTTTTTTGCTTTTCTATGGTAAATTCTTTTAATTTTTATCGTTATTTTAAGTAGGTGTATATATATATATATATAAATTCAAAAGTGTTTCCAAAACATGTGAAATCATTAAATTGTGTTTGAATTGAATTTAAATTAAATTATATTTTTCAAATATCTTATTTATTCATCTAAATGTCAAAAACAAGAAAGCCGTACACTAGGGATAAAAAACTAGTTCTAATTTTTTTTTTGTTTTATTGTATCTTCCTTTTTTCTGGTTCTAACGGTTTATCATAATACGTGATGCGCCCAATAAGCCCGTGCAATATGTAGGAAAGAAATATTATTTTATCTTGCAATCAAATTTTTATAGTAAATATATTATTATAGATTAAATTTGTGTAATTTTTTTTAAGTTATCAGTAAAGTTTATATTGACATTTGCAAGATTTTGAAATGATGTGCATGTTATGATTGATGCAGTGAATATCGAAGCGTTATAAAGTTTTTGGTATTTCATAATGTTCCCAATGATCAAATTTTTTCCCAATTGGAAGTGACTTAAGGCGAGGACTCTCCATCACTCAGAGTAATGTAAAAGTTGATTGCACTGTTTAAATATGGGAGACAGTCGGTTTTTGATGATCAAAGGACTGGACGCCCATGTGAAATTTCTGACCCAATTAAAGAAAAGTGTGAATCTTTACTGTGGGAATATCATCGAATCACAACATGGTCACTGGCTGATGCTATGAATGTGAACAAAAGAACCATACAAGCAATTTTGCATGTACTGGGAGTGAGCAAGATGGCGTCCAGATTTATACCACCTTTCTTTTATCAGAGATGTGTGAGACAAACATCCTTCCTTTCCCACATCATAGTGAAGTGTTCCTGCATAATATCATCACGTAATATCACCTCTCAGCCTGTATCCGTCAGAGTCTTAACGTGAGTCAAGTGAATCAGGAGAATCAAGTTCCAAGAAGATGAAATCTGGAACTTCACACAGAAAATGTCTGATGTTGAGCATTTTTTTATCGCTTCAGGTATATCAAGAAACATTTGTGTGTAAAACAATTTGCAAATGCTGAAGATCTGAGAGAAGAGGTAGAGAGTTTCCTGCGTGATCAGTCTTCAGATTTCTTCAAAAATGTATTCTCTGAACTGATCCAGCACTACAAAAGTGTGTGCATGTAAATGGCTCTTATGTTGAAAAATGATGTATATACATGTTGTATGTTATTGTGTAAAAGTTTGGTGTTTCTATTCAATCGTTCTCCTAGTTATTGCATGTACTTTTTTGGCGCACCACGTATGTTAAATCTCATTTTTTATTTATTCTCTTAAATTGTCTTCTTTTATTATGATAATATCTTTTATGATATTTCATTATATATTTCATCAATATTCTTTTAAAATCAGAGTATTTGATTCTGTTTGTTGGATGACAGGAGCAGGTCCATAACTATGTTCGTCCTAACGAGTGATTATAGGACAGGACCGCACAAGTTCATGTTCAATATCTACAGTGAAAACAAATAAACCCCAGGTCAATCAAGCCAAACTGAAGGCAATTCAATTCAATCCAATTTATTAAATATCTGATCTTTATTACATGAACAATTTATTGGTGATCGACTTATATCTTTTAAACAATTGATCATGGTGTTAATTGAAAATGAATTTTATTTTATTTTGTGTAATGTATACATTTATGATTCATTTGATACTTTATTGTAAAATTTTATTCTATACATTTAAAAAATTATTGTACATAATGGGATAATAAATATTATTACAAGTACTTTTATTATTCGCTTTTGTAAATATTTAATTAGTATAATCGGTAGTGATTGTCATGGAAGATATAATTTAAATAAATAAAATATAGTAGCTAAGCTATAATATAAACAAATACTTTATAGTAAATTGTAAAGTAGTAAAATATAGCAATTAAGCTATAATATAAATAAATTAATAGGTTAATATAATAAATTTATATAAATATTTACATCAAGATATAGTATATATACCCAACGCTAAATCAGAATTTTCGCCATTTTAATTTTCAGTCTTATCTAAAAACTGATTTTGAGAGTAAATCTCTTAAAACTTATCAATTTTAGACAGTAGGAAATTTTATAATTTCTGTCATACATGATATTTTTGCACGCACTACATAGCACGCTATACGGTCAGAAAATATCTTTCATAACACACATCTTACTTTGGTAAAATTTTATTAATAAAGCTTTTGTTTAAGTGTCTTGTTTTTTTATATTATCATAATATGTAAGAAACATCAGTGAAATAAGTCGAGACCTCAAACTATTGAGACCTCGACAGTCTTATTCCATTTTAATATATTTTTATTTGTTATTTCTGTATTAGAATTTTCTTTGTATTTTTGTTTTATCATCGCCACGAGAAGGGTTTAGTCTGCTTTGTTCCATTATGTCTTTTCTTGTTATGTTTCTATCTAAAAAACTTGCTTTTATGTTCTCTTGTTCATTTTCTACTTAATTTCTATGTTTTTTGATTTGATTTCGTTGTTTCCTTCATGATTTACTCTGTTTAATTGATGCTTTGAGTGAGGTATTAAATTTGCTTTTTCTGCATGCTTTCATGATTTGTTATCACTTCAGCGAAACAACCATCAGTTACTATCCTAAATTCAGGTTTTGTCGCCCACTAACATAAGAGTCCTGATCACATCATTTCCGACCATCCTTTTCAGTTTTAGTCTATATATACATTTACAGTAAGTTGAATATTTGAAATACTTCAAAAACTAGACTAAATAAGTTCTTAATTGACTTTAATATCTATTTAAAATTTTTATTAATAATTTTACTAATCTTATTAATTAAATCACGAATAAGTATTTTGTTTAAATCTTCGAATGTAAACCAACTTATTCAAACGTTGTTTATTTATTTAACTAATAATAAGAATAATTTTGATAATTTTTTTTTAAATTAAAACCTTAATTTTTATTAAGATTAAATAAAATTTTCTGAATTTAAATTTAAGTATTTATATTTATATTCTATTTTTATTAAGAGATAAATGTCAGGTCGAGGAAAAGGTGGAAAAGGTCTTGGTAAAGGAGGTGCTAAGAGGCACAGAAAAGTATTGCGTGATAATATTCAAGGAATCACTAAACCTGCAATTAGACGTTTAGCAAGAAGAGGTGGCGTTAAACGAATATCTGGGCTGATTTATGAAGAAACACGAGGTGTGCTGAAGGTTTTTCTGGAAAATATCATCCGCGATGCTGTCACATATACGGAACACGCGAAGCGAAAAACCGTGACTGCAATGGATGTTGTTTATGCTTTGAAACGTCAAGGTCGAACTCTTTATGGGTTCGGTGGATAATCATTTTGTATTTTATTATTTAATGTTGTAATTGCTATAATTGTTGCTAGTATTAATCTTATTTTAATAAATTATTTAACTGGATTTTAATTTAAATATGTCGGTTTTGTAAATCTAATTTGTAGGCCTTTTTTGAGTTTATTTATATTTAATTTTGCACTTTTGACTTGTTTACATTGTTTTTATTCAATTTGAAAACAATTGAAATTTAACAAAGGAAATTATGTTAAGAAAGACGTTCCATGGTGTTGAGGTCACGCCGAATGTTCTAGAAACTAAATTGAATGAATATTTGTGATCAAAACAAAGAAAACTGTCTATTAATGAATTTGGTTACCTTATCGCGTTTAGATGGCTTTTGTTTCATCGACAACACACTGAATGTAATTTAGTACTTGAGATATTTTTTCAACAATGCAACATGTTTCGCGTCCTGGATCAAGGTGAGCACATCAAATTCACAGTGCTAAGCCCCATCGCTCTTAGATGTTCCTGACTTTTAACCCCTTTACCGTATGCTACGAGTTAACTCGTCATAAATAATGTTAGGCTTAATCGTACACCACGAGTTAACTCTTCATCAGATTTTCTAATTTTCCTCACAATTTCTAAAAGACAACTCATTTTCACTTAAAAAAACATTTTATTTTGCCAGGACAACATAACATCAAATTATGAAAGAGAAAAATACACTGTTTTCATAACAAAAATTTTTTTCCACGGTAATGGTATTTATTGAAAGACGCTTTTTAAGAATTCTTTCCTATTACACATTACCTCATTTGAATTTAACACTAATTATTGAAATTTAAAGGTGTCATAGATTAGTGTAATCAGACATATTGGTTCTTACCGCACTGAATCATAAAAGAAACAAGACAGTTCTCAGGATTTCGATGTTTCATCATTACCCTTTTTATCTTGGATGCGTCTTTCTCAACTTGCTGGTTTGAATGAGAATAAGTGGGCAGTAAAAATTCATTTGGTGCTCATGAAAAATAATTGTTAGCACCCGAAAGAGGTGAGGTGCCAATATACAATTGTCATTATTAACACGTAATTCGTAACAATATCACTAGAAAAGTTTGTATTATAATTTCACAGAGAAAATTTAAGGATAGGTATTCGCTTTCAAGCTGAAAAATCATTTCTATAATAACTTAAATTTTAGATATTTTAAGAAAAAAAATTTAAATTCTGATGATTCTACTATGAGTTTTCCTGTAAATGAGATATCAGATTTATTTTAAAGTTAAAATTAATTTAATATCTAAGCCTTTCTGTCAAAACCATTTCACTTGTCTTTATTGTTGAAATTGTTACTCTGAGTTGATTCTCAACATCTAGACGCGACCGGTATTTATTTTTAAAAAAAATTAATTTATAAAAGGCAGTTTCACGTAGGTAAGTAAAAGCAAACGGTAAAAGTATTTCTGATGCTTTTGAAGATATGCTTTTATATTCATTTTTAATGCTAATCCAAAAGCTTGAAAGGTTGTTGAATTTAAAATCTATTTTCCATGTCAAATCATTCGATAACTCCAGCAGTTCTTCTTGTTGAGCAATGATAAGGTAATCACTAGAAATATTACCGGCAAAATGGTTACGAACCAAGTCAAAATTTTGATTTTCCATATCTTTATATCTTTCTAAGAAGTTTTGATTGATATTTTCAAGGTGATTCGATACAAAAACATTAATTTGATCGCCATTAATATTAAAAGCAATTAAAAATTCAAATAGACTTAAAAAAATTTCAGTGTCATTTTTCAGTTTCCAAAATTTAAGCAGAAATTTTATCAGACATTGCCAATATACTATTATATGGTCCTTGTAGCAATGAATTTAATTCGTTTATCTTTTCTAAAATATCGCATAAATATCATAAAATTAAGTCATATTTCATTACATAATTTTTCAGCTAAATTATTATTACGGTCAAAAAGAAAAAGTCGCAAATCATCTTTTAGTTCAAGCACGCGACGACGAACCCTTCCGTGTGATAACCATCTCGTATCTGTATGCAAAAGAAGCCCATCGAATTTGGAACCCATTTCATTACACAACACAAAAATAAACTGCTATTTCATTGCCATGCCTTAACAAAATTCAATATTTTTATAACCTCTTTTAAAACTTGATTTACTTCTGGCTCTAGGTTTTTTTCCAGCAAGCACTTCACGGAGTATAAATACAGTGAGTGAATTTAATATGGGGCACAATATTTAACATATTTGCACGAAAGCCTTTTTACGGACCCATCATTGCAGCTGCACCGCCTACACAAATTCCTATACAATTACACAACAATATATTTTTGGCCTCAAAATATTTATTTACTATATTAAAAATATCTTCACCTGTAGTTTGTCTTTCAAGTGTTTTACAGAATAACATTTCTTCATGGATATGAGCCTCATCGTAATTGCGACATGTTGGCAATGTCTGTACTTTCATCCAGTTGAATAGAAAATATAACACTTTTTTTATTTGCAATATTAGTTGAATTTCAATGTCATTTCAGATATCCACTATTCATCTTTTAATACTCTTACGGAATAAAGATATAATCTTTAATACCTCAATATAATTACTCTCATGCATAATTGTGCTTGGAAGTATTAAAGTTTCACCAATACTAAAAGGTTTCATTGTTTTTGCTACTAAATATGAAATTTCTAACGATGTCCTTTGAGCTTTTGTTAATATTCCAACAAAATAATGCATCTAACTGGAATTTACGTGGAGTTTATTTTTGCGTCTTTCAAAAATTCAATATTTTTTTTAATAAAAATGTAATTTGTATTCAAGTGGTGTAACAGTTTTGACGATTTCATTGACTCGTTTGCTAAAATATCAGATCATAAAACACATTGTGACCGTTATTCGTTTCGCACAATGACTCACGAAAATCCTAGCTTAAGATATTCATCATTATAAAACCTAATTTTCTTGTTGTAAACTAATAGTGTTTTTTCCACCCATTGAATGACATTTTATTCATTCACATTTTCGCATATCTTTTGTATTTTTCTGGTTCTTCGTCTGTTGAAGGAGAATGTAACTTTATAATCCACTTTCATTTTAAGAGTAAAATTAAATTATTTATTATATTCAATGTTTTTATAAAGAAATATCGCAATTTATTTTTAAATAAAAGCCGTGACAGCTGAAAAATTTATAAAAAAATCAGCTGAAAATATATGCCAAAATTTAAAGTTTTACGAAAAATAAATATTGTTTCCATAGTCAATTATATGGCATGGAGATGGCATATGATTATCATTATTGTCTAGATTGGATGCAATCTCTAGTTTGATACACAACCCATAATATAATAATATAATCATATGAAGGGGGGTGGGTTTATTTATTCCAACCCATATGTGGTTTGTGTATGAAATATCTACACCACATTTTTAAAATTGAATATTCACCAAATAGTAGGTAAATGGTATTATTTACTAAAAGATAAATTAATAAATAATTTTTTAAGTCATTATCTATGACTTTCCAATAAAATAATATTATAATTTTTAATTATATAAAAACAAATTTTTATTATTAACTTTAATTACAAGAATTGACGACCCCCCTCCCCTGCCCCAAAAAAATCACGACCCATAATTTGACCACCGCTGGTTTAGAAAATTGAGTTTTATAAATTTATCATTGTATTATATAAATATAATTAAATTAATGTTTGTTTAATTATCTAACAGCCCTTGACAAAATATGAAAACAGTTGAAATAAACGTCTTATTTAGATAAATAATTCAGGTATTTTTACAAATAAAAACAAAATCCAATATTCATAATGTGCCAAATTTTGTTTTAATCAACTCAATTATTTACATTGGTTATTTCATCAAAACATTTAAAGTTTTTAGCCGAGTGACAGCTGAATCAAGTTGATTGTAATTGTCATGCTACAGTTAATTCTGTTAACTAATTCTAAAAGCTTAACGAATTCTTTATTAAGTATACTTGTAATTTTTGGAGTAATATTTTAATCTTCTTATATTTTGTTTATTCAGGTGATAAATGTAAAAGACACACGAATTTCAATACGTCTCCCGAATCCGTGGATTATAAATGCAAATTTCATAGAACAATTTAATATAAAATAAATATACAGTCGTATAATAAAAATAATTTAAATCCATTACTAAGATGTAAATTTTATTTCAATGTTCGATCTTTATTATTTTTTAAAAAAATACATTTAATTAGACTAGTAGTTCTTAACCTTTTCGGGATCACGGAGCACATTTAATTACATGAAACCTTCCCGGAGCATCAGACCAAATAACATTGATTCCAGTAATTTGGATTATATACGGAAATATATAAATTTTTTTTTATTTATTCAAGTCAAATAATAATTATAATAATTATAATATAAAATAAAATCAACAAAACTAAATTGTTACAAATTCAAAATAACAACGATAAAATATAATAAAAAATTCAATGGATATTTGAGCCTGGCGAGTTTTACATATTTCGCCAATATTAGGTCTAATATAAGATATTGCTACCCTCATTATTATTACTATTATTATTATTATTATTATTATTATTATTATTATTATTATTATTATTATTATTATTATTATTATTATTATTATTATTATTATTATTATTATTATTATTATTATTATCATTATTATTATTATTATTATTATTATTATTATTATTATTATTATTATTATTCATGTTAAAATCCAAAACTAATTCATAGTTTCTATTTTCTGTTACAGAGAAATAATTTATATTTGTCTGGCTATAATTATTACATATTTAAAGTTATTCTTAATATCTTTCCTTCATAAGCTAAACAAACTAAGTTCGTAAATCATTAAAGGCTTTAAGACGGGAAGTCTTCTTTTATTTTATATATTTTCTCGCCTGGCATAATAAATTGAGAAATTGAACAAATTTGTGACAAATAACGCAATTTAATATTTAATTATACATTTCGATTAATTTGATCATTTTTAAAATTGTTTGGTTTTGCTTCATTACATAAATATTTTCTTTTCGCGGGTTCAATACAAGTTTAATATTAAATTTATCTAAAAAATTAATTCCTCCAATTAGACTTGATAAAATTTCATTTGGAATGAAGAAATCAACATTATTTTCTCGATTTATAATTTATTTTTAAAGAAACTTTTCCTAATATTTCTAAGGAGCTCTCATTTGTACACTTTACCAATAAATTAGTATTTTCGACTTTTACATTTTCAAGCGCGCTTATTATTTCTTTACTGATGACACTTATTTTAGCTCTCGTACCCAAAAGGCAATTAAATTTCTCATTATTGATCAAGATATTAATACTGGGCCTACTCCCCATTTTACTATATTTTATTTCACTATCATAATCATTATTTAAAGTAGATAATTTATTGTCCACCTCTTTATCTATTTTATATACAGTATCCATACATATTTCAACATCATCATAGCAAATACTACCAAAAAATTCAATTTCATGCAAACAATCACAAACATTATCATACATACAATTATTGCTCAAGATCTTACTTACATTTAATTTATCGCTCCAATTACTTCCTCCTGTGTTGGAGCGTTGCCATTTGGGTATTCGCTGTTGGACATCATGTTCTCCTTCTCTCATTGATCTGCCATATTCTGTTGATATCTGTAGCTCTAAATTTCTCTTAGATCGAAGCAATGGAATTTAAAATGGCCTGCCTTCTTGCAATGGGAGCATTTTATGTTTGGATATTAGGCTCTTATATGTTCTACTGCTATGCATCCCAAGCATTTGTTTGATCGTAGTTGTTCGTATCTTCTATTTGACCACTCATACGAATTTGAAAAATCCGCTCTTTTTGTGTCAGTAGATTTGAAGATCGACGAGGTAAATTCCTTTGGTCTAGAAATCTGTTATTATTTCTAAATTGTTCTCTGCGTGGTAGGGTGTTTACTCGAAATCTTTGATGCTGTTGTCTTAATTGTGATTGTCGATATTGTTGAGCTAAATATTGATTTTGATCTTGGACCAACTTCTTTTCAATGGCTTCACAGCAGCAATGTCTTCGTTTTTCACTTCTTTAATAATTTCTTCTATCTTTGTAATAATCTCCTTAATCTCTTTGACATTGGAAATATTTCTCATGTTTATTTCTCTTTTTATATCTTTATTTTCAATTGCATTTTGCAATTAAAAGGCAGTTAATTTCTCTTTTAATATTTCATGTCTTAAGACATTTTCTGCCAATCGATCAATTGTTCTAAAGAAGTCTTGAATTGATTCATTTCCTTTTTTGTATCGAACAGCTTCATTTAAATCTCTTCCTAAATTTGAAGGTTTTTCGAAGGCTTTTCTGCATCTTTCTTCATAACGGCCAATTTCTTCATTGAGTCCTTCATATAACTAATCCGCTTCGGTTGACACGAATGCTCTTATGAACGGTTTTTGCTACTGGATTGGATTTTGAGTTAAATCATAAAATTGTCTAATTTCTTCTAAGAAAATTTCCAGATTGTCTCCAACGATAAAGAATTTCGGTGTTGGAATAAACGCATTCAATAGATTATTTGTAGTGAGTCCTAAAACAAGTCAGAAACTACCAGGAGGAAATTATTATATTGTAAGTATCTTGAGCAAGATACACACACGCATACATAAATTACATAAATCACACATTTGACATTCACCTTCATTCATACAACTTCAACTTACACACATACATAGATATTATATAATTTAGAATATCTATTATTTAAGTTATCTTAGACTGAATACATCATTTTTTAAAATAAAGCACTATTCATGACATAATGCTAGTTTAAAAACTATTATTTTCATATTTCATTTGAATTATCTGAATATTATTTATGTTTTATTAACTCTCTTCGTGTCATAAATAATTTATGACAAACTGAAAATCTGAAAATTGGTACATAAACTTATATGATGCTCCTGAACGAGAGAAAACTTTTTTTTCACCTAAGATTTCTCACCTGACCGCTAGACACTGTCGAATATATTTGACAAGCCACTCAGAGGTCGTATTTTAATTTCAATCAATGTCTGGTTCAATGTCGAATAGAAAACCCAAAATATTGATCTAGAGTCTGAAAAAAATTATGAATGAAATTGAAAATGAAAATATTGCAATGGTGAAAAGATAACAGATTTTACAGAGAATATCATTGCACACTTTAATTGGAAAATTGAGTTCTCATAAAATCAAAACTATTTAATTACTTTGATTATTCATTAATTTGCAACAGTTTGAAACATAATCTGAAAAATTCATGTTTTTTAACATCATTTTCTGACAGACTGCGTATGATTTACAAGGATTTGTTTCTGACTACATCTCCTCCCATAAATTATGTGAGCCAAGGACACATTTTTATTAAAAGTTACATTTTTCATTAAATTTACATTTTTTTAAAGTTTTTAAAAATATTTTTAATATTTCAATTTTATTATGAAATTTAGGTTACTTGTGTATTATTTTCAAAAAGATAAGATTTATTAAATTTTTATTTAGATCATATTTTAAGTTCTACCTAAAATGCTTACTATAAAAGATAATTAATGGAAGAATCTTTTTATGAGATTGTGGTAATTTTCCATTTTCGTGACTAAGATAAATTTCTTTATTAATTTCTTAATACCTTAAAAAATTTTACTTTAAATTTAATAACTCCAATTACAACTTACGACTTTAGCTTCTTTTCTTATACATTTCCTATAACTGCCAGTAAACTTGATTTATTTTCCCAATTTCGAAACATTTTAAATTAGAAATTTAACAAAAACTAATTTTAGCTTATATTCCTATAACTCACAGAAAGGTGGGATATAATAAAGTATTTAAAATATCATCAAATTTCACATTTTTATAATTAAAAAATGTCAGCAAAAACAACTACGCACATAATTTATGCCTCTTTGAGTGTATTTTTATAATAAGGTAGTTGTATGTAATGTGTGAGTGTGTCTGTTGTGTCATAGTTGTCAGAGGTCAAACATCTATGATTTCTTAATGGAGATTGTGTAAATTCTAAATTTGCGTATTTTACATACACAGTGTGCAGAATTTACTAGTCTGTAACGTAACTATGAAATCAACTTTGTCTTATATAAAAGATATTTGTATTCTTAATAAATCGTTGAGAACTTCTTTTTAGTAGTTACTTTTCTGGCACACCTCTATTTACTTTTATCACCAAAATTGTTTTTGTTCTTTTCTTTAGTACACCTGTTTCAGGTCATTAACAACTTCTATAATAGAAGTTTAAATGAACAATTGACTACAGTTATTATGCAGTTTATGAATTAGCAACTTTTAAAATCGCCGATAAGTAAATTTTTTAATAAATTTTAAGTAAATTTTAAGGCTTGGATTGTGATCTCATAAAGTTATGAGATCATTATTCAAGCTGTAAAAAATACTTTTTTTCAACATTTATTTTAAATTTAAAATTTTCTTTAGGTTTTTAGGAATTTTTATCAATTTATCTCAATCATTGGATTTATTTTTCGATTTAATGAAAATCAGATATATTAAAAAAATTTATTTAAACAAAATTTATTTATTACAAATCGTTTCAATATTCCAATAAATTATTTCCATGTTTCGATTTGGCTGCCACCTCTCTCCTTTTGACAGAAATCCATATTTTTTGATATTTATTGATTTTATTTAACTTTTGAAAATTCCCATTAATTTCCAAAATTTATAAAAATCTTCGCCATTTTCCATGGCATTGATGTTTGGGATTTACCTATTTCTGAAATTCTATAAAAATATTATTTTTAAACTTAAGTTAACGGAAAGCTTAAGTTTTCCGTTTTTTAAATTCCACATTTGAAAGTCCTGATTCCATTGCTTCAGGTAAATTACAAAATCTGTAAAAAATGAATTTATTTTAACTTCAAGACAAATCTTATATTGTTATTTCTTCATCTCCGCAAAAATCTCAAGTTTCGATGGATATTTTTGAAATGTCTGAAATGCTGTGAAAATATTAAATTTATTGAATTTCATAACAATTCTTACGAAATTATTTCATAGTTTTCTCGACAACTCAAAGTATAGTTATCGGAATTTTCTTCAAATTGTCTAAAAAAGTTTAAAATAGTAATATATAGAGTTGATATTCATCTGAACATTTCTACATTTTGAAAGTTTGTATGCATTATTTACTATGTATTATGTCTGTGTGTTAAAAAGTTTTATTGAAATTCCTTCCTATAATAAAAGTTGTTATTCATTCGAAAAAATTACATGTCCAGGTAAGTTTGAGTGTCTCTATAATATAACAGTAGGTAGTTAGGAGCACACTGCACCCACACACCATTGCATAATAAAAATATGGGGAGGTTCGCGACGGATTAAATTACGTAATGACGTAATTTAATCTCAGATTATCTTGATTACATAATTATGCAATCAAGATAATTGATTTTTGTGTGCGCACATTTTTTTTGATTATTTTTTTTTGAAATTATTTTTGGCGCATTTTTTAATTCAAATTTTTGTATTTTAATTTTTTATGTAATTATTATTTTAAGATAAATTTTTAAGATAAATTTTTAAATAGAATTTTATCGATGAATTTTTTATACATGATTTTACAATGAAATTTTTAACATAATTTTTAACATGATTTTGAATATAATTTTATATATAATTTTGAAAGTAAGATTATAAAGTAAATTTTATAATCTAATTTTTCAAAGAAATTTAGTGTTAACAAAATAATAATAATAAAAAAAAATAATAATAATAATAACAATAACAATAATAAAAATAACAATAATAATAATAATAATAATAATAATAATAATAATAATAATAATGATAATGATGATGATAATAATAATAATAATAATAATAATAATAATAATAATAATAATAATAATAATAATAATAATAATAATAATAATAATAATAATAATAATAATAATTCAACCAATTAAAAACTAAATAAAAAACTAATTCTCAACACATAAACATGATCCAACAAAATATGGACAACTTCTTTCTTCCTGTAGTTCCTGCAGCATCTGCATCTAAATGGCAAGTCAACATTGAGGGATCTGCACAAACAATGCAGTCATCTAAACATTTCAAACCAGTTCCATGAACTGATTCGTAATGCATCCGTACAATTTCTTCGATGTCTATTCCTGTCATTTGATAGATCCGTGTAGCCAAATATTCATGAGCACAATACGAAAGCTTGTTCGTCATATTCGGAAAGAGTTCTTCCATTTTCATCAGAATTGTTTCGAATACGTATGCTTCTTGGTCGTCGATAATTTTTAATTTTTACAATCGTCAGAATTCAATCTATTTAAACACAATCAGTGCTTAATAAATAATCTAGTATTTCTTCGTCGGTATAAAGATGTTGGGTTATTATTATTATTGAAAGTCGGTTTCCTCTGACTCCTCGTGTCCTTTTTCAATCAAATAAGCAAACCCAACATAGAATAATTTTATTTGCACTTTATCACAATGACAGATCAATCCGTTTTATTTCAATGTCTGTAATCACAATTTCACTAATTGGTTTGCACCTTTTAACCACCGTATGACTCTAATTATCTTAGGGTAGGTTGTACCACCCTTTCTGATAGATAACTTTGACTTTTACTTGGATTTAGGTTCCTCTACTAATCTAGTTACTGCTCGTTCACGTCGATTCACTCTAGTTAATAATATCTGCTCTTCGTGTCTGGTTAATAATGACTGTCCTTTCGTGTTTTTCCCTCTTTCTTTAAACTCCTGCTCAGACTGTTTTCCGACGATTGTCAACAACATTTTCTACATTATTAAATTATTAATAATAATTACTTTCCAGACCGACATTTGTCAACAACGTTTGGTCCATTACTAATTGCGAAATAATTACCTCTCCGTAACTCATTGGCGCCCATTTAATGTTGTTTAGGCTAATTTATCCTGCTATATTATTCCGTCTATGCGCCGGGTTTTCCTCATCTCTCGGGTTTTCCTCAGCTCTCTGATTTTCCACATCTCTCGGGTTTCCCATTGACTCGGGCTTCCCATTAGTAATTAATTTTTCTAAATTAATTTCCTTTTTTATCTTATATTATTTTCTAGGGACCCCTCACTAAATTTTTATTACTATTTCTAGACTCGTCTCTCAATTTAGCGTTCAATCATACCAATTTCCCCCCATCAATATTACTTTCGAATTTTTATAAATTTTTGTATTAATATTGCACTTTTATCATTTTTGTGTTTTATCGATTTTACTGTGCTTTTTCGTGATACCCCAACAAAGATTATTAATTTTAAGTTTTATAAATTTAAATATTTCTTGTACTAGACTGTTGTATTCCAGTGTTTTTATTACAATGATTACTTTTCCGCTTGCAAATACATTCACACAAAGCGGATTATACTTGACAAGTCTTAATGCTGGAAACAGTTCCGGTACGTAAATGTTTTCTGTTTTGGTAGACAAATAATACAAGTTGATTCGACAACCCATGTCAATGTTTAAAGATAATGATTGAATTTGTAAATCTTGAATCTGATATTTGAGATCCCTTTCCTGTAATGGTCTCTTGCAACCCATTATCCTGCATTTTTCGCTTTTGAAGAATAAGATTGGATATTTTCCACTTCTATCCACTACATTTTGAGGTTTTCCGGTCGGGAACTTCATTTCAGAGACTTCACATCTTCCTCTATAATAAATATTACTAATCATTTTCAGCTATCTATCAAATTATAAACAAATTAAATTAAATGGAATTAAGAAATGATGCAGTATATCAAATTTTAAGGCTAAGTGGGAGCGGTAAAACTTTATTTGTATGTAATTTATTGCAGTCAAACATGTTAAAATCAAAATTCAATAAAATATATTGGCATAGGGGATCAGACGATGAACATAGATTGACACAAAATCAGCTTTGTAAATTGAAAATGACAATAGTTAAGGGATTTGATAAAAACTGGTCATCTAGGTTATGTCGAGGCGATGTAATAATTATAGATGATTTGTATCAAGGAGCAAATAAGGAAAAATATTTCAATAACTTGTTCACAAAAATCAGTAGACATTGCGGAGTTACTGTTATATTCATAACACAACATTTATTTCATCAAGGAGGAAGTCATCGAACTCGTAATTTAAATGTTCAATACCTATTTATTTTAAAAAATCCTCGCGATCAAACGATTATTGATTTCTAAGCTTATCCAAACAATAGAAATTTTTTAATTGGATCATTCCAAGATGCTGCAAGTGTTCCCCACGGATATTTATTCTTTGACTTTACACAACAATGCAGTGATGATTTACGTATCGGAACAGATATTTTTAATGAAAAGGTGTTACGATTTATAATCAAAATTGAAAACAATAAATGATTATCAATCATGTCATTTAAAAAAGTACTTGTCAAAAACGAAATTCAATCCAAAAAAGTTATTCGTAAAACCAAATTAAAAGTAAAGAAGATTCTAAAGAAAAATTTAAAGAAGAATTTAAAGAAAAAAAGTGGATCAAATTCTAAACAATAATAATTAATTGTAAATAGTAAACATGAAATTTGAACGTAGTCTACCATATTTCAATGCATTGGTAAAGGCTCAAAATAATAAAAGAATTGCAATTTTACAAGCTTTCCCTTCATTTGTTATTGATGATTTGCTTGAAGTTATTGTAAATATAGTTCGAGGTAATGTAAATATTAGTAAAGCTAAAAGAGTGGTGTTACAAAGACATAAGAGATCCCTTTTATCATTAGTAAACACTAAAAATAGACGTTTAATGAAAAAAATAATGTATAAACAAAAGGGTGGGTTCTTGGATACATTAATTCTTATAGTTTTATCGGCAATTAGTGCAATTTCATCCTTAAGATCTTAATGGGTTTACAACACTCTAAACCAGATAAAGTCGATTTAAATATTTTAACATCTTGTTGTAATGATGAAAGAACCATTAACCAAAAATCCACTCAAAACAATATGGACAAACCCAAAAGATCCAGATGGTTTTGGTGGTGTAGAAAAATTAACAAAAAGAGTGATTTATTCTAAAAAAGAAACTCAAAAATGGTTATCGGACCAACTAGCATATAGCTATGTTGAAAAAGTTCCCAACCAGACGATACAAAACAACAAGAATCAATGATTTGTGGCAAATGGACTTGATGGAAATGATACATTATTCGAGAATAAACAAGGGGTACAAATATATTTTAACCTGTATTGATGATTTCAGTAGATATGCCCGTGCTATTCCAACAAAAACTAAATCTGCTAATGTAATGGCCATTACAATTAAAAAATTGTTTAAAGACGGACAATCTCACAATATACAAACTGATTTGGGTTATAAATTTAATTAATTATTTAATTAAATTTATTTATGTAAAGAGTTTTATAATAGCAAAGTAAAAGAAGTTATCAAAGTCAATCATTACTCAGTATTCTCGCAATTCAGAGCTTGTTATGTGGAAAGATTTAACGAACTTTGAGAGAAAGATTGAAAAAGTACTTTGTGCATCAAGGTAATAAAACTTGGATACATGTTTTACCGAAAATTATTTTTAGTTACAATCATTTGCCACATAAAGGATTAAATGGTCTCAGACCTGTTGACATTACAGACAAAGTTGGCATTAACAACAAAGACCAAGCATTAAAGAAAGAAAAAATCGATAAGCCAAAATAAGAGGTTGGTGATCATGTACGAAAATCAGTAATTCTCCGTTCATCAAGAATTTTGACAACAATTGGTGCGATAAAGTATTTGAAATCAAGAAAATAGATACAAAACAGAATTCTGTAATGTATTTAATAGCAGATCATGAGAATTAAGAAATAAGCGGAAAATTCTACGAACAAGAACTCCAAGTCATTCCAATCCCAACAAAATTTAGAATTCAAAAGATTTTAAAAACCAAAAATGTTGGTAAATATAAACAATACTACGTTAAGTGGCATGGATACGAAACTCCGACTTGGATATCCTCATCTCAATTGATTAAATAAATATTATAAAAGAAAACCAGTTTTTTATGATTTTGCCTAGTAATAGTTGTCCACTTATTTATCCTAATAATGAGGCTAGAAATTTTAATCTACATGTAAATTCTGTGTACTTGGATGGTGAATGGGAAGTTGCTTTGATTGATTTCACTTTTGTGTATAATCCTTTTCCGTATTATAGTAATTCTTGTCTACGATATGAATCGATAGAGTAGTAGTGAAATAAAATACTTGAAAATAAATAATCGAAATCATACTTATGAATTAATAAATTCTAAATATACTCCAGATGTTGACATGTTTATTGAAAAAATATGAGAATTTGGTTATTGTATGTTCATATGTTCCATTTAAAGTAACATTCCCTTATATTCAACACGCGTTTAGTTTTTGATTAAAATCTACATCGATCATTTGTGAAGAGGATCATTGTCGAATAAAATTACCAAAATTTACAGACGATGGTGTTTTGGAACAGTTTGGGATAATTATAAGTTATGAAGAAAAATCAAAATTTGAAAAATATTTTGAAGATAATTTATTCATAAACACCCTATCAGAATTACAAGGTCATTTGTTGTCATTTAATCATTCTCCTTTTAAGGAATTGTTAATTCAAAATAATGAATTGGTCAAAATAGCACTTGCAGATGAAATTTCAAATATATTTTTTGACACAATTTAGGATTAAAATTTTCAAACTTTACAGAAAAAAATATTGTAGGCACTAAAATTCCAAAATTATTACATCATCATCAACAAATGTTCATTTATTCAAATATTATTGAACCAATAAATGTTGGAGATGTTAGAGTTCCACTATTAAAATCTATTTGGATTAAAAAATATGATCAAGGAGAAATTGTTCAATTAGAAATGAAGAATCTAATGTACCTTCCAGTATCGTATTCAACTATAAACATCATTGAAATCAAAATTCGAGACGAAAGTGGGAAATTCATTAAATTTAGCAAAGATAACAAAACACATTTATCGTTACATTTTAGAAAAATAAATGAATAAAAAAGATTTTTAAGTGAATTTACCTAGTAATAGTTGTCCACTTACATTTCCAAATAATGAAGCTGAAAAGTTTATTGTAGAATTTCCAAATCAGATTTACTTGGATGGGGATTGGGAAGTTGCTTTAACTGAATTCACTTTTGTGTACAATAATTTTCCTTTTTATAACAACTCTCATATTAAATATATTAAGAGTACATTATATAATAGTTATGAATATTTTTATTATATTGAAGGAAACTATACAATTAGTCACAACTCTACATTTTATCTGATATATATTGACAATAAAATTTTGAACATTAATTATAAATATTTTCCATTCAAAGTAACATCTAATAGTATTCAAGAAGCTAACTGCTAGGGATTTAATAAAAAAGAAGTAGATTTTAATGATGAATTTTGATACTATACGATTAACTATAAATTATTATTATGATGTAGAGACATTTAAAGAAAATTTATTTATTACCTAACTTTAACACGTCACTTATCAGTTAATGACATCTTATCCCCATCCGTTCAAATCTTGTGAAATTAAACAAGGTCAACTTATTCAAATTGTATCTGAAGATGATGTTAGTAGTGTTAAATTTAGTAAACTGTTGGCTCATAGTTTGGGATTAACTGAAGAATCTTATAGTGAAAAGATCATTGTTGGATCCAGTTTACCAACAATAATGCAAAGAAATATACAAATGATGATTTATAAAAATATTATTGAACCAATTCTTGTGGGTGAATTAGTGTTCCTCTTCTTAAATTTGTTTGGATAGAAAAACATAAAAAAGACGATCTTGTTCAATTCATTGAAAAAAATCCAATGTATTTGCCAGTATCATCCCCATATATAAACAAAATAGAAATCAATATTTGTGATGATAGTGGAAAATATATATTTGGTAAACAAGATAAAACTTACTTGACAATACATTTCCGTAAAATAAATGAGTAATCCAGACATTGTAAACTTTTATAGTACTCATCAAAATGATGGGGATTTTTGTAGGTAAACAGTACGGATCTGGTTGGTTAAAAACAATTGGGCGATTTGCACTACCTATTCTTAAACGTATTGGAAATTTTGGTATGAAAACTGCTAATGATATAATAAATAATAATGCTCAAAATGCTCAAATTTTTGTATTTTAATGTAAAATTTTTGTATTTTAATTTTTTATGTAATTATTATTTTATGTTAAATTTTTAAGATAAATTTTTAAATAGAATTTTATCGATGAATTTTTTATACATGATTTTACAATGAAATTTTTAACATGATTTTGAATATAATTTTTCAACAAAATTTAGTGTTAACAAAATAATAGTAATAATAATAATAATAATAAAAATAATAACATTAATAATAATAATAATAATATAAATAAAAACAATAATAATAATAATAATAATAATAATAATAATAATAATAATAATAATAATAATAATAATAATAATTCAACCAATTAAAAAGTTAATAAAAAACTAATTCTCAACACATAAACATATAAAATTAACACATAAAAAGATCAAAAATTTATTTAATCTACATCATCACAAATCAGCTTATAATAAGCTCTTCTTAGCTCAGCCAACAAAATATGTACAACTTCTTTCTTCTTGTAGTCCCTGCAGCATCTGCATCTAAATGGAAAAGTCAACATTGAGGGATCTGCATAAACATTCACCTGTGAAAATATGTTGACAATCGACTCTAAATAACTTCTTGATCAAATGATAGAGTGCAGCCAACCTTATTGACACCGTTGATATAAAACATTTTGATTCTATGCCATATCTTTATTAAAACAAAATATAAATTATTCTGAATAAGGCTTCGTAACTTTTTGCATAAACTGAACTGAAAACGTTTTGAATATCTGGCTAGAATTGAGCATATTTACCTACAAAACACTCATTTATCAACTGTATCATGCCTCACATGACATGCCATCATTACTTAAGCTTGAACTTTGTCATACACAAAAATTAAATATGAGATCATTTATTTATAACAATGCTTGAATCAAACCTTTTCGAAGACCTAAAGAACAATGGGAACGATTATCTCCTGAAAGGTCAACACATAATAAAAAAATTTGCCAAGGAAGAATTAAATGAAAATCTAGAGCTGTGTATTTGTCCAAATGAGAAATCAGAGGATAAATGTGTTGCTGTTTCAAAAATTCTTTGGAACAAAATTAATGCGGAATCTGAGAAGCTTTCGAAAGTAAACTTCATCTTCACTGGTAATGTTGACCGGATCTCGGAATACGAAATGAAAAAATGGTTTCTTAATATCATTGGCTTTCATTCGAACAAATTTACCACATTTTTCTATAATAAAAAACTGAAGATTTTGCAAAGCATCGTCAATTGGTTCTTTTCAGTTTTCAACAAAGATTTCCATTCCGTCCAGCGGTTCAATTTACAATATCATTACTACATGTCTTCAGATGTTTCAAGTTCCAACTTCAAATGCGATTTAATTTGGTTCGATCATAATCTTTCTGCGAAAGGAAATTCAAGTTTGTCAACTTACAAGGTGTTTTACATTCTTGCCGCGGCTTTGGAGCTCCCAGTTATAAATTCCTCAACAAGTCGTTTGGTTGAAAAGCGATTCACAAACGAAAGTCTTTTAGCGTCTTTAAAATCTGAAAAAAATAACATTTCTAAATTATTGTTAGAAATAAATTTCTCTCAAAGTCAAATCAAACAAATCTTTGATTTATTAGTCGGTCTAATAGAACTATCTCAGTATCGTGCTCAAGGAGACGGAAAGAAATTAGAATTCATTGGAACCGGACATTTAAAAAAGGCAGCCGAATGTTTATTAATCAAAGAGAAACAGCTTAGAGATTTCCTTATAGTCGAATACACATGGGTGGATAATAAAAAAAAACTCAAACTGCCGGAAATAATTAACTCTGAAATAGATTCTTTCATAAGTGCCATGTACAACGTGGTTGTTATTAGAATTTTAGAGAGATTTAACAATTTCGCCGAGACCGATCCAAAATCTTTCGAATTCATTGACTTACAATTTTCTCACGCTCCATCGCTTCCGGCGTTTGATAAGGAAAATATTTTCAACTTTTCTGATTACTATCAGTACTATATCTCAAGTTTAATCCAGTCAATTACTCCAGAAAAAATCCGAGAACAAGTAAAACAATTTCTCAATTCCGGTTTAAATAACGTTTCGACATTGCAAATCACTGAACCGCGAAAACCATTGGACCCAAAAATATCCTTCAATACTATCACGAATCTCATCAATGAATATAAAAACGCGAAGAACCCAACAGAATATATTCAAAAATTAGAGAAGTCAGTCATGAAAGAAATCAGAATATTCAAAATTAACAATGAAATTTTTATAGACATTTACATTCCTGAATGTGTTAGCTTTGTTCGATTTTGGTGGGAATCTTTTGTTGAAGACTCCTCCCAATATTGCTTGAAACAGTTGAACAGCTTCATGAAATTGACTAACAATTTGATTATAAATAACTATCAAATGAAAAAGTTATCCTTCCGGACCTGGACATCGGAGGATTTGTTGAAATTTGCCGATATAAATCACGTATTCAACAAAAGTGAGTTCTTTATACATCTTTTAATTGATGAAGATTCTGAAAATGGTTTATACCATCCATTAAAAAACCAAATCCTCAACAATAATATACAATACCTCCAAATCACGACCTTTAAGCATGATATAATACAGTTAAAAGACTTCGTAGCTATTTATGGAATACTCTTTCTCAAATACGGAGATCATTCTAGAACCGATGCAGAATCGGCTTGCCACGCGATTCGCCGGTTAGATTTGAAGGAAGCTTGGTGTTGTTTGGATTTCATCCATCTGCTACCAAGTCAGATAGAAGATTTAAATTTATTGTTAGAAAAATACAACCAAAATATCATTAAAGTACAAGGATACGGTAGAGGGATTGTAGCAAAAATCAAACTAAAACAACTGAAAAGTTTATCCGATCAGTACAAGGAGGAATACTTAACAAGTTTGGCGAAGATTGCAGAACTCTCTCATATGTTCATTGTTGAATGTATCCCTATAATAAGTGTAGATAAAGAAAACATTGACTTACAGACTTTCACTAATCTGATTCCAACATCAATTTCATTGAAAACAGGAGATCATGAAAATGCCCGTTGGCTAAATGTGACAATAATGAGTGAAACGCAAATCATCCATAAATTTACTTTTGTTTCAAACAAAGTCTGTCTATTTTACAGTAACGATGAGATAGAAACTAGTGAAAATTGCGTGAATATCAGAAAATGCCTTCCTGAAGACATCCAATCTACTGTTTCAAACAAATTTATTTTGAAAATTTCAAATCAACAAAACGGCGATGTTTTGTTCGATGTGAAATCGAGAATCCCGCTTTATGTGTGGAATGTAGAAACTGAAATTAACAAAAAGAAAAGAGAAAAGTATCCCCTATCCAGAGGGTATTTGCTAACAGGAAAACAATACAGACTATTCCAAGCTGAATATATCATCAAAACATTAGCCTATGATACAATAAATCAAGTGGTTTACGACTCATTTGACGAAATCCTCCAACGAAGCTCAGTTGGAATTATTCTTCAATCGCATTCTTTATTTCAAAATGCGCTTACAAAATCCCCACTTTGGATGTTAATAACAAACTGTCTGCCATTCATAAATCTGCGGTCGACAGACATGTTCAACCTCGTGGAAAAACAAATGAAAATAATTGACAAAACCGAATGTAGTAAATTTGTCGAATTTCCGTTTTTGCGGCCTCGAAATGATTGGATATTTGAAAATGTTTCAATGCAATTGTTGAATCGCCACAAAGACGCGGACGTCTGTGATTTCAGGAACAGCATATTTCATGAGCGCCTCAGCAACACAAAAGTCAACTACAAAACCGCGAAATATTTAATGAAAAAATGAGATTCTATTAACATAATATACAATAATTTTACAGATCAACATTTGTGTTTATCAGTAAAATTATTTTTTAAAATCTTTTTTACTACCGATTGATTATTTTTTATTTCATTTTACGTTTTCTTCATTTTAATGAGACAAGCTTAACAAAAAGACAAATCAAACAATATCGTTTTCCATAAATATTTTCGGATAACAGATCAGTAATGGTGAACATATGATAATAATAATAATAATAATAATAATAATAATAATAATAATAATAATAATAATAATAATAATAATAATAATAATAATAATAATAATAATAATAATAATAACAGCATAAATTAATATATTAGATAAGTGAATAACAAAATAAGCCCTTGCTGCGAAGTAATAATTATATTGTTGAAAAAAGTTTCGATTATTTCGATTATTCAGTTTATTTAGATAAAAATAATTTTTCAACTGTTCAGGAATTTCAATTGTAATGTAGGACAATATTTTATAGTAATTTAATTAATTTATAATAAACTTAATTAATTAAACTTGAACCTTTTTCCAAAGTGGGCCAAATTTCATAAATTTTTTTATTAAATCCATGAGGCGGATCACGTAAGTTGAGTAATTAAAACAATAATAAATAAAGGCTTACAAGTTTTATTCATATTAAAATCTAGAAGCAAAATTTCAATTAACTGTTTATAAATAAAATAAAGAAAAGAAGAATAAATCATTTAATTTATTATGCATTAATTAGATTTATATTCAAACACTTTCGTATGATTATTATTTTATAATTAAAACAAAAAAACAAATTCAATATAATAAAAAACTATATATACAGGCATACTTCGGTTAACGCTACCTTTTTTAGCGCTGTTTCGTAACAGCGGTATATTTTTCGAAAAAAAATTATTTTAACTTTAAAATATTTTCAAAAAAGCTTTCTTTTTCAAATTTCGGTGAAAGTCAAAAATAACTATTATTAGGAGAATCCCAATTGTGAAAATTTGCATTAAGTTGTTGATTCGAAATAATGATATGGTTTGATAAAGCACCTGTAAATTTATTAAATAAATGGTATCAAGAGTATTTCTGTTCTGCTGTAAAATCGTATTCCGAAAGAAATGGATTGGGAAAAAAGCATTACTGATTCTCGACAATGCTCCTGAACACCTTCTAAATTTATCAGAATTTCAAACTTGTTTGACTTGTAGAAATTATTTTTACACCAAATACCACATCAATTTTGCAACCGATTGACCAAGGAGTTATTCAAACTTTCAAGGCATATTATTATCGAAACACTTTACAGCCACTTTTTCAAGCAGTTGACAGCAATCAATGTTCCATCAAAGAATTTCGGAAGAATTTTAATATCATGAATATCATAGAAAATATTGGTTCATCATGGCAAAAAGTACAACAAAGTTGTCTCAAAGGATGTTGGGACTGGTTGTTTATTAAAACGATTGAAGATGAAATAATTGATGAACTACACAAGTTATTACTGAAATTTCAGAAATAGCAAATTATATTGAATTTGCGGAGGTTGATGAGGGAAACATCCAAGAACTAATTAAAAGTGATGACCATGGTATCTCCATTGAGGATCTTATTGTAGTTTATCACAAATTGAGCCAGAAATTGCGGACAATACGTTAAAAACAGAAGATATAACAAAAAATACATTAACGAAAAAATGTTTGGAAAATAATCTAGGGATAATCCAAAATACCTTAGAAGATTTAAGTGAAAATGATCCTAATTTTGAAAGTTCCTGCGCTATAAAACGAGGAGTAATGAACAATTTATCACCCTACATGGAAACTTTAAAAGAAAAAAGAAAACTATTTAAGAAAGGAACCTTAGACAAGTTGTTTAAAAAATCATAATTAAATATGAATTTAAACCTTTATTTTGTTAAATGTACTTTTTTATTTATTTTTTATTGAAATTATTTTTTTTATATTGAATCTTACTTTATTTTCTAATTTTTAAATGAAGAAAAAATGAAGCAAAAAAACCATATTAAAATAAAAATACCATCTTTTTTATTTTTGCCTTCAAAGTATCAAAAAAAAAATTAATTAGGAACGTAACCCCATATTTTATTGTAAATAATACCTCTTTTAACGCTGTTTCTGTTAACGCTCAATTTTCAGGAACGCATTATGTGCGCTATACGAGGTATGCCTGTACTTATATTTACATATTTAATGCGAAATTTGTTGTTGTTTCTTTTCTGATAATTCTTGTATATTTGGTTCATACTTAAAATTCATTACTTTTACACATGCGGCCGTCATTTCATTAATAAGTCTATTTCTTTGAGTGGATTTTATAAAATCCATCGATGAAAACAAAGTTTCGCATACGTATGTTGAACCAAACATTGTTAAAGCAGCGTTTACCAGTTTTTTCATAGTATTAAATGTATCTGGTAAAGAATACCACTCTTTTAATATTAAATTATCAGTTGTTTGTTCGAATACCTTTTTGTGAGAAATATTTTCTGAATCTTGTTTCTGTAAATCTGCTATTAATTTTTCAAATTTATTTTCCCACATAAAACTGTTTTGGAATTTTGCTAATTACATTTCTAAATTTACAACACATAACCAGGTGAACTCGGCTAATTTCAAATTCTTAAATTCTATCATACGTGGATACAATATAAATTGTAATGTTTTTTCTAAATCCTTAAATTGGTTAAATCTATTAATTCCTGTATAATGGTTAAATATTTTTTAATTGTATGTTCCCGTGCAATAATACTATTTTCAAAGTTTTCAGTTGCTTGAAAATGTTTTTGCAAATATTTCAATATATCAATATTTTCATGTTCAAATATATCAAGTTTTGTCATAAATGTTTTAATATTTTCAAATATGGTTGATACAACTTGACCAGGTCCTTGAAGATTTTTATTCAGTTCAATAAAATGCGGAGTGATATCACAGAAAAAAATTAGGTCATTTAGCCATTCTATATTTGATAATTCGCCATAAACATTGTTTTTTCATGCAAAATCAGCTTTATTTCTTTAAAAACATCCAGACCAGTAGTTCTTCCCTTCAATGTTATTAATTTGACTAAATCTGTTCTCATTATACTTCCTGATTTATATCTGGCAAAAACTTGCAAGTTGTGCGTACCACTTACGCCGTGCTCTCATTTAAGACAATTGAATACATTTGGGCTCATTTTAAATCGTTCTTTATTTGAGAAGAAGTATTTTCATCTTATCTTAATATTCGTTCCTTAATTGTAATGCGGCTTATACACAACTCATCAATGCGCTTTATTATCAAGTCTTTTTCTTTAAAATCATCAAAAAGGGCGCCACTACATTCCAAAAATGCTTCTTTTAAAAACTCACCTTCCGAAAGAGGTTTTCCATGTCGTGCGATACAATGCGCTACATGAAAACTAGCAGCTGTAATATTGTTTTTAAGAATTATAAATATTTTTTATACATTGGCTTGTGATTTATATTCTTTCAGATTTTGAGAAAAATATTCTTTTTTTTTCTTCAGTTAAGGAAACAAGATTTGTATCTATCTTTCTAAAATGTCGTTTCGCATTGTAAGTCCGAGACGTGATATTTTCCTTGCAAATAATGCAATGAATTTTCTTACTTATCTCAAAAACACCGCATTTTCCAAACCATTCTGTTTGATATGGTCTTGAACTCGTATCATTAATCTTAAGTTTCTTAACCATTGACATATTAAATTCATCTAAAGTATTATTTTATAATTAGAAAATATTAAACTTGAATTGAAATACAAACAAATTATTTAACTTTACCGAAATTTGAAAATTTAATAAATCAATAAAATTTTAAACCACAATAATTTAAAACGCGTACAATTATTATGGTATTAAATGATAAATAATAAATTATGGTATATTAAATATATGAAAAAAAATTTTCTAAATTTTGCTTTTCATGTTTTTAAAAAAAATGTTTTGAAATTTAGAATTTGTTTGAAAAATTTTTTTTTTGGATTTGTTGGGAAAAACAACTTATGGTTACTGGAAATCGTTGCGTGGGTCAGTTTCTGGCCCGTGGGTCATAGATTCACCGTCGTTGTTATAGAACATTCGAATCATTTAAAGAGACAATTAAGCAGGAATCCTCAGAATTATATGAAAAAATATTATAAAAAATATATAGAATAGAATATATTCAATATATTTTCAACATGAAGCGTCAATCACAGACAACCTTTATTCGCAATTGAGACTTAGGACATTGTTTGAAGCAGGCTTCAGAATAGTCATACGCTTCTTCGCATTTTTAGTCCTATCCAAGTCACTCTTAAAAGATCATTATGCTCCCTCAAATTCCTGAAAACGTTCCTCAAAAAGTCGAATGAATATTGACAGATTAACAAGTTTTACATTGTTGTGCATCAACCAAGACATGCAAGTGGATACCGGTGAATAGATAGATTGTTTTGCTGTACATAACAAATACTTGTCGCATTAATTTTGTTCTATAATACATTGAATAATGTTATGTTATTTGAAAGATTATTAATTCATGAGGTGTATCAATAATGACATTTGTAGTTATTCTTTAATCATTATTTGTTAGATTTTAGGTCAGTATTTCGTAAAGAAGCAAGTTTTAAAACAATACAAATTTTTTTAAAAATCATCCCCCTCCACCAAGAAATCCTGTATCCTTCTCTGCAATTTTTAAAAATATATTTTGTTAAAAAATCATAAAATCAGTTTTCTAAGTCTCAAATTATTATTATTATTATTTAAAAAAGCGCCAATCCAACATATATATTATACTACAATATATTTCGACAGACTCACTGTCATCGTCAAGTAGATTCGAACTTGAAACTATATTGATTTCAAATGCTTTATTGAAACAAATCTCTTCATTGATCTTTGTTATTTTAAAAATATATTATATAAAAATTATAAATTCTGTTTTAAAAATCTCAATTTTCAACAATTAATTTTATTACATTTTACAAAATCAAAATTTAACAAATTTAATAAAAGATAACGCCAATAAAAAACCTTTCGTACGATATATTTCGATAGCACAGCTATCATCTTCAGGTACTCAAAACCAACTAAAAATATTATGAATTAACATTTAATTTAAACAAATTATTTTTTATTAATTTAATTTTTTAATAAATAAATATTTTTAAAAATATATTTTAAATTAATTTTAAATTTTAAATTTTTTTACTTATATTCTAATTTTTAAAAATTAATGTAATTTAAAATTTTCAATTATTTTAATAATATTAAAAAAACAAACATGATTTAACATACGTAAACTATTTAAAAATATTCAAAACATTCGTAGTCACAGCACTCTGCACATTAATCTTTGGATCCAATGACCTTATCAGCAATGCTTCACATATCACTCGTTCCCAATAACTATTAAAACTTCTCAACAAAATTCTAGAATCAGACATTCCTATATCACTTTTACAGCCTCTATTGTGTACACTAATATTGGTCAAACCCTTCAATCGACAATGCTCTAGAACTCGAGTACAGAGATGACGGGAAGTCTCTCCAATGTATGTGGCATTACACCCATTACATGTAAATTGATAAACGAGATCAGAACACAATCCAACCGGAGTTTTTGATTTATTAATAAACATATTGCGTACCTTACACGAATTAGAGACGATCTTATACTCTAAATTTCCTATCAGTTTACCCAACTTTCTCTTATAATTTGTAAAGCCTTCAGAGTACGGCAATACTAACACAAATTTAGGCTCAATTTTTTATATCCATTTTTACCATCACCCAGATCAACACTCAATTCAAACCCATCCGACAAATTACATTCAGACTTTCCACAACATGGATCCTTAGGATTTTTAATCAATTTATCAACAGTTTCTTTTATCATCAACAATAAAAATGATTTAGAATATCCATTCTTTATCAACAACTCAACCAATTTATCAACACTTTTTACCGAATTAGCAAAAGTAGAAGATAAAGCCCATGAACGATAAATCAATCCTTTCACCATATTTCTCTTATACTTAAATTCACAAAAGCTTTCTGGAGAAGTATAAAGACCAGTATCAGTTGGTTTTCTATAAATCTCTGTCTCACACTGTTTATCTTTGCGTTGAATTAACAAATCCAAAAACGCAATTGATGACTTTCTCTCCGTTTCACATGTGAATACAATGTTTTTAAGTAAACTGTTCATAAAATGCAAAAACGGTTCTACATGTTTCTGGTTTTCAAATATAAGAAAAATATCATCCACATACCTTTTATAAACAAAAGGTTTTTCAAATTGGAAAGAAGCAATTTTCTTTTCCAAACTAGCCAAAAATATTGATGCCATCGTTGGTGCTAAAGGGGAACCCATAGCGACTCCATCTATTTGTTGATACCATTCATCATTGAAAAGAAAATTGACATTTGAAGTAGCAAATTCAAGAAGTTTTCGAAATGCCCTTCTATCCAAAATGTGATGTTCCGAATCATTTTCATTTCACAACGCACAGCATAAGTCAATCGTCTCAACCAGTGGCACATTCGTAAACAAACTACAAACATCAAACGAAACCATAACATCATTCATATTTCGTTTTTGTATCTTTGCAATACAAGAAACAAACTCAAAGCTATCCTTACATTCAAACTCTGATCGCATGGGCTTTATCTTCTACTTTTGATAATTCGGTAAAAAGTGTTGATAAATTGGTTGAGTTGTTGATAAAGAATGGATATTCTAAATCATTTTTATTGTTGATGATAAAAGAAACTGTTGATAAATTGATTAAAAATCCTAAGGATCCATGTTGTGGAAAGTCTGAATGTAATTTGTCGGATGGGTTTGAATTGAGTGTTGATCTGGGTGATGGTAAAAATGGATATAAAAAATTGAGCCTAAATTTGTGTTAGTATTGCCGTACTCTGAAGGCTTTACAAATTATAAGAGAAAGTTGGGTAAACTGATAGGAAATTTAGAGTATAAGATCGTCTCTAATTCGTGTAAGGTACGCAATATGTTTATTAATAAATCAAAAACTCCGGTTGGATTGTGTTCTGATCTCGTTTATCAATTTACATGTAATGGGTGTAATGCCACATACATTGGAGAGACTTCCCGTCATCTCTGTACTCGAGTTCTAGAGCATTGTCGATTGAAGGGTTTGACCAATATTAGTGTACACAATAGAGGCTGTAAAAGTGATATAGGAATGTCTGATTCTAGAATTTTGTTGAGAAGTTTTAATAGTTATTGGGAACGAGTGATATGTGAAGCATTGCTGATAAGGTCATTGGATCCAAAGATTAATGTGCAGAGTGCTGTGACTACGAATGTTTTGAATATTTTTAAATAGTTTACGTATGTTAAATCATGTTTGTTTTTTTAATATTATTAAAATAATTGAAAATTTTAAATTACATTAATTTTTAAAAATTAGAATATAAGTAAAAAAATTTAAAATTTAAAATTAATTTAAAATATATTTTTAAAAATATTTATTTATTAAAAAATTAAATTAATAAAAAATAATTTGTTTAAATTAAATGTTAATTCATAATATTTTTAGTTGGTTTTGAGTACCTGAAGATGATAGCTGTGCTATTGAAATATATCGTGCGAAAGGTTTTTTATTGGTGTTATCTTTTAATTAAATCGTTGCCAAATTTATTTAATTATAAATTTAATAAACTTTCAATAAAATATTTTCAAACTTTTAAACAAATAGTTTTACATTTTTTTCATCATGCAGCACAAAGTTGTGATTACTAATATTAATCAATTCCATCAGCTAAACGTGATCAAAAACTTGAGTGTAAATGACGGGCAGTCATTCCAATGTATGTGGCATTTTACTTATGACATATTTTTATAATCAGGATCTGGACACAATCTAAGTAGGACTTGAAATCCACTAATAAACTGTAATTTCAGACAACAGTGGTGTTCAATGATATTAATAAATTCTTTCAGTCGATAGTTATCAAGAACTTGAAACGGAGATGACGGGCAGTCATTCAAATGTATTTGGCATCGCACCATATAAATATTCATAACTAAGATCTGAATACCATCTAAGACTTGAAGTCTACCAATAAACACGATGATGATCCTATAATTCATAAAAACTTAAAAACAAACCTGTAATCTATATCAATTTTTCTCAACCAACAACGTGCCGCGGACCAGTAAACAATTTAAATTTTTACTGCGGACCACTAATACTAATTGTTAGTTATATTTTTTTGCAGGAATACAAAATATTTAATGGACTATTAAATACATATATTTCACTCAAAGTTTACAAAAAATAAATAATATATTTACACATAAAAATGTGCATATAAGAATAACAATAAATTTTGCAAAAAACATATAATAATATTATAATAAAGAGATACAACACAAAATGTAATCTTAAAATTATACAAAACTTCTGAATTTCTAATAAATCACAGAAAATAGACAATATATAAATAATTTTCATTTAAAAAAATTATAGAAAATAAAAAAAATAGTGAAAAATTCATAGTTCTATAAACATAATATACTTTTCATAAAGTTTAACTAGAAAAATATAAAAGTCAACCACTAAATTAATATAGGACAATTCATTCATGTTCCAAAGAATCCAGAGAGAGAAATGCACATTCTGTAATTTTACGTTTATAGTTTTGTTGTAATATTCCATATGATTTATTTTATGAAGAGTAAACAGTTTAACAATATTCTGGCCTTATTTTACTCCTGTTACACTCACGTTCAGACCGATAATTTATGGTTCGCGGCCCGGTGCTGGTCCACGGATCACTACTTTGAGAACCACTGATCTATATCTCACAAATCTAATTCAATCACTGATATTTTTTATTCATTGAACTTCTAAATATTTTCCTCAATTCCAAAATCCTTCTCTTGAATACTGGAAAAAACGTAGTAAAACTTTCAAATTAATTAAAAGAATTACATATTATTTTGTTTAATAATTTAAAATATTTAATTGAAAATTTATTAAAATTTTGTTAAATTTAATAAAATAAATTTTTGAAAATTGAGATTTATAAAACAGAATTTAAGAATGTTTAATTTAATATATTTTGAAAATATAAAAGATCAATGAAGAGATTTGTTTGAATGACACATGACAATGACAGTGAGTTTGTCGAAATAAATTGTTGTATAATATATATGTTAGATTCATGCTTTTTTTATTTAATTCAATGCCAATATTGTGTAATTCTTTTAATTATCATTATTATTATTATTATTATTATTATTATTATTTTTATTTTATTATTATGATTCATGTTTAAATCCAAAACTAATTCTTACATTCTAATTTTTGTTATAGAAAAATAATTTACATTTGTCTAGCTGTCATTATTACAGATTTAAAGTTATCCATAATTTTTTTCTTTTATAAGCTAGACAAACTAAGTTCGTAAATCTCCATAAATATCAAGATTACGATCAAATGATTGGCATGATATATAATTGTAAAAACTGGGGGAAACAGAAAGGAAAATCCACGAAAAATGTTGCAGCATCTTCACAAACAGAGAATAGAAATCAATTTAATACACAATTCAACATTTATCCCCTCCTTCCGCTTTTGAAATAACTAACTCCACGGCTCAGTGTTTATTGACTTAATCTTTCAATAGGGAAATTAAATTAAATTTTTGTTCGAGAAGTCAGCTTCTGATGAATGAGGATTATTGGGTATTTGTAGAGTTTTGTTTGTTCAAAGTCTCTCTGTATTCATCAAATTGATGAATTATGTTTTTTCAACAACAGTTAATTCTATATTTATAAAATACTTCAATGAGAAATGTTTTTGTTCATCATTTTTCTTTCTTCAACTAATTAAAAATTTCTGCTTTTAAGAGTCGTATCAATTCGACAGAATACTCATTAATTTGATCTCTGCAGTAGTAGTATAATTTTTAAAATAATAATCTTGAAATAAATTTCTAAATTTAAGCCATTTTAAATTAATTAATGGCAAAGTAATTGTAATATTATTTACATAAAATAATTTTTGATCTCTTTTGGTTGTATAAGCATTTAAAAAAAACTTTATTCATTATTATTATCTGAGTCGTTTATATTAACAAAATAATGACGCTTAATAATATTAAATTCTAAGTTAATGATAAATTCTACTGCACCATCTTATTTATTACATAGTTGTTTCTTTTTTTAGAAACACCATTTGGAAACAATAATCATACTAAAACATGTATTCAATGAAATTCAAACATACTTACATGGTAATATCGATCAGTCACAATTAGCATTTATACAAAAAATAATTAATTTATTAATTATTTTTCTAGAAATTTTATTTTTTATAATACAAACAATTTCTTTAAATTTTGTTGAATACCTATTTAGTTATTGGAAAACCAATTTTAACTTAAGTCTACAGTTACTGCAAAACTTACTGTGATGACTACATGAATTATTGTAAATTCTCAAGTGTTTTGCATTACTTTAAATGCTTTCCACAAATTCAAAGGTCTGACTTTGAGAATTGCTAATGATTATGACAATTGCTTTATAATCAGTCCTTAACATAAAGTTCTTTCCATAATGATAATGTTTATAGATAATGTTTAATTGCTGTTTGGTTTAATGTTCGTTTCCACATAATCATGTCATTTTGAAACAAAACCAACTTATTTAAAAATCAAAACTGTTCGAAATGATTCAGATAATAAAATATCGTAGTCTCCTTAAAACTACGGAAACGGAAGAAATATTATTGATATACGATGTGCACACTATAATGCTATCAACGGCGAAACTCGAGATTTATACTTGAGGAATGTCAATTAAAAGATGTTGGAAAATAAGTTTTTGTAGATCACGCGAAAAAGTAGATTCACCATTTATTGATGGAGAAAAGTCGACCATAACTAATCAAGATCAAGTAATAACTGAACCAGAAAACATTCTTCATATTTTCATTTCTGAACTCGATGCTACTCACAACACTATCAGACTTGAAGAAACACAAAATCTTGATATTCAATGCTCTGTGACCAACTGATAAAGAAACGAATACAATGTTCAATGAATCAAATCAACTTATTGAATTTGTTACAAATATATTTTGGATATAATTCCTGTGTTTCAGCAAAAGGTAAAAATATAAAAAATGGCCTTAATCGACTACAACTGGTCACGCTATAGTGAGGGGGTATTTAAGAATAAAAAATAAAATTGGCTTAAATTGCCTATCGAATAAAAAGCCTAAAAATATTTCCTCGATAAAAAAAGCCTAAGTATTTTTTCTCGATAAAAAAGCCTAAAAATATTTCATCAATAAAAAAGCCATCAATAAAAAAAGTATTTTTTCACACATCAAAAGTCACAAAAATAAATTTGGCTCAAATCGCCTATCGAATAAAAAGCCTAAAAAATATTTCCTCTATAAAAAAGCCTAAGTATTTTTTAAATTTTAATTACTTTAATTATTTGTTTTAATCAAGTCAATAATTTTATGTATTTATTTATTATTATTTTTTAAAAATATTTTGATTATTATTATTAAATTTAATTGTTTGTTTTAATGAAGTGAATTAAATTATTATTTATTTATTTATGATTATTATTTAATTATTTGTTTAATATTAATATTATTTTATTACTATTATTTTTTATTTTAATTTATTTTTTGAAAAAGTCTAAGAATAATTTTTCAATGTGACAAAGACTTACTGATAAATCATCGATACATTTTGAATTTTAAAAAATAATTAAGAAGTTATAACAAACTTTCAATCCATACAAATATTTTTATTGACAACAATAAAGATTAAATTAAAAAGAATAATTTTTATTTTAAATCAAAAAGATCCGAATAATATGCTTTACGCATTTCGGCTAACAATATATAGATTGTTTGGTCACGTTTGAAATCGTGGCAACATGGACATCCATTTGAATCTGTTACTCTCATACTATCTTTACATACTAATGCAATTTGCAACACATCGGTCACCAGGTCCCTGAACGTTGTCATAGTGAATCTCCAGAATTTCTTCAATGTTAACCCCAGCAAGATGGTAAATTTTTGTTTCGAGAAACATATTTTTAATTTTAGGATAAAGTTCCTGAATTTTCTTAAAAATTACTTCAAAGAGATAAACTAAATCATAAAATAAAATACATATTTAAATATACATGATTTACCTTTTGACATTTTTAAATAATAAATCAAATTCAAACAAAATATTTATTAATTTATTAACATAGTTATTTCTGATTTAATATTTTCCACATAATTATTATAATCCAGGGATTTTATTCCGAGTATTACTACTTTCCCACTTGAAAATATATTGACACAATATGGATTATATTTTTGAAGACGTAATGCTGGAAATATTTCTGGTTCAAATATACAATTCACCTTTCTTTGTAATTCATATAGATTTATATATTTTTTATTATCGATTGTTACAGTGATTGATTGAATTTTTAAATCATGTATATTATATTTCAAATCCCCAGTTTTTAGAGGTTGCCTACATGCCATTACCCAACATTTCCACGATCTGAAAAAAATATTATCAAATATTTACCTTATCGATCTACAACTTGCTGTGGTTTTCCAAATGAGAATTTCATATCAGGTATAGAATATCTTCCTCTATAATTTATGTTACTCAACATTTTCAAATAATTTAAATTAATGTAAATCTAAAAATTAAAACAAAATTAAATAATTAATTGATTAATTAATAGTAAAATGGAATTAAGAAATGATGCATCATATCAAGTAGTTGGACCAAGTGCTTGTGGAAAAACTTTATTTATATGTAATTTATTACAATCGAGCATGTTCAAATCGAAATTCAATAAAATATATTGAAATCGAGGAGCTGATGAAGAACATGGACTTACTCAAAATCAATTCTGTAAATTGAAAATGACAATAGTTAAAGGATTTGATAAAAATTGGTCATCTAGATTACATCAAGGGGATGGTATTAATATCTATGCTTTATACCAGGAAAAGAATAAAGAAGATGATTTTAATAATTTATTTACAAAAATCGCTCAACATATTGGAGTTACTGTTATTTTCACTACTCCAAACTTGTTTCATCAAGGGGTGGTCATAGAACTCGTAATTTAAATGTACAGTACTTGGTTATTTTTAAAAACCCTCAAGATGCAACCATTATAGATTTATTTGCTAGACAAGCTTATCCTAATGATAGTTATTTTTAATTGATTCGTTTCAAGATGCAACAAAGGTTCCCCACGGATATTTATTCTTTGATTCTACACAATAATATCCTGATGAATTACTTATTAGAATTATTATTTTCAATGAAAAAAGTGTTACGATTTATAAACAAAATTGAAATCTGAAAATAATTACTTGAAATGACGTTTAACAATTGATTGTTCAAAATGAAAAATCAACAAAGAAAAATGTTACAAAGAAAATGGTTACTAAACGTAATTAATATAAACGAGTAAGAAGATTGTTAAAAATAAAAAGTGGAATAAAATATAAACAAAACAACTAGATGAAAACTGTATTTAATATGAAAGTTGAACGTAGTCTGCCATACTTTAATGTCTTGGTGAAGGCTCCTAATAATAAAAGAATGAATATTTTACAAAATTTTCCTTCATTTGTTATAGATGATCTAGTTGAAGTTATAGTTAATGTTGTTCGTGGTAATGTAAATATTACTAAAACTAAAAAACTTGTTTAACAAAAACGTAAAAGATCACTTTTATCTTTAGTAAACACTAACGTATTCGTCTGATGAGAAAAATAATATATATATCCAAAATGGTGGATTGCTGTGGGCATTAATTCCAATAGTATTATCTGGAATAAGCTCAATTTCATCATTAAATTCTTTATGGGTGCCAAGAATTCATTACTGGATAAATATAATTTAGATTTAAATTTTTTGACAACATGTTGTAATAATTAAGGAAACATTAACCAAAAATCGAAACTCAGCGAAAAAGATCGAAAAAAGACCAAAGAAGGAAACTCAAAATGGTTACCTGGGCAAATGGCGTACAGTTTAAATAAACCAATGTTGAAGAAATTCAAAACCCATAGTTATAAAACAATGGGAGTTGATGATTTATGGCAAATGGATTTGATGGAAATGATACCCTTCTCTATAATTAATAAGGATACAAATATATTTTGCCTTGTGTTAATATATTTAGTCGATTTGCTCGGGCTATTCCAACATAAACCAAATCAGCCAATGAAATGGCTGAAGCAATAAAGGAATTATTTGTTGATGGCAAACCTCGTAATTTACAAACTGGTTTGGTTAAGCAATTAATTAAATTAATTAAATTAAATGTATTTTTAGGTAAATATTTTTATAAATTTAAAGAAATTATCATAGGAATAAATCACTACTCTGTATTTTTTCAATTTAAAGCAACCCACGTGGAAAGATTTAATCCAACTCTAAGAGATCGCTTGAAAAGTATTTCGTATATCAAGGAAATAAAACTTGAATTAATGTTTTACAAAAAGCAATTTATAGTTACAATTATTCGCCACATAAAGGTTTAAATGGAATGCGACCAATTTATGTTTATTCAACGAATAATATGAATAATTGAATATCACAAAAATCTGATTCTATCATTGAAAACCTAAATATAAAGTGGGTGATCATGTAAGAATAAGTAAAATCAGTGCTTCTCTATTCATCAAGAATTTTGACAACAATTGGAGCAATGATGTATTTCAAATCTCAGAAATTGATATGAATTAGAATCCTGTAATGTACTTTATCAAAGATGAGGAAAACAATCAAGTTAGTGGAAAATTCTACGAACAGGAACTGCAAGTTATAGAAGCCCCTACTGTATTCAGAATTCTAAAGATATTAAAAAGCAAGAATGTTGGTAAATATAAATAATACTATGTTAATGGCATGGGTATGAAACTCCAACTTAGATATCTGAAAATCAATCAATTAAATAAATATTATGAAAGAAAACTAGTTTTATATCATTTTACCTAGTAATAGTTGTTCTCTCATTTTTCTTATTAAAGAAACTAGTAATTTTAATGTCTAATTTTAAAATCCTATTTACTTGGATGGTGAGTGGGAAGTTGCTTTGATTGATTTTACTTTTGTGTATAAAACATTTCCGTATTATAGTAATTCTTTGTTACGTTATGAAACGACGAAGAGTGGTACTGAAATAAAATATTTGAAAATAAATAATCAAAATGAAACTTATGAATTAATAAATCTTAAACATACCCTGATGTTGACATTTTTATTGAAAAATATAAGAAGTTGGTTATTGTCTGTCCACATGTTCCATTTAAAGCAATATTCTTTGACATTCAACATGTTTTTAGCTTTGGATTAAAATCTGTATCCATCATTAGTGAAGATGATCATTGTCGAACAAAATTATCAATAAGTATGATGAAAATAATTTAATTAATAATTTTTCTAAACTAATAAGTTTTCAAACACCCATATGTCGAAATTATTCATCATTCTAAAGTAGTTGGGGGACAACCTATTGATTTTATTTTATTAGAAAGCCTTGATTCTTATCATTATATTGCTGTTACTAAATTAGATAGGCTTTTAAATTATAGGAATCATTCTTTTACTGATACTAGAGTTCAAAATATATGATGTCATCGATGACAAAATGGTTTTCACGATATAAATTCATTAAATAAACATAAAGAGTTGTGTGATAAAATCAATTGGGCACAACTCTTTATACGTTACCTTTAAATAAAAACTTGGAATTTAAGAATTGGGCTAAAACTGTAACTCCTTCTTTCGTCCTTTAGGCTAATTTTCTCTTACCTTCAGATGGCAGATTTTTTCAAATACATATGCTGATTTCTGCCGGCTTACTTTTAATTAACAATTTTACAGCTGAAAATTCATATAAGAGTTTCTTGGGTGATGATTGTGTAGTTAGTTTTCTACAAGAAATAAATAATATTTCAATTAATGCTGATTTACCTTTTTATCAAAATAATTATAAAAATAAAATATTATTAACTGACTCCAATGTTCTTTCGTTTTCTTCGGCAACTTGTTGTTATTTGTGTAATAAGACTTTATCAATACCGGTTAAGAACCATGATCACTTTACTGAAAAATATTTGGGAGCAGCTTGTTCTAAATAAAATATTTCTAGACAAATCAGGTTTGAATTTCCAGTTGTTTTTCATAATTTGAGAGGGTATGATCTTCATCATATCCTCAAGTATGGTATAAGAGATTTTAAAACGTGGAAAATAAGTTATATTCCTGTAACAAGTGAAAAGTTTCTTTCTTTGTCGGCAAGAATTAGTAGTTTAACTGTAAAATTCATTGATTCTTGTCAATTTATTAACAGTTCATTAAATAACGCTGTTAAAACATTGACCACTCTTCCTTTAACTAGTTCGGAATTTGTAGGTAGCATTATCGATACTAAAGGCATTTTCCTTTATAACTTTGCAACTTCTCAAGAAGTTTTAGAAACTACATATGAACTTCTATTGATCTGGGAAGATGTAACTGAAGCTGAATATAGTAAGGCTCAATCTATTTGGGAAGAAACCAATTGTAACTCTTTACTAGATTATATTATGGTTTACCTCAAACTTGATGTTTTTCTTTTGGCTGACTTTTTCCAGCAATTTCGTCCAAAGTCCTTAGCTCATAACCAATTGACACCACTTAACTTTTATGGAATTCCCGCTATCTCTTGGGCATCAACTCTTATTACTCTTGAAGAACCAATTGAACTTCTCACTGACTCACAGAAATGTATAATGTTTTCAAAAGGGGAATCCGTGGTGGATTAACCTTTGTTAATAAACATCATATAGTTACTGATGGCAACACCGAACTCCTTTACATTGATATCAATAATCTCTACAGTTGGGCTTTAAGTCAACCATTACCATATGAAGATTTTGAATGGGTTACTGATACTAATCAATTAAATAATTTAATTAGTTTTTTGAATATGGATTTTGAAACACTGTCATTTACAGTCACATTTGAAGTAGATTTAGAAATCCAAACTTTTCTTCATGAAAAACTTAATGATTTTCCAGTAGCTGCTGAAAAGATGTGTGCTCCAGGTTCTAAGGTTGAGAAGTTAATGCTGACGCATTATCCAAAAAAGAATTAAGTTCTTAATTCGAGATTTCTGCAGCTATTTGTTTCTTCGCAAATTAAAATTACACATATACATAGAGCCATTAAATATAATCAAAATCCAATATTTAAAAAGTATAGAGCGCAATCAACCAATGACTTAGATAAAAACTATTATAAATTTTTAAATAATAGTCGCTACAGAAAAACCGTAGAAAATCTTAAAAAACGAATTAATTTAAGATTATGCAAATAAATAAATAAATTATTGTTCAAAACAAACTTTTCAGAAATCTGTATTACTAAATAAGGAATCGGTCTGTTTAGATCAACCGAGTTACATTGGAGAAACTGTACTCGATTTATCTAAACTTAGGGTGTATCAATACATCGAGTTAGAAAAATATCGAAACAAATTCAGTTGTGATATTAATATAGTTGCTGAGGACACCGATTCCTTTTTACTGGAAATTAAGAATTGTAAGTTAGACATTCGTTTGAATTATACTTTGAATTAATAAATTATTTGAAAATATTTTTTGTTTTTGTATGATTTTATTGATATTTAAAATTTTTATGTTTTTAAGTTAGTATTATTTTTTATAAAGTATTAAAAATGTCAAGGTAAATCATGTATATTTAAATATGTATTTTATTTTATGATTTAGTTTATCTCTTTGAAGTAATTTTTAAGAAAATTCAGGAACTTTATCCTAAAATTAAAAATATGTTTCTCGAAACAAAAATTTACCATCTTGCTGGGGTTAACATTGAAGAAATTCTGGAGATTCACTATGACAACGTTCAGGGACCTGGTGACCGATGTGTTGCAAATTGCATTAGTATGTAAAGATAGTATGAGAGTAACAGATTCAAATGGATGTCCATGTTGCCACGATTTCAAACGTGACCAAACAATCTATATATTGTTAGCCGAAATGCGTAAAGCATATTATTCGGATCTTTTTGATTTAAAATAAAAATTATTCTTTTTAATTTAATCTTTATTGTTGTCAATAAAAATATTTGTATGGATTGAAAGTTTGTTATAACTTCTTAATTATTTTTTAAAATTCAAAATGTATCGATGATTTATCAGTAAGTCTTTGTCACATTGAAAAATTATTCTTAGACTTTTTCAAAAAATAAATTAAAATAAAAAATAATAGTAATAAAATAATATTAATATTAAACAAATAATTAAATAATAATCATAAATAAATAAATAATAATTTAATTCACTTCATTAAAACAAACAATTAAATTTAATAATAATAATCAAAATATTATTAAAAAATAATAATAAATAAATACATAAAATTATTGACTTGATTAAAACAAATAATTAAAGTAATTAAAATTTAAAAAATACTTAGGCTTTTTTATAGAGGAAATATATTTTAGTCTTTTAATCGAGAAAAAATTTTTTAGGCTTTTTATTTGATAGACGATTTGAGCCAATTTTATTTTTATGGCATTTTTAGTGTGAAAAAATACTTTGGCTTTTTTATTAATGAAATATTTTTAGGCTTTTTAATCGAGAAAAATACTTAGGGTTTTTTATTGTGAATTAAAAATTTTTTAAAAATTTTCAATTTAAAAAATTAAATTAAAAAATAATGTCCACTTCATTAAAAAAAATAATTTAAAATAATGTCATTAATTTAAACAAATAATTAAAAAAATTGAAACTCCTCTTAGAAAAATTTTTTTCTCCGTGATATTTGGATTGAAAAAATTTTTTGTGGGGTTTCAACTTTTTTTTCAAGCCAATTATCCATGGGACAATGTACTCATATGTCTGTACTTACAACGCATCTGAACTTACAGGTTTTCAACAAAAAGTAACATCAATTTCAACACAAAACACATACAACAACACAACCCAGCTCAATTTGACCCGATTCCACGACTACACGTGATCAACACATGTCGGACATCGATCAATCGGTTAACCCAGATACAATACACGATATGATCAAAGAAATTTCAACCTCATACCGAAACATCATCACAAAATACACGACTACACCACCTAAAACTTTATCAACTCATAATATCCACACATTGAAATACATACCAAGACAACCAAGCAAGACCTCTTTTACACACCAAACTCGACGCTGTCAAAGACGAATTTGTTTTCCTAGAAAATGCAGGCATTACGTAATCACATAGAAAGACGGTTCACTCAGACTCTGTGGCGACTACTATCAACTCAATCAAGTGACTGCTCACGGCGTATACCCAGTGCTACTTATCAAAGATCTAATAACACGCATTCCACGATCCACTATATTTTCAACTATAGGCCTCTCGAAGCCTATCACCAATTTTCCATCCACATCGAACATGTTCCCAAAACTGCCTTCACCATACCATTCAGAAATTTTAAATACATGTCCATGCCTTTCGACCTCAGAAACGCAGCTCACTCTATATAACCCTTCAGTGACAAAATTTTCCGTAACGTTTCAAATGCTTTTGCATATCTTGATGATATAATTGTCACATCACCAGATCACGACAACTATACTAAAGATTTGCACACGGTTCTCAACTTATTAAACCACCATAATTTAAAGATCAACATAAATAAATACAGTTTATTTCAAAATATATATACTTACATATATTCTCTCATACTCTCATCTACGAGTTGCGAGCCTTGTCACGAACGACTCAACATTATCCGAAACTTTCCTTTACCAAACACTGTCACACAACTACGTAGTATTTTGGACATTATCAAGTTCTACATCAGATTCATAGAAAACGCGTCATTTTGCATTATTTAGAAATCTAACATTTTATTAACATTAAAAAATGAAAGAGTTATTCTTAAAAATTCCACCTCTTGTTTGAAATTATAATATCCTTTATTACTTTTACTAGAGAGTAGAGTTCGATCAGTAAGTCTCAACAAATAATTCTTCTCAAAATTTTGAAAAATATTTTGAACCATTTATTAGTAAGAATATAAAAGCCACGGTTAAAACTTATGCACGTGGTATTTTTGACCATTATATATTATATTGAAAGCAGAATTGACGTGACTGTTTTGTCCTTTGGTAACTGACTTCAAGGGTATGATGAGTATAAGCTTTGAATTTGATCCTTTGTTTATATGCTATCTCAGAACTATTAAAACAGAAACGGCATAAAATCTTTTCGGAATTTATAAAACATATTTTATATTTTTAGGAGGTAAAAAAAGTTTAATAACTAATGAAATTTTTTCAATAAAGTTTTAAAATTTTTTGTCGGTCTAATCGCAAAATCAGATCTAAGAAATATGTTGAAAAAAGTGAATTAGGAAATTTTCATGGGGAAGTGACAACATACGTTTCTGAGTACAGTTGTAGAAAAGATATAGGAGAGGTTAGTAAAAAGAGATAAAATCTTAACTTCGGAATTTTTGGCACAAACTTATTTATCTTAAAAAATATCTACTTTAAAAATCATTTTTATGGCATTTATAATCGAACTAAATATTTTTATACAAGTAAATCAAAGTCATGTATACTTAAAAGTTATTTTATTGTTGTAAATTAATATTTGAAAAAAGATTATGGTTCTTATTATTTAAAGTTCGAAATATTTTAATTCAAGTTATTATAATTATAATTATTATTATTATTATTATTATTATTATTATTATTATTATTATTATTATTATTATTATTATTATTATTATTATTATTATTATTATTATTATTATTATTATTATTATTATTATTATTATTATTATTATTATTATTATTATTATTATTATTATTATTATTATTATTATTATTATTATTATTATTATTATTATTATTATTATTATTATTATTATTATTATACAATAGAAATACACTGAGAAACTTCTGCCAAAAACCTCAAGAACATCTGAATCCTGCTGGAAAATTTTCGATAAACAATCATCTTCAACAATATCAACCAACGAAGTAGAGAAAAACATTTCATATAATCTCCGATTTAATTCTTCTCTTAAGTAAATATCAAACAATTAACAATAAATAAGAAATCAACGAAATCGCTTGTATGACCTTTTTGTTGACTTTGGTGAAAATTTTGTGGATTTGTTTTAATGGCACTGGGATTTGTGATTTGAATATTTTATTCATTTGAATTGAATTGCAATTGTGGTATCAATAAATTCCAATATAAATTCTAATTAAGAATTTTATCATTACTAAGGATAATAATTCTACCACAGACATAAAATAAAACCCAATTTTTTTTAAATTTTATTTTTAACAAAAAATATATTTTGGCCAATCTTGCTCCCCTAAGCTATACTTATAGAAATATGTTTCACAGGAAATCCTTTGACTTTATATTTACACAATATTTTAATGGAATCGCCCATTATAGATCTAAGATTCTTTCCTTCAAAGAATTTTATTCCTGAAATTTTGTATTGAATATTATATAAAAATTAGTAGTTTATATTTATTTTCACTCGATTAGGTCTATTGTTATATTTTTATTAAGACAACCTCCATCACTAGCATCAATTTTCTGCTCCTTGAGTATCGGATTCTATCCTGGAGAACAAATTAGATCGCTCTGTTCAATGAGTAACCAATTAAAGGAAGCGTCTATCCATCAATTAATCATCAATTAAAACAAACAAATCTAATTTCATAAGACATTTCTACTAATCAATAAATGAATTGAAAACAAAAATTATTTATTGATTACTACTGAATACAAACAAGGACATTTATTGTTTTCACTCTTTTCGTTATTTACCTGGATAGATTTCCGTTCGAAAGAAATTATTTCTGCAAAAATAAGATTTATCTCCAATGATAATTTTGAATGGGCTTTGTGGACTTTGATAATTGACTTTTGATTGTTTCAATGACGGAAGCTTTAACTAGTTTGCTTATTTTTTGATTCACAACAAACACGTTTACATTGCAATATAATTCTAGTCTTTTCTCTATCCCCCTTTGCGATTTTCATCGTTTCAATTAACTCACGATCAAACCATCAGCCAAATCTTTGAAATGATCTTTTAAACAAATTTGAAAGTAAATCACTTTTTAAGAAATTTTAAATCGGTAAATATAAATTAAATAAATTAATAATTAAATAAAAAAATTAATAAACAATAAATAATAACCAGTAAATAAGAAATATGAAAAAATTAAAAATAAATAACGAACCATAATTGGCACGTTTAATAGGCCTTACATTCGATAGGTATCACACTCGATATCTAGTTTACTGGATAAATAAATCTTACGAAAGAATGAATTTGTAAAATTTTAATTATTGTCACTTTTTATTATTTATAGATTTAAAAAAGACTTATTCACCCCTTGTGACACAGATCAAGAATTTTAAAGTATTTCACTATTAATATTCACAATAGAATTTCAGAGCATTTTCCATATATTTAGTGGCATACTGGTGCTTAACACTTGAAAAGATTTTTAAAGACCTTTTGTGACTTTTCAGAAAAAGTATTAATAAATTAATAAGTTAACTAATAATAAATTTATAAGTTAAGATAGAAAAAGTATGTAAAAAAATCTGCAGCAAAATCGAAGCAAAAAGTATAAATCTCATTTTTCAAAACGCATTATTAACAGCACACTTTTATAACATAGAAAGCCTATTGAAACTAAAATAATTAAGTCTAACGCCAAATTTATAATAATTATAATAATAGAAACATTTAGCTACTGATTTATTGTTTTAGATTATTTTGAAGTCAGTTTCAAAACTTTGACTCCTGTTGGCGAATAGGGTGGATTTTTATTAATTTTTTTCTAGGGTTTTTTGTGCATCTACCCCCTAAACGCCATCACGATTATTATTCTATCCCTCCTATGTACCCATGGTGATTGCCATGTTGGTAATGTACATAGAGGTTGAAAATTCATGAGCAGGTGAGCTCCATTTCTAGAACTACTCCTCATGATATTTTCACTTTCGGGTTCTGGACTGCCGATGGAAGGTCTTATGTCTTTCTCTTTCTATATCCTGGTCCTTACTCGTCTATTCCTACAATTTCCATACTTATTTGTCATCTTTACGCGTTATTTATAAATGTATCCTTCAAAAATTTGGGCAGCGTTCCTCCCTTATTTTTCGGTAAATTTCCTATTTCACTTGTATCGACTATTTCACTTGTATTCACCGGTATCGACTACATTTACCCTTTATCTTTATCTAAATTAAGATTTAATTAACAATTCCTTAATTCCCGGTACGTTTCCCATGAATTTAAGTAATTACAACCCTCTGCGATCACTTCAATAAACGCTACTCTCTTCTGTCAGATTATATCATTCAACTATTGGAAAAATACTTTCAAATTTACATTCCTACACTATCCTATCCTTTCCTACTCGATTTTCCAATTAATTTCCTGACGATGTTTTAAATTTTCCCCTACAAAACTTTATTCCCCTTAACTAAAGTCGCACTTCCCGAATTTTATTCCGACTCGCTCCGGCCACTTTTCAGCAGCCGCCTCGAGTTATACAACGGCGCCCTGCGTAGCGGTCCTGTGCATATTGCCAGACCCGACTGCGGACTGCCGAGGGGTTCACGAGGCATGACCCACGAGCTCAACTAAGGGTTTTCACCCACTAGCCGGCACGAGATCCGTCCCATGAACCGTCTATTGAAATACTTATTATAAATAAGATTTTAGGGGGATTTGTCAGTGGCACCAAAAGATTCCACGACCATCCAGAATAAAATCAAAGTAACAAGACTTCGAAATATATATTTATAGAAAAATAACAGTACTTACAATCCATAATCATGCAACCAGATTTGAAAAATTGGCATAAATTGGCATAAACACTTTGTCTAAAAATGACTCACGGTTCGTCTAAGAAAGTCTAAAAATTTTTCTATTAGTCACCTGACTGAAAAAATGTCTGAAAATTATGAAAATGACTGCCGTATATATAGTGTTTTTGTGCCTGTGTGCGACCAATGGGCGATTTTTCGCCATTTTTAGGGCTCCTTAATTATTTTATTTACTTCAAAATATTTTTGTAATTTTTTATATATTTTTCTTTATTTTTTGATATATTAATATTTTATTGTTGGAGTTTATTTTTATTATTATTTTCTTACAATATAATTTTTTAACCCCAATATTTTGTTTTCTGGTCGCCTCTTCTGCCTGTGTTTTTTCTAAACCTTATTTTGCAAGGTTTTGGCAGTTTATTTTATTTTTCGTATGTTTCTTTTTGCATCTGTAGGTTTTTTCCGAATTTTAATTAATTATTTGTTTTATTTAATTTTTGTTATATTTTTAATTTGTTTTAATTAATATGTTTTATTTTATTTTTGGTCTCTTCTTGCGGTGCGTGCTTATGTTACAGCAGCCATATTGACAATTTCCAAACGACATTCATTTTTTTGTTTTAACTTATACAATTTTCACCTTTTTGTTTAAATTGGTTTTGTAATTTTTGTTTTAATTTTGACTCTGAGCCCAACACTCCTTAATGCCCTTATTCAAACAACCAATACAATTACGTTTTTTCAAATTATCATTTATTATTACAACACTTTATATACTTTCAATAACACTCCAAACCTTTACAATTTCAAATAATACGTTGGTCTGCATAATACTGATACACTTTAGCTCGATATTATTGCGCTGGGATAGATTTTCCAACTGGATATCTGAATTTTAGTATGCTAAGAATAATTATTATTATTAACTCACACTAAATTAGGTTTCTCTTTCACAAGTTCTCTTTTCCTTTCAATTCGTTCCAATATTTTCTCAATTCTTATCTTCAACCACACTGGCAATATAGTGAGTTTTTTTCCACCATAAATACTTCCCTGGTTATTGGATTTTGTTTTGTGAAATTAGTTTGTTTACAAAAATGATTGATGATTTTATTATCTTAGAAGTTGCCTCATCATTTAACATATGCCAATACCAGTTTCCCCGAAAAAGCTTTTAATTTCGTTTTGTATTTTTAAATTAATTTTTGCACTTTAATTAATAATTTTGAATTTGACGTTTTCATTGAATCATACATGATTTTTGTGAATATTATTAAATTAAATTAATTTTTTTGTGTGCCTGATATGTAGAACCCAGCAATTATAATCATTTCTACAGTCGAAAACTTGAAATACTTAAACTTATATTTCAATCAATCATTGATTTTAATTTTTAAAATTATTTTATTTAGTTATATCTATTTTTAAAATAAATATTTAAAAGTTGCATTTTTAAAATCAATATTTTAATCTTAAACAATTTTAAAATTAAAAAAAAAAACTAAGGAATGTATTTATCATTGTTATTCAATATTTATCAGTTAAACGTATATTAATATGATTATAATAATAATTATTATTTGATATTATTAAACGTGATTTTTGGTAAAAAATATTATCATACGAAGGATAATATTCTCACTTGAACTCATGAACTCATTAAATGCTTGATAAAACTGCAATCATTTATGTCACTCATTTGAAAAACCAAAATAGAACGAATGAGTATTCTGGCATGCAATAGCATCAATAATAATAATAATATTAATAATAATAATAATAATAATAATAATAATAATAATAATAATAATAATAATAATAATAAAAATAATAATAATAATAATAATAATAATAATAATAATAATAATAATAATAATATCGGATAAGTAAATAATAAAATAAGCCCTTGCTGCAAAGTAATAATTATATTGATGAAATAATTTTCTTAATACGCTTTGAGGAAATATTTATATCCTTTTAAATACAACAGAGTTAAGAAACATAACCAGAAAGTTGAGTCTAATTAGTTCCGCCTGGAACGTGTCAAGTTATTTCAACAAATATAACTCTTACATAACACCTCCAAACAAGACAAGGGAAAAGTGCAGGCGGAATTCAGATCAGTGCGTTGGAGACTGGATTCATGTCTTGTCAAGGAAGAAATATCTTGATGTAGCGCCTAGTATTCACTCAAGCCCTAAAAACCGAGGAAGCCAACATGAATTACCAACAAGACACGGCCAAAACTCCCAATATCGGAAAAAGCAAAACGACTGAGGAAAAATTTGTTACACATGTTAAAATGGATCAATTATTTATAAAATGTTTAATTAAATTTTTTAATATTAGTCGTTTTGTTAATTTATTTTTCGTATTCATAAAATTCCATTGACAAAAATAAAAATAAGAGGGAAATAAAGAGACCATTAAAGATAAAGGACAAATGCAGGCATTCTAGCAGCAACTTGTTGAACCTATAATACGTAATAAAGCTCCATTTTGTTGGACTACTCCTAACCTGTTTTTATTGCTAGCGTTGCTTATAAAGCGCAGGTTGATATGTCAGTTAGCTACGGAGTGTAAAGGACGAAATACCTATAAACAAACACACAAAAAAGAAACATTTTATCTCAGTATTATTTGACAAACCTTTTTATTACATTTATAAAGTTTACTTGATATTCAAATTCATGCCAAATCGCCAAAATAGTGAAACAATTAAGACGAATCTTCGTAATAGTGGAACGTTAAGAAGTTTTTAATTAATGTATTTTTTCCTTTTCCACATAAATTTTTTCCATTGCTTTTAATCCATTTGAAAAGTCAATGACAAAATTCTCTGTTAAAATGGAAAAGAAATTATTAATTTATAGTAAAAATTAAGAAAACTGAATTGAAAATGTATTGTGATATTAGCTGAAATGGTAGTGAAACGATTCTTTAAAATATAAAGCCTGTTATAATGCTCACTGAAAACAATAACCCGATCTTCCATTAGGCAGGAAGCAGAATAATCTCTCGCAGACAAAATGAATGCATGTGCAGTCAAGCGCAACCATTGCAATGATGATACTAACACTATTCTCTGTAACAATAGCCCCAGGAAACTACAATTCTATTAATAAATATTTGAAAATCAGTATCAATTATGTTTTCATTGCAGTTTCTTTTCCATAGATAAATATGACAACCAAAAAATAAAATTCATTGACAGGTTGTATTTTATTTGTATGAAATTATTCCTACAGAAACAATTTGTTATTTCCATTTGTTTACACAGCGAGAAATATAATTTCCACAAATATGGAAGCGAAAGCAATAAGTTGGATTTACAGAATAATCAATAACCAAAGTGGAATCGTGGAATACATCTGCCAATAAAAGTGCTTCCAAAATGTAATTCCACAATTACCAGCATTATTTTCAAAACGGATTTTTATTGTATTGTAGACATTTTATTAGATTTATAGATCACAATAATAATTAAAATACATATTCAAATAAATACCAGTCGATTTTATGTTGACTGGATTAGGATTTTTATACAGAACGTATTATAGATCTTGAGAACAATATCATCCAGAAAGCGGGAAAAGGATTTCCTTCAAAAATTCTAAAACCAACTGTGCGAACAAACCAATTGTTTCTATACATTTTCATTTAGATGGGCAGTAGTAAGAAGGAAGAATTCCAGTGAACTTTAACCCCAATAAATATCAAGTCCAATATCATTAAATTAAGCTATTTGAATGATTGTTTTATTTAATTACTTTAATTTACTTAAAATTACTTTCAAATATTTTGTTGGGGTTATATAATGAAACACAATTAAAATCACCAAAAGTAATGAAAGTGCAAAATTAATTAATGATCTGGGAAAGAGGTATGGCTGAATGCCAAATCGAAAGACGATTCTAAATATGATAGTAAAAATTCAGTTAAGGGTCCCCGGGAAAAGGTAAAGCGCAAAAAAAATTAATAAAAAAGTTAATTAATTACTAATGGAAAACCCGAGTCAATGGAAAGCCCAAGAGATAGGGGAAAACCCGGGGTAATTAATGAGCAGATGGAAACTCAAAATGGGCACCAAGTAGAACATTAAATTGTTATTATGATCGCATTTTAGGTTTATCACAGTAGATAACAGTGTCAGTAGAGGACAAATGTTGACAAGACGATAGAAAACAGTTTAATAATGGCTTGATCAAAACTATAAAAGGAAAACTAAGAAACCAGAGGGAATAACGAAATACGTTCAACACCAGAAAAGGAGCGGTCAAAAGATAAAACAAATGAAACATTTACTAAATTATTGTGCCAGAAAGGTTGTCTCCCCTTGGGTCTCCTACCTCACAATAACATACAATAAATTATCAAAGAAAGAAAAGTGAAAATTAATAATTAATCGAGATTGTGGTGAATTGAGAATAAAGTTTTTCTGTGTTGGGTTTTCTTCATTTTATATAAAGAACACGAGGAGTCATCGAGAGCCGACATTTAAACGATATTAACCCAACAGTTTTTTTAATGGCCTCAACACAAAAGAAACACCACGACAAAACAATAATATACCTACACTTTCCTTTCTTAAATAACTAGACATACAGCACAATCAGATTTTTCATCGGTAATACTGATTTATCTGTCCATATAAACCCGATATTTACCACATCAGCACATTTGAAATCACAACTCTATAAATCCCAAAAATCTCTAACATCTGAGCTTTATCAACCAAATTGTCTAATCCGCTCTTCCTACAAATGTGTTTGGTTTTCGAAAAACATTGTATATCAAATCACTTTCACAAGATGCACTGCAACGTACATTGGGGAAACACACAGAAACAAAAACAAAACCAGTAATTATTACTAACATGGGCAACAATTCCAAATAATTCAAGGCGCATTCAAAACAAGTAAAATTCGAACTTCAAAAAATTTTTAAATTTTTATTATGCTATTTGCAATTTAAAATATGAAATAGAGAATTTAAAAAATCTAAAAATCAATATTAAAATTAATTAAAATCTTTATTAACCAATAGGATCAATACAAAATATAAATGTAATAATTATTTTTATCGTTTAACATAATCAATAGAAAATAATCAAAATCACTTGAAAAAAGCTGTGCCGAAAATTTATGAATATCAATAAAACATCGATATATTTACTGATTCATAGGCAAATAATAAAAAATTCTTAATGCCAATAATAATAATAATAATAATAATAATAATAAAAATAAAAATAATAATAATAATAATAATAATAATAATAAAAATAATGATAATAATAATATTATTAATAATAATAATAATAATAATAATAATAATAATAATAATAATAATAATAATAATAATAATAATAATAATAATAATAATAATAATTTCATGATGTTTTAAGTCTGACTTAAGATAATATTATTCTAAATCGGTGATATGCTCACCCTGCAATCAAATTAAGAGTTCCAATCTGTCGAAATTACTGTGATTTATGACTTCTTTATCTGTGCCCTTTTAAAATTTTTATCTATTAAATCTATTTTCTGATTTTAAATTTAAATGAAGACAATGAATATATTACTAAAGACCTTGATTAATATATTACTAAAATTTTCGTCTCTGAACACTTACTCAAACTCTCTATTTTCTCAAAAAATAATTAAATATATCACTCGAATTTCAAATTTACTGTTAACCTGTATTTAATCCTATTTTATTTTAATGTAATATATCTATTTGTCTATTTCACTCGTTGTAAAATATCATATTTTCAATAAATCCGAAAATATTTGTAAATTTTATAGAAATCACTTTTACAGTCAACAAAAATAAATAAACAATTATATCCATAAAACTATGATTTCTTGGTAGCCGCATAAATTAACCTTTTGACAATTATTAAATGACAGGATAAGCACTGAAAGTTTTAATAACTGAGAATTTTCAATTATGAGATAATCTTTTTCAATCTAATTTAAGAAAATAGCGCTAGGATTCTATTTAATTTTCCAAAATATTAATTGAATTTAAAATTTTTAAAAATATATTCTTTAAACTAATTATGTTTTTTCAACTTAAAATTTCGAAATTCAAATTTATCAAGCTAAAAATCTCAAAAAAATGAGAAATATAAACTTTGACATTTTTTGAAGAAATTCTTAAAAAGACTTTCTCAACTAAAACTAGTAATTATAATCATCCTTGTAAAAAGACTTGTAAAAGAATTTGTTATAGAGCTTACACATTCAGAAACAAAACGATATACATCTTCAAATTGAATATTTTTACATACATATCATTTATTTAGGACATTTCTAATTATATAAATATGCAATCTGAGTATTTTTCAAGCGATTCATCACATTCTGGCTTGTCTTTTGACGTGTATGAAGGTCCAAAGGGAGAAAATTTAAAATATAATTTATTTTAAAAAGTTCATTTTAAAACGGTGTTCAGAAATTTGGAAAATGACTCATTTATTGGATAGATTTATTTGTTAACTCCAGTAGGATTGTTATTTTGTTTAAATGGCGTATTTTTATATTTAAATCATTGTTTAACTGCAAGATGAAAATATTATTAAAATATAATTCAAAGCATAATTCTTATCGAATCATGAATTGCCAACCTTTATTAACCACCTAATATTTTACCGGTTTGGAGGTACAAGCACAGAACCTTATAAGTTTTAACCCCCGGGACCATCGAGTTAAAATATTAGGTGCATCAAGAAGATCCATTTTAATAATTTATCATCTTAAAAAGATTCATTTATTAACTAATTTCATTCAGTGATCAGGACCAAGTTTAGGTTGAAATATTTTATTTTATGAATAAATATTACGGAAATTGACTTACATAAATATTTATCTAAATTATATTTATATAAATGATTCTGCATCGACAAAAAAAATTTAAAGTTTATTCACTCAGAGAGAAGCTTAAATTCTGGGGCATTCGGATATATTTTGTATTTGCATTTCATAACTAAACTAAGATACAAAGTCATGATCTTAGCAAAAATCGCAAAACATCTTTTGTTTTAATGTATTCTATATAACACGAATAAAACGTATAATGAGCAAGTTAGTGTTTTAATTTCGAAATGTCAAATCCATCTGAAAAGTAAGTAATAAGAATTTGAAATGTTTATTTTTACTAATGATGAGCAAAAAATCATTGAGTTTTTTATTGAATTTTAAAAATATTTTAAAGTTTATATAACCTAAAATATAATATATATACAAAAACCATACAGATAATGGACTTTACTCGGCGGTGCCTCAAAGACTGTACCGCAAGCCTTTTTATCATACAATAGACACTACCATACGAGTTCACGCAAATAAAATTCCGAATTTGAAAGGTGATTGCGTCAGCGTTGACTATTTCCGGGCTTTGAAACATACCTAGGTGATTCATAAATAATCGTGAAGGATTTTTTGGGGGAGGGGAAATAATTTCTTAATTTTTATTAAATTTAAAATGTTTTAAACAGTCTTGAATTGGTAACACATAAATTTATAAAATCTTTCATAAAATAATCTTCTATAGTTTAATTTTGAACCTTTCTTTTTTCTCTTCTCTCGAAATTGAATTTCATAATGAGAAAGACTCATTTTTCTTCATCTTTTCTTTTTTAAATTGTTCTCTGAGAATTTCAAATCTTATACCTTGTCCAAATAGAGGTTTCTCTAACAATTGAAATATTTTTTTTATATTTAATTTCTTTAATATATTTATCTGTAACAATTTATCTTTTTCTAAGAATTTAGTTTGAATTAAGTTAAATGCAATTAATCAACTAAACAAACTAAAATATAATTTAATGTTAAAATTTCTTTAATAAATTGCAAATGTTCAACTTATCAAAATAAATTTATGTTTAAAATTCTGAAATTTTTTACAATATTTAGAATAATTAAGTGGAAAATGAGAATTTTCTAGAGGAAGAATTTGTTTTAAATTTAGTTGTTTAACATATGAATGTTTTACTATAATTCAAAATAATTACAATTTTTAAAATGCAATATTATGTTATTGATAATAAACTATTAAAACAAATTACATAATTAAATTCTATTTTAAAAAAATAGCAAAGAAACCAATTAAAACGAATACTCAAAAGTATGTATAGCACTTTTTGTTTTACTACTTTATAAATTAAATATTTGAAGATAGGATTGATTAAATATTCTAATCACTGGAGGATATAGCCAAGAGTAGGGAGAAGCATGAATAATATTTCCTGTACAATTTACCCCCGGGTCCCAATTACAGAAATAAAATATCGGCTAATTTTCAAACCATGGACAGCTTTTCATTAAAATTTTCAGTTTTTTTGATTGGATTGACCAAACAATTTAATTTTGAATTTTAAATTCATAAATTTTAGATTTATCAATTTGGTAATTTCTAAAAATTGGGATTGGGGCATGATGGATTTTTCAATTGGTTTTTGGGTTAATTAATCATACTTGAAAAAAAAAGAAAATTCTTATTATTTTTTATTCATAATAATAATTTTAAAAATCCCCACTCGAGCATCCTTTAAGCAATATCATGTAGGAAAGAAAAAAAACTATTTGAAATTGTATATTTGAACAAATTATAAAAATTCCTAAAAATCATTAATTATTTTATATTAACTTAATTTATTAGAAAATTAAATTAAATTTTTAAATAGTCACATTCAAAAAAAACAATGAAAAATTTGAAATTTAAATAAACATTTGTTTATTAATTTTGATCTAACCGAATCAATTTAAACAAAACATACTATGTATTGAATTTGGCTTCCTAATTTGTTTCATAAAAACACATTCAAAACTCTAATGTCATTGTGTACGTTATTTTCCACGTACCACTTCAATTAATAGTTAAGTAAACACAAACACATCATTACTGATACTCACATCACTACACTCAAACCAAAGTAAATCACTAATAGTCACTAATATTAATCAATACCCTTAGTCAACAGTGCCTTAAAATTTCAAATATGAAAGTAGGATTTGAAATCCACTTATTAACCCAATGGGCAAACAACAAGACTCAGAAACAAGGAATTGAATAATAATAAAGAACACAATTTCGTGCTTATGTTTGTATTGCCTTATTTGGAGTGTTATATGGTTTGAGTAAGCGGTTGAGTTGTATTTGCAATGTGTTTATTAATGTATTTCAAATCCTGCTTAGATCGTATTGTGATCTTGTTTATTAATTTAAATACCATTGGTACAATGTCACATACAAAATGAATGAAATAGTAAAGGCTTTGGATTAATTTAGTCTTTGCAATAAAGTCAAATGGCAAAACCATGATTATTATGTAGTAATCATTGAGTAAATTCTTCAAAGCTTTTCATGGTTTAAAAAATGAAAAATTAATTACTTGATAAATTATTTTATCAAGCATATATTATGACGTTTTATGATATTAAAACCAGTTATTATTATTATTATTATTATTATTATTATTATTATTATTATTGTCTGTTAAATAAATAAATTATAAGATAAGCCTTTGCTGCAGAATATTTACATTAAAATATTTTGCGGTAAAGAATTATCTTACAATATTTTATTTAACATTTAATTTATGCTGCAACCAAGAAACCATAATTTTATATTATTATCATCATAATTATATTCTTCTAATTTTACGAAATTTATATTTCAAAAACCTAAATGTTTCCTTGACAGTAATACATTGATAAACGTATTTATACATGAAGGGATTAAATGGTATGTAATTGCATTTATTATTATCCCTTCTTCGTCGATCAATTTAGAAATAAATTATTTCTTTAATGACATTCTCTCTTATTGTTGCAATAATTAATAAATCTCATCGGCTATGTATTTAAAGAATAAATCTAATCTTAAGTAATTTAATTTTTTTCCTGTTAAAGATACAAATACATTACTAAATTAAATACAAAATTAAAAATTATATTTTTATTTTCAGAATACGTCTCAATTTAAATCTTCACAATTGAGTTTTTGTTGTCAGCTGACAAGAGATCAATAAATTCATAATTAAACACACTTAATAAAGGATGCCCGAAAATTCATTGTCATTCGAATCCTAATTACGCATGTGATCGCATATTATTAAAATTAAAATAAAATTTTATTTTATAATTTTTTTGAACTTTTACTATTACACATATTTTTAAAAATTTAAATATATCATTAACATTTAAAATTTATATAATATTTAAAATTTTATTATAAGGACTTTTTTTTGTTTTTGGTGTTGAATAAGATTTTTGTACATGAATTAAATGGACCAAATACCTATCAACTTACCAGTAGATATATATTGAAAGAAGTATTTTATAAAAATGATGATGTCGGTGTTAATAAAATGTATTAAGAAAATGTGACTATCAAATTACACTGTGTAACTAAGACCAGCATATCCCATAATACACCTAGTTTCATAACATCTCGTCACATATAACTTATAATAAATCATTAAACATACACCTGTTCCAGTTCATTAAAAACTTCTATAATAGAAATTTGAATGAACCTTTGACTATAGTTATTATGCAGTTTATGTATTAGCCATTTTGAAAACGGCTGGTAAGTAAATTTTTTAATAAAGTAGATTTTAAGTCTTGGATTGTGATCTCGTAAAATTATGAGATCATTATTCAAGCTCTTAAATAATATTTTTTATCAACAATTATTTTGCTAAATCCTTTACGGGATTAGTGAATTTTGAGCTCTTTATTTACATTTGACGCACTTTCTATATAGCAGTACTGCGACCAATAGTGTTATTTTTCTATCGTAAATTTGAAGGTGATCATTTCTTAGGAAATGGTTTTATAGCTTTTTTACATGGTTTAATAATGTATTGGTGATTGCGATTAACTAACTTTAATTAGATTAATTTTAATTGTTTGATTATGGGCTATTTATAGACTGTTTTTGAATGATTTTTGTTTTTCTTAATTGAATTGATAATCTAAAGTCTGCAGTGTATGTAGGTTACTTACTCGTCCCGTCTTGAAACACGGAGCAAGGAGTTTTATATGATCGTGAGTTAAAGGGCTTTACAAAATCCCATGGCGTAATTAATGCAAAGATTTACTTTTGTAAACTGAGCTGTGACCTCGTGGCAACACAGCGTGCAACATCAACCCGCCTAAAGGTGTTCGCATCTGGGCGGAGTTTGAGCGATCATGTAGAGACCCGAAAGATGGTGAACTATGCTTGTGCAGGTTGAAGCCAGGGGAAACTCTGGTGGATGAGAGTAGTGGGATGTGTCACCTCCAGCACATGTCACCTCCAGCACACCCCCCCTGCTGAGAGAAAATTTTTCTAAGTCCAAAAGTACAAAAAATTTTTAAGACAAAGACAAAGACTCATTCAAAATAATTTAAATAAAGACCATGACTCACTCAAGGTCATTGGATGACTCATCATAATTTTAAAGGTCATTTAAACAAAGACCACGACTCGATCAAGGTCATTGGATGACTCATCATATTTTTTCAAGGCAATTTAAACAAAGGCCATGACTCATTCAAGGTCATTGGATGACTCATCAAATGTTTTCAAGGTCATTCAAAATTTCTCAAGGTCATATTATTTTTAAAATTTTATAATTTTAATTTACTACTTATTTTTTATAAGTAGTATATATTTTGTAAATTTATTTTATTATTATTTTTATTATTATTTTTATTATTATTATTATAATTATTTTTATTATTATTTTTATTATTATTTTATAAATATTATTATTAATATTATTATTTTTATTATTAATATTATTATTTTTATTAATACTATTATTAATATTATTATTACATGTTTTAATTTTTATTACAAGTTTTATTTATTATTATAATTACTATTATTATTATTACAATTTTTATTAATATTATTATTTTTTAAAAATTTTTATTATTATTATTACAAGTTTTAGTTATTATTAATATTATTATTATTATTACTTTTTTATTTTATTATTACTTATAAAAACTTTTAATATTATTATTATTATTATTTTATAAATATTATTATTTTTTTTTAAAAATTTTTATTGCAAGTTTTATTATTAAACTTGTAATAATAATAATAAAAATTTTTAAAAAATAATAATATTAATAAAAGTTGTAATAATAATAATAATAATATTAATAATAACTAAAACTTGTAATAATAATAATAAAAATTTTTAAAAAATAATAATATTAATAAAAATTGTAATAATAATAATAATAATTATAATAATAAATAAAACTTGTAATAAAAATTAAAACATGTAATAATAATATTAATAATAATATTAATAAAAATAATAATAATAATAATAATAATATTAATAATAATATTTATAAAATAATAATAAAAATAATAATAAAAATAATTATAATAATAATAATAATAAAAATAATAATAAAAATAATAATAAAATAAATTTACAAAATATATACTACTTATAAAAAATAAGTAGTAAATTAAAATTAAAAAATAATGAATGACTTTTTTTTGAATGACCTTGAAAACATTTGATGAGTCATCCAGTGACCTTGATCTACTTTTGAATACCTTGAAAAAATATGATGAGTCATCCAATGACTTTGAATGAGTTATGTTCTTTGTTTAAATGTCCTTGAATGAGTCATTGTCTTTGTCTTAAAAATTTTTGTACTTTTGTACTTAGAAAATTTTTCCCTCAACAGGAGGGGGTGTGCTGGAGGTGACACATCCCACTACTGAGGACCGCAGCTGTTCTGACGTGCAAATCGATCGTCGAAAATGAGTATAAGGGCGAAAGACTAATTGAACCATCTACTAGCTGGTTCCCTCCGAAGTTTTCCTCAGGATAGCTGACATTTGTGATTGTATTTTAACTTGGTAAAGCGAACGATTAGAAGTATTGGGGACGAAATGTTCTCAACTTTTTGTTTTAAAATACAGAATAAAATAACCTTATACTATAATAACACACACATACATTTTACAAGCTAATTGTGTTCTAACAAAATTATTTTCATAATCATACAATTTTATATTTATTAAATCGATTCAATTTATGAAATTCAGTATTATATAGAATTAAACCAAACACTTAAAGTTAGAGACAATTAAATTCAAATCTTCTTTTAACATTTATTATTTAATTATAAAATACAAATTCAAATTTTTCTGTTTTGTTATTCGGTTATCGGTCACAAATTTAATTAATTTAATTTAGAATACTTTAATATAATTTACTATAATATGATATTATTTAATATAAATTTTAATATACCAAATTAACATAATAGTTATTTCAACTAGCAGATAGCACTTATAAAATTTAAACTATCTTATTTTTAAATAGGAGTTTTAGAATTCCTTACACTTAATATACAAAAAAGCATTCGATTTTCGTTATTATTCGACGTTTCTTGGATTAATTTCTGTGATTTTTCATTAAAAAACTGCAAAATTTCTGTTGACTTGCATTCTTTTTCTTCACATTCTTTTTCATGTCACCATATATTTATCAGCAGTCATCAAATATTCTTCTGTTTTTGCGGCTACAAGATTCATATCATAACTCAATAACAAGACAAATTCAAAATTGTTTACTAAATTATCTTCGGTTAAACAACAAACGAGAATAACTTTTTTACCTGTATTAGTTGGTCACAAAGTACGCAGTAAACGGAAAAATTACAGCTCTTATACTGTGATACTTTTTCCTATAATTTATAGACATTTTTTGTATATTATTAATTTTTTAAAAATTAAAACAAATAAATAAATTTACATGGCAAAAACAATTAACTGAAAAAAATTCTATTTAAAAATAACCAATAAGTAATAAGAATTAATTTTTCCAAATAATGAAAGCTTAAAAAAATAAATATAAATCCCATATCAAATGAAAATAAAATCTGATAATAAAAAATCCCTACGACATAAGTCCTAAAATAACATTCTGAGAATCTCTGGTGAATGTCGAAGTTATCAAAAGATCTCCAGATATTTATAAAAATTTAATCTGGAATTCAAAATCAATCACTGATAGTTCTGGAGTTAAAATTTCATTTGATGAGAGGATTTTGTTTTAATTAATTCAATGAATTGCTAATATATATATATATATATATAACTTATTAGAAATCGATTTCCGAAATAAAAATGTGAAATCAACTAAACCTATTTTTATCTTCAACTTTAACTGATATTTAATTAATTTTAAAAAAATTTTAAATATTTTTTATTAAGATAATTTCTTTTAAAGGACAATCAAAATTAAAAAAATAATTGGTTTTATTGAAAAAATTCTATTATTAAATTCAATAAACTTAACCCCTTAACGCACGTTTTTTGTGATACAACGGCAAAAACACATCATTTTTTTTATTATTGATAATTAATATATTGACCTATGTCATAAATTTATTAGACTGCCCGAAATATAATAGTTAGTGAATCTTAAACAAAACTTTTTATTTCGTCTACCCGAGTCTCTCTCAGGCATGCACAAATTTTCCAGTAACACATGCCCGAGCGTAACTCGGGCATGTGCGTTAAGGGGTTAGTTAAATCAATATTATTATGTGTCAATCAACCAATCCTTGGATTGAGAACTGTTTTAATTATTTTTTAGATGAATTTTATTGGTTATAAATTGGTTACACGAGTCTTTCACGGAATTGAACTTTTGGGCAATCGAAAAATGCCTAAAGAGAGAAAATATAATCAAGAGTAAGAAGAAGAAAAACTGAATGCAATTTCTGCTAAAGAATCTGTGACTAAAAATATAATCCAACCAATCTTTACGTCAATAGAAGATGAACTATATTACATAATTAGCAAAAGCCTGTATCTCAAGATTTACGGAACCGGCCAATCCAAATTTTTTGTTAAGAATTTTTTAACAATTGCCATCAGTGTCGCTAGTTGCGAAAGGAGATTCTCAAAATTGAACTTGATTAAAAATTATGTGCCGAAAATTCGTGAATATCTTAAATAAATCTGATTCATAGTTAAATTTTGTAGAAAAAATATTTATTATCATCATTTATATTATAATAACTAATTATTTCAATTTTTTTAAAATAAATATTATATAATAAAATTCAAATTTTCATTAAGTTTTTATTATTATTAATTAATTTAGTTTATGCAATATAAAATTTCACTGAAATCAGCAGGCGTTAAAATGTACCTTTTTAATTTACGTGATTATTTTACCAATTTTAATATTTACAATAGATAAATACAAAAAAGTAAAATACAAATTCTTAAAAAGTTATGAAGTGCACAATGGAAACTTCTGCACCATTCCACCAGCTGAAAGAATACACAATACTGGAAGAATAAATTTTGGCCAGACTTAAAAATAGGATCTAGCAAAACATATATAATGTAAAGTATATTGAAAAATAATAAATTGTTTTGGCAAACAGAGAGAAAAATTCAAAAATAATCATATATTTTTTTGAAGAATAATTAAAACAACTAAAACAATCAATCATAAACGTCACTAATTATCACGGAAAGATCTAGGTGAAACATTCAAATGTGGATTACTCAAAATCGGTGGGATTTGAAATTTGAAATTATTTTTGATGGTTTTTTAATTTGATTAATAATAATAACAATAAACAACAAAAGCAATAAAAATAATAATATCTTATTATTTACTTGTTTTAAAGAAAATAAAATAAAATAATAATAATAATAATAATAATAATAATAATAATAATAATAATAATAATAATAATAATAATTATTATTATTATTATTATTATTATTACTATTATTATTATTACTATTATTATTATTACTATTATTATTATTACTATTATGATTATTATGATTATTATTATTATTAAGATTATTATGATTATTATGATTATTATGATTATTATTATTATTATGATTATTATTATTATTATTATGATTATTAAGATTATTATGATTATTATTATTATTATTATTATTATTATTATTATTATTATTATTATTATTATTATTATTACTATTATGATTATTATGATTATTATTATTATTAAGATTATTATGATTATTATGATTATTATGATTATTATTATTATTATTATTATTATTATTATTATTATTATTATTATTATTATTATTATTATTATTATTATTATTATTATTATTATTATTATTATTATTATTATTATTATTATTATTATTATTATTATTATTATTATTATTATTATTATTATTATTATTATTATTATTATTATTATTATTATTATTATTATTATTTGATTTTTGAAGGATATTAAGATTTCCAATTCGTGGACTTATTCATCAAAATTTAGAAAGCGGTATAAATACAATGAAAACTACAAATATTACTTCTAAATTAAAAGGCAATAATATGACAAATGATAAATTATGCAACAAGAGTGACGTATATAATTTCTCGCCTTCCACGTAACATTTTTAATCTTTTTCTTTAAGTACTGACTCAATTATATTGTTTTCTTTAAGAATTCATATTATCAAATTTATCTTCTGATATTTTATTATATATAACTTTTTGATAATTTAACCATTCAGCGAAAAGTTGAATTTCATCTTCATCCTTCGTATTTATCGTACGTAGAATGCTGATTTTTTCTTGCCGTGTTTTTTAGCTGTATATTTATCATTATTATCCCATATTTCATTCATTTTTTTAAACGGTATTTACAATTGTAATTTTGTCATTTTGACCTCTCTTTCGTCAACAGCTCAACTGCCGAAAGAGATTTAGTAATTTAATAAATAGTTTAACATTTCTTTATTAAAATTTTCAAATTTCAAATTTTTTTACTTTTATTTTGAGTGTTTTTTACTAGCCATATTAACTGTATTTTCTAATTTTAACCATTTCTAACTTGAACAATTAATGAAATTTCCTTTATCATAATTTTAATAAATAATTCAAAGGTTTACAAAATTATTTCAAAATAATTGTTGTATAAAAGAAATGTTTTCCAATTGTTACCGTTTGCAGTAATTGATTTCAATAATCGTTCTGGCGCCCAAATACATTTATTATTTTGTTTTACTTGCTGGCTATGATCATTTACTTGTATAAACAAACTTTCAGTCGCATGGTTGTAGCTTGTGGACTCTTTATTTCTATTTAAATTAATCATATAAATTGTTTGATAATTTTCCGATTTTTACTAAAATATTTTACAATATACAAATGAAGATTAATTTTTAAAAATGTAATATATTAAAAATAATTAAGCAATCATCACGAACATTTGAAAAACTATTCAGGTAGCGAGTTAATTAAAATTTTAAACCAATTTCATATTTGACCAAAAAATATCCATCGACATAGATGGTAAAATTATTTTTCCAAATCATTAAAACAAAACATTTTCGATTCATTTTTGAAGCAATTGTGGTTATATTTTGAAGCACTAATAAAACACCATGAATCCATATTTATTTTGTTATATTTTAATTAATATTTTAGTTCTTACTTGATTTTTAATAAACTTTTATAGTCACATGTAAATCTTTGAACAAGAAATTGGAATTCATTTAGGGCAGAAAAGGTTCAGTTTATTTACAATTATATTCCAAATATTTTTGTCTTGAATAAACATTACCAATTGCAATAGATAATAAAGTTGTATAAAAATTACATTAATAACGTTATTTAAACAAATAATTTTATACTGTTTTTTATGAAAACTGTATTTTAGATGTTTAATTTAAACTAAAATACAAGTTAATCAGTTATTTTTCCGTATCAATATGCTTTTATTTATTATAATTTGATCTTTTACATCAAGATTTTTCAATCTTTTGAAACTGAGGACCCTGTAACATGTCGTAGTTTAATGGGGGACCCCTTTTTCAATAAATTTATTAACTAATATCTATATTTTTGTAGTTTACACTTTTATTCAAACTTTTTTAAGTAATAAAATAAATTCATAAAATTATTTGCAACAATTCCATTATTACAATTAATGATATAAAGTTTATATAATAAAGTATGATAATGGAATCATAATTACCTGACGAACCCCAGGAGGCCTGCAGACGTCAGCTTGAAAACCCCTGTTTTACATGACTAAATAATAACTTTTACTTTAATTTATTTAAATAAACAAATATTGGCCAATAGATAATAAGAAAAGTAATAATAATTATTATTTTAAATTTTTAAATTTAATTTATATTTAAATAATTATTTATTTGTTTTTTAAATATTAAAATTTATATATTCTGAATTAAAAAATTAAAAATTATTTATAATTATAATAATTGTATAAACTTATTTTTATATTCAATAAACTCTACTTAATTTTACTAGTAAGGAAAACGGTTCCATTTGCTTTCTGTATGGAGTACACCGGTCTAAATTTAAAAAAATATTAAAATTTTATTCTTTAATTTTTACAGTAGTAAAATTATCATGTCGTAAAGAGTTTACTTTAATTTATATTATTTTTACTCATTAATTCAAAATAATCAAAAACCTAATATATGGTTTAAATGAAATTGCAAATTATAAGATTAATTAATATTTTTACAAAGATGTCAATTGTACAGCACATTAAAGATGGATACAGTGTTAAAAAGATTGCAGACAATTTTAATTTGCTGAAAGGCACAATGCAATTGGTCGAAGCAAAGTAGATGACCGAGCTGAAGAATATCGTTTCAACATTAAATGATGTAATAGGAGATATAAGGTGGTTAAACAAACTGATATTTGAACACTCAATAACGGGACCAACGTGACAAAAGAAAGCGACGGAATGGCTTTCGAAATAAAAGACAAAAAATAATATTACAGCATAAAAGATCAGTAGAGAGACAATGATACAGTCATTTAAAGCAAGCAATATTTTTAACGCAGACAAGACTGGCTTCTTTTACAAAGGTTTCTCTGATAGATGATAAGAAACATTGTTCATTGTTATTAAAAAATCTCCCTATATTATATTCAATTAAATTTATTTCAAAAGCCGGACCATTTGTAAAACCAGAAACTATATCAAATGCTTTCATAATTTGGGTTTAAAAATAAAAACAACAATAAACCAAATTGAGGATATGGATCATGAAAGTTTAAGGAGTTTGCTCTAGTAGCCAAAGAAATTGTAATTGATGAAAACTCTTTGTTTTATAGCAAAATGCTTTTAGATCTCATAAAAATATTACGATCAAGGTGAAAAACTTTTACATGATGAGGTAAACGCGAATGATAGCGAATATAAAAAAGACTTATGAACATTTTCAAGACACATTGTTAAGCACAACTGCCACGAAACTTGTATATGAGCTACTTTTTCATACAAGGGCCAATAGGTTACATGATGATGAGGTAAACCTTTTACAGATGGGTAATCTTAATTGATGAAATCCAAAAATAAAATGTGGTTCAGACAAAAAAAGATGTTTTTTCAAGTAAAAAAATAAATAATAAATTGTATTATTGTCTTTTTTAGCAACCATTCTCTAAAAAGTTATAAAAAGAAAGTTAGGCATTAAAACAACCATGAACAATAAAGCTCTTTAAATACTGAAATTATACATTCAATGCCACAGCGTATTACTGCTCTTTTTAATGTTGACGTAAAATTTACCAGATTATTAGAGAGCAAAATATATTCGTTTTTCATAGATAAGACTAAGCTTTTTCATGAGTGATAACAATATATATTTTTCCAGGGTGTCCATTTACTTATCACAATACACTGCATGAAGATAAATCATTAGCAAACAAGAAAATTATTTATTTCTTATTTGACCAAATAAAATTTTATAATAATTATTAAATCTTCTTTTATAAATCAAAAACTAATTATAAATTAAATAGTTACAGAAAAATTATTGAAATTTACAAGATTGAAGTGCAAACATTTTATTCTAACAAATACCAAAGTCAGTTATATATATATATTATTAAAAAAAAATTAAAACAGGCTTAATTTCAGTGTAAAATTTTATTAACAGAAAAGTTCAAGGATAAAATTTAAAATATTTTACAAGTCATTTTGAATTATTTCAAAATGATAAATCGACACTAGAATTGTCATTCTCAATTGTTCATTTTAAATTAAAACTAGAAATATAATATTTAAACAAACTGATCTTAATACAATTATATTTCATTTAATTTCCTATTGGTTGAATTAACAACCAATCAAATTAATTTAGTAAAAGGTTTTGATGTAAATGTTTAAAATTATCCAAAAAATATATTTTGATAATTCAATTTGAAGCCCTTATTTGTTTTGTTTTTTAAAACTTAAAGTGAGTCTATTTTTGTTGTAATTTTTAAAACAAAAAAAATTCATTTTAAAATTTAATTTAGTTTAATCTTGGTATGATAAAAATATATTGTTTTAATTCTTATCGAGAAATTCCTAATAGTAATTCTCATCCGGTGACTTTCAAATATTGCGTTTCAATTGCTGCGTAATTAACTATTTAATTGGAATTTTGAAAAAATTATTTATTTATTTTTCGAAGAATTATATAAATTTATAATTGTTCAAATCTAAATAATCAGAACCGTGGAAAAATAAATAAATATTAATGGAATTTGTAAACATATAAGAACGATAATGTTTTCAAAAATATTAAACCAAAACATTTTTGTCTCACAATTATCTTTTCAATTTTTTTATTTTCAAAATATTTTATTTTCATTTATTAAAAACATATTTTACTTCAAAAATATATTTATGTTATATGTGTAGAAGTAATGTGTTTATTTGAAACTAATATAATTTTATAAATTTTGTTTGAAAATATAATGAACATCATTATATATTTACCCAAAGATTTCATTTTTGACAAATTCCATAAATTTAGGATTTTAATTTTAATCAATGTATAAAATTCCATTTAAGTTTAAGATATTGAATTGTAGGCGGAGCCTGCAAAACTTACTGAGAACCTGGCATTGGTATTTCTTTGACTGAGGCGAATAAATGTATATTAAACTAGTGGTAATAAAATTTCACAAACATTAAAATTAACTCACTTATGACAGTATTAAACCAAAGATGTGATAGATATTCCATTTGTCAATCCTGAGAAAATTTCTTTGAACATTCCTATAAAACAGACATAACTACGCAAATGAAGATTGAAACCTTGTGAACAGATTCTCTATCATAAACACTTAGTTTAAACATTGTTAAACTACCATTTACACTTGCTAGTAACATCCTAACTGCTATCATTACAATATATTAACATTATTCTTCATATTATATTTTTTAAACAAATAAACAATAAAGTATAAATAAAATGAATGAAAAAAAATTTTCTATTAATAAATAATCATTTTCAATTTCTTTAATTTGTTTTAAAAATATTAATTTATGCTGCTACAAAGAAATTATCTCATATTATTTAACAATAAATTAATCAAATTTATTTCAGTGCAAAAGAAAGTAAAATATATCGGTGACATAAACCCAAAACAAATATTAGCTTCGCTCATTAATAATTTTATAAAACTTAAAAATACTTTTTATGTCGATGGCGGAATCATTTATGTAAACATAAATTTAATAAATAACTGTGTATGCAATTTCCTCAATGTTTATTAATAAAATATGAAATATTTTGATCTTCACAAGATCCTGATCACTTATTATACAAAATTCACAAAGCCTTTCCTTTCTGATCCTTCTCTGTTCGGTCTTACTTTCCAACGAATGTTTTTAATAAATAAAAAAATTTAAACAAATTTTTAAACATTTTAAAATTTAATTTGTCAATATTTAAACATGAATAAATCTAAATAATAAATTTTCATAAAGGTTCAAACATAGTTAAAAATATTTTAAAATGAAACTTTTAATATTTTAAATCTGAATAAAATCAGTCATTTAAAAATGTTTTGAATTTATTCATGTTTAAATATTGGCAAATTAAATTTTTAAATTTTGTTTAAATTTTTTCATTTATTAAAAACATTCGTGGGAAAGAAAGATCAAACAGAGAAGGAGCAGAAAGAGAAAGAGTTTGTAAATTTTGTATTATGAGTGATAAGGATCTTGTGAAGATCGAAATATTTTATAACTTATGAATAAACATTGCGGAAATTCCTTACACAATTATTTATTAAATTATGTTTAAAATTTTTTTTATAATAAACTAGCATATACTACGTGCCCCCATAAAATATTTTCTTACTTTGCCACTGTCGTTAGTGGTGAAAGTTGCCACACTTCTATTTTTAAAATTGCGCCCAGAAACGCATTTTTTAAAAATTTCTTTGCTGGCATGTTTTGACTTGTTCAATACACAGAAATTGTATATAACATCAATTTACATATTATTGAGAATGAAGAAATTACCCGTCATTTGCTTAGACATCGCCAAAAATGGCCTGGCTAAAACCGCTGTTAAACAAATTTATGAGTGTTAGAAAAAATTTAACCTTTATTTCAAAACATATTTAAATAGGTTTTGTTTAAACATATATGATTAAAATTTTTATGATTTTTATTCTTTTATCCTTAAAAATACTTTAATCTTGACAAACTTTAAATTATCTCTTTTGAATTATTTCAATAAATTTCGTTTTGTTATGGCTCATTAGTTTTAATTTTTATGTTTAATATAGTAAAAAATCATGTTTTATTATTAAACATCCCAATTGAATGAACATATTTTCTTTATAAATCTAATAATTATTTTTTTTGAAAACCGATAACAATTAACTATTTAGTTGTTTCTGTTTTGATTTTGTTTATCATTTTACTTATAATGGATTTAGCGTTACATACAGTAAACAGACTGGCCGTCATCTCTCAACTGTTTAATAGTAAACTCAAATGATTGGAAACAGTAATGCTATTGCGCATAATAAAATGTTAGTCTTGAGCATAATAAATGAATATAATTTTGAAAAGAGAATAAGTCTTTAAAAATGGTTTAAAGTAAATTTTTATGTAAAAAATATTATTTAGTAAAATACATGTTTTATTTTTAAAGTTGAATTAGTAAAATTAAGATTATTTTAAGTACTTGAATAAATAATAATATTTGAATGCATTGGAATGCCAATTTTTTTCGGAAGTCCGTGAATCTAATTTTTATAAGAAAGGTACTTTTTATAAAAAAAAGAATGATTTTTTAAACATTGAAATGTATTTTAATTCTTTTCATAAAATGATGCCACAATACAAAATGTCATACTTAATTGTCTTTTGTTCCTTTTAATTATCCCAGTGATAATAATTTCAATGCAAAAAAATAGAAATCTTTTGTAAATCAATCCTTTTAATAAATATAAACTATAGAAACTTATAAATTAAAAAAAAACTAAGAAAATATAATTCATTAAAACAAAAAATTTAAATTAGATTAGTTCAATGATTAAAGCGTATTATAAAAGATTTAAGTTTTGTAAATGACTATTTAAATAAAATACGTATTTAGCTTCAATTCACTTATTTTCAAGGTAAAATATATTATCGTATAATAAATATTTCTTTGTTTTATCAAGTAATATTTATCTAAGACTGGAATAATAATTATCAACTTCTGTCTTTTTCTTCTTATTTTCATTATATATTGAGTTCGTCACTAATTTATTGTCAATCATCATTCTATTGTAGTCATATATTTTTTATAATACTTTCATACATTTCTTCACGACAAAATAGTTTCCTAATTTTATTCATTTATAAACATTCAATAAATTTTAAGAATTATTAATTTTTAAAATTTTAAACTTCAAAATCCTCAAAATCACTATTGTTTAAATATTAAAAAAAAATAAATATTTTAAATATAAAAAACAATATTGAAAAAGACTCAGTTTCTATCTGTTTCAATTAAACCGTTCGTACACTGTCAAAAATACAACATCTTATTACGACTTCACTGTAACGGACAAACTCCAAATATTTCTTTAGGAAAAAGCAGTAAAGACACCAAAAGATGCCTAAATTTACAGCACCAAAATGCATATTGAACTCTTCAATAGTTATTAATAAATATATTTTTAGAATAAGTTTCACATAAAATGTTCTTGTCTAAATTTATTACTAAATTATATCCAATAACTTGAAATTTCGATTATCTCTTTGTAATATTTTCTTTTTTATCAAGCACGTTAAATTTCTTTTTTGGTTACGAATATAATCATTAATATCATGACAAATTAGACTGGACTATAAAAAAAAATTTTTTTCGTTACTAAAAAGTATTGGTTTTTTTTAATTGGCTCTAGTTTTTCAGATAATAAATACTTTCACATATTTACGGCAATAAAAGTTATGTTGACTGATACAATTTTGTTATGTTAAACTAAACTGTCTCTTAACTGTCTAAACCAATCTCACATTCTTTATTAGTGATTGAACATCCAATATTTTGTAAATTTATTTATTTAAGCATAAAAAATAAGTTTATGATTTCTCCTAACAGAAATAACCATATTTCGCAAAGTGCTGTAAAACACAAAAAAATCTAAATACAATTGAAATTCCTTTCAAATTCATATTTTCTCAGTATATTCCAATTTATACACAATAATAGTTTTTAATAAATATGAAATTTAATTAGCAAAATCAGTTTCAAATTCTAATTTTTTTTATTAATTAAATATTGATTTAAATAATATTGTTTTAATAGTGCAATTAATAAATAGTTTTTTGAATTTAATAAAATTTCACTTAATTATTTTGTTATATTGATTACCAAATATTTGACACAAATACATTAAGGCTAATTTCAAAAGAAAGATTACCAATTACAGTTAAAAACCGAGAAAAATGTAAATATAAGTCACAATAATTCTCTGAGATTTAAACAAAAATAGTTAAAGAATAAAACAAATAAAAGGTTGAGCTATTTGCATTGTTATAACTGTCACCACGACTCAGTAAAATAAAAAAACACATTTAAATAATGACTTAATAAATATCATATTAAATCCACCTCAGACAAGATTTACAAATTCTATTCAATCATTTCATTAATGTGAGATTTGTTTTTTCTGTTTGTTTTTTGTCAATTTTTAGTGGCGGTTAAATGAAATAATTTCTTTTCATCAATCATTGATAGATTTCAATTATCCCATTAAACGTTACTCACGCATAAAACCGCTTTTATTGTTTCAATCGTTTGAAAATTTAAGGCAAAAAAAAATTTACTCTAAGTTGATGAATTTATTTTATCCGAGAAATTTTCCTGTATTTATATGAATGGAGGTTGAATTGTTTTTTTGTGGGAGATTGTTTTTTTATTGTTGGTTTGGATAGATAAATTATGTATGATTTTAAATTTGTCTTTTATTTTCTGTTTATAGTATTATAAGTTGCTTTTGTGTTTACTTTTTTCACCTTTTTTATGGGTTTTTGACACGATATTTTGGTAGTAATACAATGCTAACTTTAAAACAATAGTTAAATTTATAATATTTTTGTCAGTGTGAGGATCTTGAATTTCAAAAGATAAAAGAAGAATGCCATATTAAAATATGAAAATATTATGCAGAATATCTATAAAAATTATGGAATTATCTATGGCTGAATTATGCTGTATTTTGAATTAGTGATGTTAAAATTCATTGGCTGAATTAAAACAACGTCTCAAATATGAAATGTTTGTTTTAATAATACTGAAATAAAAATATAATAATATTTTGATTGTTTTGAAATAAAAATTTATTATTGATATAGTTATATTGAATGCAAGAATGTTAAAAGTAATAAATTTTTTACACTTTTATAATAAAATGTCAATGGATTGGTACTAACAATGAAATCTTAACACCGCCTTTTTTCTAAAAACTTTTCTTACAACAGAAATATTTAAAGTGGTGCTTTATCAGGGACCCCAAATTTGAAGCAATATAACGGTATGATAGAAATGATAATATAGACATAAATAATCAAAGATATAATCTTTTCATAAATAAAATTAGTCTCCATTTGGACAGTTTACAAGAAGCTGTAAACAAATTCCAATATAACATTTTGTCCTATTTATATTTAGTAAACATTTCAATAAATTAGTCATTTACTATTGCAATCATATCACAAATTTTTATCAGTCATGTTTTTAGAATTTAAAAATAAAATTAAAAATAGTTATTTTATTTGTTTGAAAGAATTAAAATCAAAATATTCCATAAATCTTTCATTGGCGGATTAAATTTCAAACAAAATAAATTAAAATTAGTTTAGGTTTCAAAAGCAACTCTTCGTTATGGAACTAAATTCAGGCCACTTTATCATTTTTAATTATTCTCATAAATCCTTTGAAAACTCACGTGCTAGGTTAATATCCCCCCCCATACCGGCAATATATTCGCGTTGAATTTAGTTCATTTGAAAGTCAATTATTTTTTTGTTACATAAAGGCTTTAGTGGAGCATATTTTGAGTTTTGGCAAAATTTTTTCAGTCGATGTTAGATTTGAAATTATAACAATTTTTCACAGTCTAAACGTATTTTGTAAATTTTATTAAAAAACTTTACTAATGTTTTTTATAATAATTCAAGTATGATTGGCTAAAAATGTAGACTTGTATTATTATTTGAAATTTTTATAACATAGGATTAATCAACTAATTAGAAAAAAGATTCCCTGTAGTCTAAGGGTTAAAGAGTAAATTAAGGACCGTCATAACTTCGGAGTGTTATGATAATAGTAGGAAATGTGAGATAATTTCAAGTTAACAAATATATAATTTTTAAATATTAAGTAAATTTCTCAGTTTCAAATTATTATTGAAATAAAAAATTTATTTTTAATCAAATTCTCTAAAATAAAATATTTTAAAAAATGAGATTTAATAGATTATATTAATTTATCATTATTATTGTTTTAAAACAATAAATAAAAAACATTTTATTTTTATATTATAATCAAATTTTTGACATCATTATTGCCAGTGTGGAAATAGTTATAAAAGTTTAAAAATTAAACTAAGTTTCACTTCATAGCTGACATGCTCATATTCATAATATGATTCAGTCGTAATGAATAAACCTGAAATTGGATATTGTATTACAAGAAAAGAGTCATTTCAAACAGTATTTATATGATACACGATTACAGAGAGATAACTTTCAATAAATAAACAAATTTATATATTAACCAATTACAAACACGGATTAATTATTTAAGTAGTTTAAATATTTATTTAGTGAGTAAAACAAGAAATTACACAAATATTAAATTATTTTATCAAACATGTAATGTATAAAACCTTTGATAGGATTTTAGTTTAATTGGTCATTATTTTAACTTTTTCTTCACATAATATATAAATTATATAGTTTCATCCAAGTGATATGTTCTCATCCTTTTTTGAAAGAATTTAACCCTTTGAAAGTTTTATGAAGTTTTAATTATGTATTCTAATTTACAGATTTTATACCCTTGACTATAAAATCACGCTACATCTATTTTTATTCGGGACCAGCAAAGTGATTTTGCATTAACTTTTGTCATATAAAAAGTTTTAAGTCAATATAAACTTTGGTAAATTATCTAGAATGCTGAAAATTGAAATCTTTGACTTACCAGAGTCAAATTCCATCTGAGACATTTTTATACGTTTTATCAGTTTTTATATCAGAGTTTTTATACATTTAGATTGCCCATATATCAAAAGTTTAACTGGCTTTTCATGTAACTTGTTGGTAGAACGAAAAGGTCATTGACATGTTGGTAAGATCACATGATTTGACTTTACATGATTTCTAGTTTCTTACACTGTACTAATGAAAACAAAATAAGCTTAAAATTTGTCTGCAATTAGAAATTAATAGAACTTTATTATTTTTTTATGTCTTTATCATTATTTTCTCAACCAAAATGCTAGAAATTTAATATTTACTTCGTTTTATAAACTAATGTGTTAATTATTAAAAAAATATTTTTCGATGGTGTGAAGGGAAAAGTAAAATGACAAGAAATGAAAATATATCAAAAGTATAAATGAAAAAAAATGTAAAAATTAAATTTTCAATGTTAACTCTAAATTTGGAATTGAAAGTATAAATTTGGCAAAAGAATGCATTTGAATTAAATTTATTTTTCTATTGTAATCCCAAAATTTGAAATATTTTGAAATAATTTAAATGAAAAAATATTTCACAATTAAACAAAATTTAAATATTTTTTAACTTAATATTTATTTTATAGATTTTTCTATAAAAAATATTTCTTTATTGTTTAAATTAAATCAAATGTTCTGCCAATAATCAGTATGAAAGAGTTTACTTTATCTCTGCGACCAATAAATAATTTCAACATTTAAAAAATAATAAAATTATCTTTCTTATACTTATCAAACAATAACAGCTTAATTTTCAGACATATTTCATGAATAAATGTCCGATTCTTCAATTGCGCCATTTGGTTAACCACAAAATAAAACAAAAACATCTGGTGAACTATTGGGTGATAATTTAATTTAATTGAATTAAATTTTATTTTAGAGTTTTCGGGTTTACAGACATAATCATTTGAACACGGAAAATTTATATCCTTTCTATTTATAGAATTTTAATATTAATAATCAATAATAATCAATAATAATAATAATAATAATAATAATAATAATAATAATAATAATAATAATAATAATAAATAATAATATTATATTATTAATAAATCTATTTATTCTATGTAAATATATATTTAATAAAACTTTCTTAATGAATTTTAAAATTTCATGGTTATCCGAAATATTTTTATTTGACAAACAATTAAAAACCTATTCAAAAAGAAAGTTCTCACAAAAAATAAGTTTGAATAATCATTTGATGTAAAAGTAAAAAGTGTAAAGTCTTTATTAATAAAATCAGTTAAATAGTTACACTAAAACACTATAAGTTGCGCTGATGAAAACATTTTTTTTTTCATTTCATTGAAATTTAAGAAAATAAATTGTTTACTGAAAAAATAATAAGTAGTAACTAATTTTTAATTCAAAGATGTCACATATTTCTTGCTAATCGGTTTAAAAGTTTTCACGCAGAAAATTACCTTATTTAATAAAAGATTAAAATCTTTGTTGATATTAAATTTTCATTACCTTGTTTGTAAAAAAATAATTTACTATATTTTCTTTATGTTTTTTATTTTGCATATTAATACTAAAAATTCTTAAGATCAATTAGCTTAAAACAAAATTATGTTGACTAATAAAAAACAAAATATTATAATAATAATTTCAAAGATCTCATATATAAATCTTTATTATTTATGGAAATTTTTTTTCTATACCTTTTAATCACTATAATACAAATATGTATATAAATATAGACAAGGGTTTTTTAACAATTACAAGTCAAGAACCGCTCTTAAAACCGTATATAGTTTTCACGTACCACCTGTAAAAGGATTAATTAAAAAAACCAAAAACTTTAATTTATATATTTATTAAAAGCACATATCTAAACATAAATGTGAGAATGCATGAGAGGAATGAACTTGCTTTCTATTTTTGGCAACAAAAGCTTCTACATCTACTTTTGCATTTGTTATTTTCAGGTGGGTTTGACAATTTTTAATCTTAAAACCTTTGGTGACCCATAAGTCTTTTAATGATCAACACTTTGGGAACTACTGATCTAGACAGATTATTTTAGAACCTATCTGACAATTGGTTTAAATATGATGATCCGTAAAACCCCATTGGTGCGTTATTCAACACTCCGTGCAATGCACTCTCTTTTTCTTTTTCCTTCATTATTAAGCTAATTCTTTTGATTTTCTTAATTTATCGAAAAATCGTAACATATTATTTTGATAAAATAGCTGTCTAAATTATGTCTCATTATACTATTTTTAATAATTAAATATATAAAATTTTATTATAAGGATATCATTCACCATTTCTAATATCCTAATTTTTTTTAAGAAGTCGAAGACATAATAGTCTTCTTTAGGCTAGAAATTATTTTATTTCCAATTTATATATAAAACTGATATCATTATTTGAATTTCATCTTTAAACTTCCTTAATTTTAAAAAGATTTTCAAATTTTCGGAAATGTTTCAAATGCTTTCTCTATTTACGTAAATACGAGATTAAAATGATTAATTAATTACTTAAAAATGTCCAGAATTACTGAAAATATTTTATTATAAATTATTTTATTTTATTTTATTTATTAAATTAATAATTTAAAATAAATTTCAAATTTTGAAAAATTAATTAATTTTATTATTACTATAATAATTTTATCCATTAATTAGTATATAATCATAACTATTATAAATGAAATATTTTATTATTTATATTCACTAAGATAAATTTGCATGAATAATAATATTTATTATTAATTGATTTTTGCAAACTTTTCCCCGCAATAAAACAATAAATATTAATACTGTAAATTAACATGAATGCTTGGCGAACTATCAGATTTCTTCAACAGCAATTAGATTATATAAATAATTGTAAAAAAAAGCAAAATTTAAACAATTTGAAAGTTTTTGTTTAGTGAAATTTTAATATTTTGTGATGGCAAATATTTGCTGGAAGAAAGTCATTGCTTGGAGAAATTGGAATTAATTTTCACTACAACCTTTATATAATCAAAATTTGTTTAATTATTTCACCAGTTAAATTGTAAATGTCAATCAAAATTTAAACAAATCAAAATATAAATTATTTGAGTCAATGTAAAAATCACAATTTAGTTTTATTTTCAGGAATTCTCAAAAAAAGGTCTTTTAAATACTAATTTGGTCTTCGGTTGTCGGCATCGCCTTTTATCCTTTTATCCATGCCCTAAATAAATATGAAATTGGCCTGTAGATTAGTCTTTTAGAGATTTATTCAACACAATTAAAAAAATCTTTAGAAAACTTTATAATAAATATCCTTTTAAATAACTTACTTAACGAACAACATCTCATTAGAGGTAACTTTGCTGAAAAGTGATATACTTACTTTATATGTGTAAACTTCTCTTTCTTAAATAATATTACATCTAATAAAATTATTATCATCCTTCAATAACTAGACTTACCTTTCCATATTCGTTTTCTTTTCGTTATCATTTTTTTATTAAAAAGATTTTTGTAAAAGATAGTTGTAAGTCTAATATTATCATACCAAATAATACAATTTTTACTTGAAATACGAAATATTAGTACAGCAATTTCCAAAATATTTTAATATATGCTTGAAGGTTGAAGTTAAACATTGAAATATTTATCACAGAAATTAATTCGAGTTAGGAAATCTTGTTTATAACAAACGCATAATGTGTTTGAGTTAAATATTAGAAAACAATACAATATATTTCAACGATTTACTGTTATCATCAGATAAAAATGAAATTCAAGCTATGTGGATTTAAATTGCATTTCGAATCAACTAATTTCTTAATTTTTAAAAAAATATATTTTATTAAAATTATACATTTTGTTTTTAAAACATAAATTTTAATAAATTATATTTTAAAATTATTTAAATATAAATAAAATCGTAATAAATTTTTAATAATATTTTGTTAAAATTCATACACAACATAATTTTATATGTATTTTGTTGCATTTATCATTTCAAAAACAACAAAATAAACACAAATTGTGTTTACTAATATAAATCAATTTCTTCAGTCGAAAGTGATCAAAAACTTAATAAAGGACATGACGGGTAGTCATTCAATTTTCAATTCTACCCAATGATGAAAGTGAATTTGCCGAAATATATGTTTAATTGGCATTTCCTGCTATTGAAATATAAAAAATATTATTTCTACATACCGTGTTTTACTTAAATTGAAGCCTTATTTTGAATACAACGTCTTTCAAATTTTTGAAAAATTTTACATTTCATTTTGAAAAGCCAACAATACAGGCCCTCCCAAAAATAAAAACCTTATTCATTTGAAATTCAAATATTTTCATTTAAATTTATTGTAAAATTGTTATCTTAATTTTCTATGTTATTTTATATTTTAAACACTTATAATGTCTGCAAAAAAAGCTACACGTTTGAATTTAAGAAAAAAGTGTCTGTAGGGTGTAATTCGTATAATTAAACGACAATATTCACTAAATATAAGTTGGAAAAAATATGGTGGGAGCTTATGATATTTTTGATATGCTTTAACATCGGCTTATCTTTTCTCTGATCAGTCATTCACTCACCGTTATTTTGCAAAAGATTAAAGATTTGGAAGAATAGCGTTGAACATTTTAACTGCGACTAATCTTCCATCTGAATTGCAGTATAATATTCCCAAATATGATGAATTATTTATTCGTTAAGAAAAGAAAATTATAATTAATTAGTACAAAATGTTTTAATTTTACAAAGTTTGTATACAAGCGTTTCACATTTGTTTCATAGGAAATTAATTTTTTTATAGAGAATATAATTACAAGTCCTGGCTTTTATTTAGTAAAACAGCACGATTGTTATTTTGTAAATTGAGTGTATATGTACTGTTGTTGTTGTTTTCAAATGCATAGAATAGTTAATTTATTAAGTTAATTTATTTTACTTTTAAAATATTTAAAATATATTATTGATTGATGGAAAAAAGTCATTGTAAAATTACAATGCGTGTTGATAAAAATCATTTTAAAAATGTTTAAATAAATATTTTAAAAATGAGTTTAATTTAGATATATTTTCTTAAATATATGTATACAAGTCAAGAGAGCTACAAAATATTTATATTTTTTAAAGTTGGTATAACAAAAAGTTCACAACTACTTTTTAACTACTTAAACCATATTTTTATATTATTCTTTAGAAGTTTACACTTCACAATTAAGCATTGTATTGATGGACGTGTAGTACGGCTTGAAAGACGACACGTTAGACCCTTGCATCAATTATGACATAATGAATTTTATTAAAGGTTTTAATTATTAAAGTAAGCTTACGAACTTTTTAAAGTAATTTAAAAGTTTTAAATGTTTTAATGTGATTATTTTTCTGATTTAATATTCTTTTTATTCAATTACTTTCATGTTGATATTACAATTAAATTCATATATCTGTTTTCCCTATCAGGTTTTTGTCATCCAGATTTAATCTTTACTAACGAGTGAGGAACGAAAGTTGAATGATATCATGCTATTTAAAGAGGAAATATCCTTCACTGTAGCCAAGGAGGAATTTAAAAGCTAAAGGAAAATCCAACTAATTATTTTTTTGTTTATATGTTATGAATTATATTTTACGACATCAAAGAATATTTTATGAATTTCCATTTCCGTATTGACATCATCGTTTTACATTAGGTAAGATGTTAAAATAAATATTAAAATTATTGTGTTTCTTTTAAATAAATTTTAATTTATGAATATTTGTTTATATTATTGAAAAATGAATGTTAGATGTTAAATCTTTTGATTTCATCTTAATCAAAAATAGTATAAGCATTAGATAAATTATTTATATAATGCGGTTTGCTATAGTGCCATTTTTCTTTTACACAAAATATTTTCCTTTGTTAAAATATTGATATAAATCCTTTTGAAAACTAAAAATTGACATAATATATATAAATTGATATATTTAAACAAATATTTTAATTAAAAATATATCACGTAATATTCCAATTAAGTTGATTGAATTTATAAGTTTTATAAAGTATATTACTCATCCAAAAGTTGGCCATTAAAGATAAAAGTGATTCTTGGAACAAGTTTGCTGAAATATTCTAAAAAATGTTTAACTTAAACAAGTTCTTTAAAAATTAGATAAAATATTTTAAATTGTTAAAGGATAAAAATTTAAATTAGTGATAATTTTACAGTATTTTATTTGATTTTATAGTGAAATATTTGATATATTTAAAGTGTATTAAGATTCATTAAGATAAAAATGATTTACTATTATTTAAAATATTATTATACTCATGGATATTGATGATAGAATTTAGTACTGTTAGGATTTTTAAAAGTTTTATCATTTGAATAACTATACTAAATAAATAAATATATTCTTAAGTACGATTTTCAAAGGGATTTCAAGAAATTTATTCGGTTGAATATTTGTGTTAAATATGGTAAGTATGATACAAGTGAAGGAGTATCAATAAAAACTTATCAATATAAAATTGTGGAAATTGAAAACTGGTCAAAGAATATAATACTCCTGTTTGTTATCTATGCAGATTTTGAATCTATATTAGAATCGATATTTTTGAAGAAGGCTGACGATATAGCAACTGTTATTGTATTTCCATATTACAAAGAAAAGGGAAACAAACTAATTTTATAATTTCGACCTAAATTGTTTGCTCTTAATCGATTGGAACCCTTAATTTTCTTGGTATTCATATCATGTCTTGACACCGAATAAGTCCATTGAATTATTGCAAGACATGAGAACGTATAATTTCTATAAAGGTAGAATTCGTGATGATTTTTACATCTTTAATAAGAATCACGTAAAAACTAGTCAATATATAGAGTTATTGTATATCGACATCAATAAACTATATGGATAGAATTTAAGTCAATGTTTCCATTGATGATTACCTTGTTAGTATTTTAGAAAATTGCAAAAATTTGGAAAACTTTTATATGGATATACTGTGAAGGTTGATTAGGAAATACCGAATGAACTTCATGATTTATTGAATGATTTTCCCATTGTAGCAGAAAAGATGCATGTATCAAAAGTAGAAAAATTACTGTTAACGTATAACCCAGAGAACTATTATGCAGTGCATTGATGAAAACTCCAAATATATTTATCATTAGGTGTGCAACTAGTAAATATTCATTGAGATACCAGATATACAAGATCCTATTCTCAAAAGTAATGTCAATACTAACACCTAACTCAGAGCTTAATAGATGAATAGTTTGAACAAAACATTATAAGCTACTCAAAAACTTAACTAGTTCATACTTTTAGTATAAAAAGTGTTTCTTTCACAAAACATATTTGTAATTTAATTGCTTAGTGATTTTTGAAAGAAGGTTAGATGCAAAATTTTTATCTCGACTTTTTCAATATTTTTATCTTTATTTTTTATAAACAATCGATTAATATTTTGTTTTAACACGAATTTTTACAGTAATAAAATAAGAAATAAAATAAAAATAGATAAAATAAGAATAGACAAAATAAAAAAATTGTTATATATTGATAATTAGTCTAAAATAATGATTCTGAAGCAAGTGGTACCTCCTCAGTATGTGCTGAAGCTCTCTAAAGAATGGCAGATGGTTACGATGCTATTTTGGTGATGTTAATGAAATTAAGGAACAGTTTTTTAGTTATAGAAAAAATTATTAATTCTGCAATCGGAATATCTAAAAATTTACATTCTACATTATAATTCATCTTGGTACATTCACGCATCAGGTAAATTCCAATGAGTAAGTATATTGAACAAGTATTTCGCTTGAACGCGGAAAACTGTTAATAATTTAACTTTAAACTTATTTATGTTCTTTTAAAATTTATTATTATAATTTTATTAAAATTCTTTACAAACGTTTTACATATTTTTTCAAAATATTATTTTATTGAACATTTTGGTCACTACATCCACAACTACACGTCAACACATTGCAACAGCATTGGTGATAGATAAAAAAACTCGATACTAGTCTGTCATTAGAAATAGCTTCGTATATCAAAATATACTGAATAAAATACAATGGGATTTCTAAACATATTTTTAGATAAAATATTTATTGTGATTATTTAAATAAATTTTCTACTGACAAAAATGTAGAAAATTTAAAAATATATATATGAAATGTAATTTTGTAACATCTGTAAGAGAAAATTGATAATACAAATATCAATAGTCTGTAAAATTTACAAAAACATGATTTTTTAAATAAAATTATTTAAAAAAATTACAATATTATTTATGTTTGTAAAACAGTATAGATAAAATGACATTGTAAATAATTGAAATTAGATTAAATTTAATATTTTATTTCGTCTAAATTATTATTATGTTTTCAAGAATATTTCTTGCATGAATGATTGTATAGATATTATGGATATGGTTATATAAAAAAATGTAAGCACGCAATTTAATGTATTATATAGCCCAATTAAAAACCATAGTTATTCTTGTGAATCGAATAAATCATCAGTGACCCTTTTGTTGATGTTTGGTTTTAATAAAGATTTTACATTTAAACAAAATTCAAATTTATTCATAAATAGGATAAATCATTTTATTAATTATTTTTATTGTAGTTTTATTTTTTAAGTTTTATTAATCGTTGCAAAACAATAGTTTCGAGGTACAATTTGGTAAGCTAAATGGAAGGCTAAACCAACAAATGCCAAGTACTTGTAGTTACATATTGCTGTAATATCAGAAAAATATTTTATTTTATTATTTTGGGAGCAAAAATATAAAAGAAAACAAACATTTCTTTCTCTTTCCTTTATTGAAGATCAAATAATAATTTTTCAAGAATTTTGATTAACCAGATAATTTAACAAATTAATTTTAAAAAACTCAGACTTTATATAAAAGAGTAATTGAAATAGATTTATTAGTTGTTTAATTTCAATTAATTAATTAAATTGAGAAAAATGAAATGGGTTTTTATGAATTGTCTCGACAATTAATTGATTTCGTTTTCGCAATAATTGTTTCAATTTTTGTTTAAATGTAATCAAATTAATTGTTTTAATAATATGGTGGTTATGGGAACCGATTCACCTTGACAAATTTTAAATGGGAAAAATCTTTGACAGTAATAAATTTTTAACAATTTTTGTATCAAATATTGAGTAGAGGAAATATTTCTGTTTCGTATATTTCCAGAAATTATAAAGTAAATGTTTATTACTGACACAAAATGCAAAATAGTGTATTTTTACATTATAATCCATGTTTTACGGAAATGAAAATAAAATCATGTTATCTTTGTGATAATTAACCCTTTCACTGCTCAAGCTGTATATACTCGCATAATATGAATGACCAATACACTCCGAATTCTTCCTGGTACATCACAACTATTCACACAGAGTACTCAAACAAGTCAGGTACAAAAATCCTAAGATGATGTTTCACTTTTATTACAGTAAAATCGGAATTTTGTGCATCTGTACGTACAATAATCAAAAGATTTTCGCACATCGAACACGAAATCTCAAAATATATTGCGCAGTGAAAGGGTTAAAAAATTTGTTTTTGTTATTTTGGCTATTAATTGAAAGCATTATAAAAATATTTATTTCACAAAATAGATATTTAAAAATCTAAAATTGTATACCATTTTTTAAAAAAGATTTTCTTTAAATTACGATTCTTAAAGATTTACTCAGTTCTTCTAGCTGTAGTATTTAAAATTTAACTTATTTTTTCAGTGTTTTTTGATTTTTATTGACATAATTTCTTGACTATTTCACCAATAAATGCTCATTATGTTAGGCTTTGAGTTAAATCAATAAAACCTTTTTACCTTTTAACATACTTTTTTAACATTTATACAAAGCAATTTAATACCAATAAACAAAATGAACAATTATCAATAAACAGTTATTCCAATGGATATGGCTATAACTCATGACATATATGCATAACCAAGATTTGAATACCATTAAAAAAGATTTGAAATCTACCAATAAACACAATGACTCCCAGCGAAAACGTCACTATTTATATCACACGAAGCCAGTTCAATCAATAATGGTTTTCATTCATTTAAGAGATGCAGTTATTGATCTTTATCGACTGAAAAAAATTGATTAATTTTAGTGAACACAATTTTATGTTTGTTTTTTGTGTTAGAAGTGATAGATGGAATAAAATAAATACTGTTTTATTAAATGTTTTATTCAAATTCAAATTTAAATAAATCTTATATAATTTATTAAAATTTCCGTTTAATTATATATTTTAATTGAATATATTTATTTTAAAAAAAATAATGAATTAGGTTATTTAAATAATTAATTTAAAATCAAAATAGTTTTAATTTCAATTTCAGTGAATCTGTCGAAATATAGTATAATATATGTTGATAGGGCTTTTTCTAATATCTTAACACTTATTGTTTTACTTATTTATTTTTTAACACTACTGAAATCCTTCAATTTGACGGGTATATTAAAATGCAATTTTTCTGTAAATTATTTATTAAAAAGCTATAAATCTTTATTCATTGTTATCTTTAATACACATTTTACCTAATATCTATTTTCAATGTACACTTTCTACAAACATACTTGTTACATTTAATACAAAAATTGTTAGACCTATTTTTCTTACATAATCTAATTTGGCAAAAATCTTTCCACATTTTGATTTTGTGCATAAGGCAATGAATTGAAGCTATTTTGTTCATCGTGATATTTGTGATATGACAAGGTTTGCTCTCTAAACAGCAAGTTCAAACAAGTTTGCTCGTGTATTTACGGGAAAATAGCTGGCATTTGCTTTCTTTCTTGCTGTTTCTTATTCATTGTTATTTCATTTTTATTATTACTAGACGCTGTATAGTTATATAATTTCACCCGTCAAATTGACGAATTTTCGTAAAAATAGGTACAACATCTAGTATTAATAAAATAAAAGTGTTCCAAAGTAAATGAATAGAAATATATATTTGCTGTATTATATAATTAAAAAGCAATACTTAATATGTAAAGAATAATATTTGCATGTTCAGAATTTTTGGCATAAAATCGAAAACTCGTCAAATTGGCGGGTTTTGTAAATCTAGAGTTAAAATCAAAATAATACATCAGCTGCTTCGTTAAATCGATTAAATCGTTCAAAATAGTGGACGTCTAGCATTGTCTTTTTAAATCTTTTATAAAAAAAAAAATGATTTCAGAAAAAATATCAAAATTTAATTCTACTTCACAAATTTGCCTTGATCAAAACAAATATCTTAAAAAATTAAAATATGAAATTTCATAATTTGTCAGAATAAATATATATATATAACATATATTAAAAAAGGAAACTGATCAAAAACGACCAAATAAATATAGTCAAATGTAATAAAATTGCCATTAATGTCATTCTTACTCAACTTCAACTACAGCAATTTTTATTTTTTACATAATTTCACATTTAAAACATGGCCTAAAACATTTTCATAATTAAACATTTCATAATTATTAATTATAATAATTTAATTATTTAAATAATTTGATATTTTTAAATACAATTTGATAATTACTTAAATTTTATTACACAATATATTTAGAATTTTATTTTCTTAGGCATATTTATAAAGCAATTTATCTAGAATCCCTATAAATACCTAGTGGAACCCTGAAGGAAATTACACATATTTAATTATAACTAATTAATATTAAAATAAAATTTTCTAGAAAAAATAAAATCTCCATAATTTCGATTTTTTTATCAAATTTTTTTTAATGTTGATTATTTCTAGAGTCCAACTTGAAAAAAGAGTCCTTATCTCCCACACTGAAGAAAGATATCAACAAAACCAGGATAATACTTATCAAGTCGCCAGTAAATCTATAAACAAACAATTAACGTGTTTCTTCATATACAAGTTTGAGTTATAAATTCTACTTCAAGACCTCAATTTGGATATAGACCAGGTTTACTATATATTTTTCTTAATAAATTTTGTCTTTTATGTAATAATTTGGCCTAACATTCACAAAATAATAATAATAATAATAATAATAATAATAATAATAATAATAATAATAATAATAATAATAATAATAATAATAATAATAATAATAATAATAATAATAATAATAATAATAATAATAATAATAATAATAATAATAATAATAATAATAATAATAATAATAATAATAATAATAATAATAATAATAATAAAAATAAAAATAATTTGGTATTGTCTTTTTTAAATCAATTTTTTAAAGAAAATTTCGGAATTATATACACAATAAATTGGTTGTGATCAAATTAATAAATAATATGGTTTACCTTTATTCTGGGCCGTTGCTCCTGTTGCTCAGCGTTAATTATTTACGAGATTCCTTTCTTATCAGATGTTAATGATTGACAGTGAAATTTCTTGCTTATACAATCATATTAATTTCGTGTTGATCTTATTCCGGTTAATAACTTAAATCATAAATTAATAATAATTTTATATAAAACAAGAGCAAAAAATAAAATGATTGATATTCTTCAAAAAGAATAAAGATAGAGAAAATTGATAAAAGATTAATGGTGAAGGGAATAAAAAATTTTTTGAATCGTATGCCTAACCATTTTAATTGAAAAATACTAAAACAATAAATAAATCTCTTTAATTAGAATTATAGAATATAAATGCAATTTAATATAATTTCCATAAAGTCTGTAGATTTTACATACTAAGCTTATATTTTCTTTTCATAAAAACATAATTTTATTCAATTTATAGCTTTATGTTTTGGGTAAGTATATATTATAACTATTTTTATTATTAAATAAACTTTATACTTTAAAACAATTATTACATCACCTATAATTACAGAACGCGTAAAAGATATTATTAAAAGTTATCAAAGTTTATTGGGACTTTGGAGGAGTCCGAACTGTGATTTAGTTGCTGTTGGGGAAATTATGGAGTCACTAAAACTGAAACTGGCACATATATAAGTTCTGCTGTTAGCAAATAATTTCTCTTCAAAACAAGAATTACTTATTGCAAGAGACATTTTTGAAATCGGAGCCATCTGGTCAATTGAGACGAGAAATATTGCTGGTTTCGAAAATTATGCTTCGCTTTTGAAGTGTTACTATTTTGATCTGAAACATAAATTGCCTACCAATATTGGTAACAAATATGAGTTATTGTGATTGAATTTGTTGAGGCTGTTTGCGGAAAGGAAATTATCAGAATTCCACATTGAATAGAAGCTATTAACCCCGGAGGAGAAAAGAAGTATTTACATCAATCATCCTATTTCAATGGAACAATATTTAATGGGAGGATCTCATATCCAGAACTGATATTCCAGCTCCGAGATTTTCTTTTTTCATGGACACTATGCTCCATACAACAAGAAAGGACATTTCAAGCTGTTTTGAATCTGGATATGAATCATTAGCAAGCAAAGACTTAGAACGAATGCTTTTCTTTTCTAGGAAAAACGATTTACTCTCGTTTGCGCTTGAACGAAAATCGATCTTAGATCAAAATGATATTTACTCTTTCATAAACTTTATTAGTATTCAAACAAACTATTAATTTTTTAATATCTTTTTAAAATTAGTAAATCTTGGAAAATTACATTTTATTTTTTAAATAAACTTTATATCAAAAAGGTTTTTAAATTTATATTTAAAAAACTTTGATAATATAAATTGCAAAAGATAAACTATCAAAAACTATGAAAAGCTTAGATATAATAATATATATAATCAAGCAGTTAAGAACTATAAAAATATTTCGTAAAAAAGAGGAAAACTTTATAATACTTTACAATAGACAAAATATGGACTCACAATTGTCACTTTTCTAATAATTTCTGAAGGAAAATTTAAGGGGACATCTGATTTTTAACTCAAGCGCCGTTCATTGTCAGATTAAATATTATTTCTTAAACTGATTTGACTATCAAAAAAAGGTTTTTTCTTTTTATAGTTTGATTTGTATTTTTAATCTCAACTCGGCAAATTGTTAGAGCGTAAAATATGGGAAAATATTTAATAATTAAAAAGATTGTTTTAATTTACATACCCTAATATAAAATTGAATGTTGCTCGATTTAATAATATCATGTCAATCTTTTACTGAACATTTGGGATAGTCCTTTATTAAATGTTTATGGCAATAATTAAATATTTTTTTATGTAAATCTTCAATTAAAATAAAAGTTTTTATTTCATAAATATTTCATAAAAGTAAAAAACTCATATTTTAATTGTCTTATGAAATTTAGTTTTCTAGAGTTTTTCTTGTAGTAAATTAATTTTGACAAAATGTGAATGCCCTACATTTTTTAATCTGTACGAAAATAAAAATCACAAATTACTGTATTGTTTTTGTACATTTAAACAAAACAATTAAAATTTCTATTTAACTTATTTATTTCTTATTATTAGTTAATTGGTTTCTATTTTTAATTGTCATTAAATTCAATTTAATTTTTCTTTTTTTTCGGATTTACATGTATCTGTTTTTTATGTTTTTAGATACATTTTATTATTTCGGATTTTATTCTATTTTCAATATTTTATTTTAAAACTTTTGTAATTTATTTCTTTTTTTATGTATTGTTAGACTCGTGGTCCCAGTATGGAATGTATGCATTAATTTAAAAGCTTTACAAGTTTTTTTATTAATAAAAGTTTTAAAGCAAAGAGGAAATTTTGCTTATTGGTCTTTTACAAAATGACTGTGCTGCATTCAAATTTTTTCTCAAAGTGGTATAGCATAATTTGACAAATATGGATATGATTTTCGATACGCATTTTCACTAACTGAAAAGATAGAATTAGTTTTATAGAAAAGTAAACAAAACGCCAAAATTTCAAAAGCCGCAATAATAATGCACTGGTTTAATAAATTTTAGTCACTATTTCACATCTGCATTTCGTGTATATGGTTAATCACATTAAAATTTGAGTTTACTCCAACAGAAAACATTTGAAAACTGCTTTTGAAGCATCTTTTTGATAAAAAAGATGGTGGAAAGAAATTAAAATCATTTTTCCAAAATCGCAAATATGAGTACGCTTTGTTTTCGATAAAGATTCTGATATTATGGTTGTGAGGGAAGTTGAAGGTGGCAGAAATTTTTAAAGTTGGTTTTAGAAACCACAAAATTATATTACATATCATCACATGATATAGTAAATGGTCCAACTTCAACCAATTCAAAATGTCACATGGCATATGGCGCATGAAAATGGTTGAAGGCAACGACTAGATTTACTCAAAATGCAATTGTCCTTTTTTTGGAAACATTATACGCAAACATATTGTTGGAATCACTTTACGCTTGAAACTATACAAAGTTCCAGCTACAGCTAAAACAGTTCCAGTTGGTGAAAAAAGACAAAGAGGTAGACAAGCAAAGGCTAATCGAGCATTGCTAACTCAGTAACTTTACTGATATTATGTGAATATATTATACTTTTATATTTCTACTGATAATTTTCAAGTAAAATACTGTTAATAAATTTTTAATTTTTACGGGTTAAATAAAATATTTAACTGATCAATCATATAAAAATTACTGATTATTCTATTTATTTATTTGATATTTGCTGATCATTTAAAGTTTTTTAATGAACATTAAATAATAACATTGATTAACAAATTTTATTAATTTAACAATTAACAAATCATTTCCTTTTTTATATTATTCTTTAGAAGTTTACACTTCACAATTAAGCATTGTATTGATGGACGTGTAGTACGGCTTGAAAGACGACACGTTAGACCCTTGCATCAATTATGACATAATGAATTTTATTAAAGGTTTTAATTATTAAAGTATGCTTACGAACTTTTTAAAGTAATTTAAAAGTTTTAAATGTTTTAATGTGATTATTTTTCTGACTTAAAATTCTTTTTATTCAATTACTTTTATGTTGATATTAAAATTAAATTCATATATCTGTTTTCCCTATCAGGTTTTTGTCATCCAGATTTAATCTTTACTAACGAGTGAGAAACGAAAGTTAAATGATATCATGTTATTTAAAGAGGAAATATCCTTCACTGTAGCCAAGGAGGGATTTAAAAGCTGAAGGAAAATCCAACTAATTATTTTTTTGTTTATATGTTATGAATTATATTTTACGACATCAAAGAATATTTTATGAATTTCCATTTCCGTATTGACATCATCGTTTTACATTAGGTAAGATGTTAAAATAAATATTAAAATTATTTTTGTGTTTCTTTTAAATAAATTTTAATTTATGAATATTTGTTTATATTATTGAAAAATGAATGTTAGATGTTAAATCTTTTGATTTCATCTTAATCAAAAATAGTATAAGCATTAGCTAAATTATTTATGTAATGCGGTTTGCTATAGCGCCATTTTTCTTTTACACAAAATATTTTCCTTTGTTAAAATATTGATATAAATCTTTTGTTGTTGATAACCTTTTTGAAAACTAAAAATTGACATAATATATATAAATTGATATATTTAAACAAATATTTTAATTAAAAATGTAGCACGTAATATTCCAATTAAGTTGATTGAATTTATAAGTTTTATAAAGTATTTTACTCATCCAAAAGTTGGCCATTAAAGATAAAAGTGATTCTTGGAACAAGTTTGCTGAAATATTCTAAAAAATGTTTAACTTAAACAAGTTCTTTAAAAATTAGATAAAATATTTTAAATTGTTAAAGGATAAAAATTTAAATTAGTGATAATTTTACAGTATTTTATTTGATTTTATAGTGAAATATTTGATATATTTAAAGTGTATTAAGATTCATTAAGATAAAAATGATTTACTTTTATTTAAAATATTATTATACTCATGGATATTGATGATAGAATTTAGTTCTGTTAGGATTTTTAAAAGTTTTATCATTTGAATAACTATACTAAATAAAGTAAATATATTTTTAAGTACGATTCCACAAAGATTTGACCATATTTGCAATAAAAAATATTTTTCAGATGTTCTTCCTTAATTTCACTATTTTACACTGGGCATTCACACTCGATATAAGGAGTAATGCTTCATAACATGACATCAAAGGTTTCAATAATATTACAAGTGAACATCATTTGCACTCTATTGCACAATTTTGCCCTCAAAAATCAGTGTCGCTAGTAAACAAATTATTAAAAAAAACAAAAACAATTGTAGGGCTCTGACTATAATAAAAACTAGTCTCTGGCTAAAAAACTAACTCTTTTTATTATTTTTATTTAAACAGAATAAAATAATTCATTTTCCATTTTTAAATTTAATATTTTAAATTCAATTTAAAATATTTTTATAAAATGAAATTTTAAAAATTTCATCAGGTATCAGCTTTCCTTATAGGAATATTGTCGAATAAACTCACTATTTCACTGGAACTTACTTTTATCCCCCCTGTTTCTTTCGAATCCTATTGGCAAATGTATTGGGAAATGTATTTAATCACATGGATGACTGAATGAGGAAGTTGGACGGTTTTAGAGAAGAATTGTTGAAAGATATTAAATGGTAAAACAGCGGTCCGTTGCAGTAATTGGTTCATAATGAAATAATTTTCATCTATTATCCTAATTTTCGGGCTTTCATCTTTATCAGCTGATCGGATTCAATGAGAAAATTTTCTTTTAATCTTGAATTCTATGATGATAAGTAAGTCAAATGCGAATCTCAAATGGAATTTTATTCGTTTTTTGCAAATAGTTTTGCTTGTGAAAATTTTGAAAATTTTAAAATGGCCAGAAATGAATTTAAATTTTTTAATTCGGTTTGAATCGTTTAGGATTGTGCTCAGTGAATCGTAACAAATTAAAGATTTTCAAGATCACTTAAAAAAAGAAATATTTCTTAATTATTTCAAATGATAAAATTTAAGACTTTTTTTTTTAAATATTTTCATTTAATTAAGAGTCTCAATTAGTCTGTTGGGCTAGAGCTGGAACTTTTAATTAATTAATCAATCAACTAAGCATAATTAATCAAATTTTAAATGCGTCAAAAATAAATGGCATTAAAAACGCACCAAAATCATATAAAGTTCATTATCTCACACCAATTAAAACAAATTAACACAATACAAGACACTTGAAGAATAATTTATACACATTTAAAAAATATCAAAAAAAATACAAAATATGTATTTAAAGTAAAATAAAATTAATAAAGCACTATAGTGTATAAGGATCACCATCTTGAATCATAAATCCATCTAAGCATAAAAATTAAATGAAGAAAAGAGCTTAAACTATGGTTGTATTATCAAACGAATGACTATGATTCTGCAATAATTAAATTAATTTTGGCTTGAATTATCAAGTGAAAGAACCATAATTAAATGATCGATGTTTGATATTGAAAGTGAAAAAACCTTAACTCTCTCCGTGTTTTTGTCGAATATATTCGACATTGAACCAGGATATTCAAGAAGTCACAATTTACCAAGATTTCCTTCTATATCGTTGGAGGTCATTTTAGCTGACGATGAGTCAAACAGGAATGATTGCAATTCAATTCAACCAGCAAAAAGAAAAAAATATCATCAGAAGAAGTTCGACGCGACTAGAGAATGCACCTACAAAGTTTTTTAACAATAAAGAGTGCAGGTAAATGTAAAGCGAATGGCTGTGAAAAAAGCAGTATCTGTAAGAAATGCAACGTTTACCTTTGTATAAAAAGAGGAAAATATTGCTTTGAAAAGTTTCATAATAAATAGTAAAATAAAAAAATGTTTTATTTTAGATTTTCATATAACCTCTCAGTGGTGATGTCGAAAATATTTGGCAATGTCTACTGGCCAGGAAAGACTGCTCAGGTGAAAAAATATATATTTTTCTCCTGTTCAGGACCATCATATTAGTATATGTACCAATTTTCAGATTTTTAGTTTGTTATAAATTATTTTTGACAAGGAGAAGGTTAATTAAAAATTAAAAAATGAATTTCTATAAGAAATGTTATAATAAAATTTTAATTAATTTAATTTAATTAAAATTAAATTAAATACTGTTACTAAAAAATGATACATAAAAAAAATTTTCTATACTAATTTTTGTGAATTAGGATATGTTCTTTACATGATTTTTGTTTTTATTCGTTTTTCTCTAAATGCTCATGTGTAATCTCGCTAAGGAAGTTAATTTTGTCTGTGTGTAGCTAATAGAAACCTCATTAATGCATAAACGGACGCTAGCAAGTTCAGATCTCTGTGGCGAGGATCTCAAAAGCAGACAGTTGTCGTATAAACAAGAGCGCTTGGCAGCAACGCTAATCGAAACTGTTGGTCATAAAATAAAATACAGAAAAACCCAAATGGTAAACTCTAATGAAAATATAGTAGATGTAACGATTAAATAAATAAAATAGGAGATCTTCCATAAAGTAGGGGCGGCACTCTGATCAAAATTTTGAAAGATGCCTCAATGGGTGGTTGATGGGGTTAACAAATCAAAAAAGGAATTGTAGAAATGAACAAGGAAGGACAAGAATAAAGAAAAAAAAGACGTAAGAACTTCCATTGCAAGTGAAGAACCTGTTAATGGATTTTCAGCCACTATGTACAGCACCAACCTTTTGAAGGTGCTTAGGTAAGAGTGACATAGTAACCCTAGGAAAATCTACTAATCAAACCAATTCGAAAACATGTTGTTGAAATCAAAACCTATAAAATATTTTTGTATTCAGAAATTAATTTAATTTTTTTGAGTTTATAATATACTAAAAGTTAATTATCCCTAAATCTAGGCTAATTTACGTTAATATATAATTAAAATAAGTAATTTTTAGTTGAAATGTTTATTTAATCTTTAGACGACCAAAACCATGTGCCGAAAGTAGATACCAAGAGTCTGAACGTATAACAAGTCATTTAAATCTCCATAATCTCAAAATCTGTCAACAAGAAGAGTTAGTCTAAAAATGGTTAATTAAAAACTATTTTTTTGTTTACGTTATTCAAAGACATTAATTTAATTGTTTCATCTTGATAATAATAATAATATTAATAATAATAATAATTATAATTATAATAATAATAATAATAATAATAATAATAATAATAATAATAATAATAATAATAATAATAATAATAATAATAATAATAATAATAATAATAATAATAATAATAATAATAATAATAATAATAATAATAATAATAATAATAATAATAATAATAATAATAATAATATAATAATAATAATAATAATAATAATAATAATAATAATAATAATAATAATAATAATAATAATAATAATAATAATAATAATAATAATAATAATAATAATAATAATAATAATAATAATAATAATAATAATAATAATAATAATAATAATAATAATAATAATAATAATAATAATAATAATAATAATAATAATAATAATAATAACAATACTAATAATAATGTAAACAAATATTGTCAGTCATTTTATTTCATTTAAAAATGAAAAAAGTTGTAGAATTGTTGTAGAAAAGTTGTTGTATTTTGCCTATATAATTTGAGCTCAATAAAGATAGTCTTTGTATTCAGGACATATAGTATACATATATTTTTACGTAATTACTTAAACAGGTGGTTTTGTTGGTTTATATGTAAATAATATTTTTAAATTTATTTGTAAATAATAGCAAATAATATAATATTATTAATTAAAACTCACTTATTATTAACTTCCTTAAACTATTCGAGTATTGCAAAAGAAGATGGCCAAACAATCCACAATTAAAAACCGATAAAAGAAAAATGTGCTAAATATAATTTAAAATCTGAATAAACAATTAAATGTTTTTATATTATTTATATATTATCCAACGTATCAAAAAATGAATTACTTAAAATATTAATTTAAAAAATTAATTTAAATAAATATTTGTATTTTAATTTAACCATTTTTAATGTTTTAAACCTTAAAAAATAACTTTTTAATAAAATTAATTTTTAAAAAAATTAATAATGAATTTTTTTCTTTATTTTTGAAAATATTTAGTTAGTTTTGTTTGAATAAGTAATTTAAAATATAGATTTTTTGTTTTTATTTGGTAATGACAGTGAATCTTTTGAATTATATAGTTAAATTTATGTTCGATTGGCGTTTTATGATAATTAATTAAATTGTTGATTATATTTAATTATAGTATAAAATATTAACCTTTCAACCCAGTGTTTCAAAACCTGTATGTCACGAAAGTTTGGGGAAATATGCAAAATTTTATTTTCCGCATCCGTCGCTTGTTTATAGATTTAATTATAGCAGATAGTAAAGATCAAAATCTTTAACTTTTCCCATGCTCTCAAAATCTACATATCCAAATATTAAAGGTATAAGGTGATAAAGATCTTTTCATTCCAATTGGTATTTTATTGCCGGTTTCAGTTCTTTATAAATATCATTGTGGGTTTATAATGAATAATAGCTTTATTACAAGGAGAACGTTCTTTACCATTTCAAGAAATATGGAACAATAAATAAATATAATAACAATTATAAATAACTAAAGGACATTGCACACACTATTGTCAATTTTAACATTATAAATATCACAGAAGATTTCCAATATTTTAATAAAACATATTACATTATTGTAGGCAATTCGTCAAACAATAAAACAAATCATATAACAGCTGTGTGACGGTTGAATTCCCACTTAGATTTGCCTAATCACATTTTATTTTCTTATTGGAAAGGCTAACCACTAACCGTTTTTATGAACCGTTCTAAATTTCAAATTGCACTCAGTTGAAATAATTCAATCAGAAAAAATGTCTTTTAATAGAAATTTTTTAGAATTGTTATGTTATTTCAAAACAATAAATTTTAGTAGTAATTTTTATTTCAAGCAAATCGTAAAATTGAAATGTGGAAAATAAAAACTAAATTAATTTTAAAGTAGTGTATAATTATATTTACACAATTTCACTGATTATTCGAATGTTTATAGTGATAGCCAAAATCCCAGCGTATTTTAGCAAAAGTCCAACATTCATGTGCTTTCTATAAATAAATAAATAAAAATTAAATAAATTACACATCATTTAAACAAAAATTGGAAAAAACATTAACCGCCCACTCAAAATTCTTATCGAAACAAATATCTCTGAAAAGAAATATGAAAAGAGGTAGTGGTAAGTAACAAGACTAAAGCCAAACCTCTATGGCAGTGTTGTCCAACTGAAAATCGCGCACGGCACACTAAATAAACATAAAATCGATCACGGCACTTTCGAAACAAATTAAAATATTTTATAAGAAAAAACAATACACTTGAAAAATCGTCCACATTAATATTTATTAATGAGATACTTAAGCGTTTTTTTGCGCATATGAGCTCAAAACGTGGCTAGTTGGTTGATAAGAAGACTCTTAATTCAATGTCAATCATCTTTAATCTTTCATTTATTTTCGATTTTTTTTCTGTGAGGGCAAAAAATCCAAATTCGCAGAGGATGTTGATCCAAATGGTAGCAATAAATGAACTGCGCGTTTTGCAAGTTGAGAAAATTTGGGTTAGGGGTTAAAAGTACTAAAACTTTAGTAATTTTAAATTTTTGCAGATTTCTTTGCGACACACACCTTGGACAACACTGATCTATGGAATACACTGCTTAACTTCCATTATAACATATTAATACAACAATATTAAATAATGGTGTTTCATGAAATAAAATTACTGATAAGTGAAATTATAAACGGAATGCACATTGTTTATAACAGTTAAATTCTTCGTTTGACTAATTTATTTTGTTGTTTACATTTAATATGTTTTTCATTCATCTTCAATTAAATTTTAACTATAGATCATTTTTTTCAGTTTAACAAGGATTTTCGGTAGTGATTTTAAATGTGTTATTTATAGTCGAAATCTAAATGAAGATAAATAATATGTTTAAGATTAATAGAGCTAAACATCAAAAGTATTTAATATCTTAGATGTTGAATTCGAATTTTTTGTCTTTATTTACAAAACGCTAAAGGTGAGAGTTTGATCACTAATGTCATATTCAAGTCAACGGCCGTTGTATCTATTTTTTGTGCTTTGTTTATTTTTATATTTTCCTATGGTATCTATGATGTGTACCATAATTTTCTTTATAAGATATTTTAAGGAATCAATAAATATATTATAAATACATTATTGCTCAAAATCGGGATTTTATTGAAATAAAAATAAAACTAAAATGAAAATAAAAAATCAATATCACTCCTTAAAAAAATATGCCTACATAGCATAATTATATTTAATATTTATAGAAATATTTTAATATTAAAATTTCAACATCTCAAAGAGTATTTTATAAGATTTAAACAAAAATTAATTTGAAAATCTCAATTTATTTGAAGGCCATTTAATTATTTTTTTTTATTTTTAATCGATTTTGTTGTCATTGTTGTTGGTATGTGACTCCTTGGGAAATTTGTTGACAAACTTAATTATATATCTCGTCGCTATAAATACGGCCAGATTTCTCTACAGGAACCATAAATAATTATCCGGGAAACTGCAGAACCGACTTCATTTATTAAATTTCAATTACAACAGTTGAAAGCCCAAATGAAACTTAAACGGGAAATGAAGTTTTAATGGAGATTTTTATCAATAAATTTTAAAATAGAGTATCTTAATAAAAAAATAAAAATTTAAAAATTAAAAGAAAGAAATTAATTTATTCATTTAGATTTTTTATTTTTTTTTGTTTAAATTAGAGGTGATTTGCGGTAAATTTTAATAGAGTAATAATAAATTCATCAGAATAACAATAAATCTTCGTCACATTCTTTATTAACATAATTTGAAATATCATATTAATGACAATTGTTTAATTCATTTTACATTATATGCAAATAAACAAACAAACATACATTATTTTCCAATCACCAAATTAGACTTTCTGATTGTGAACAGTATTTTCTTCAGCTTTTACAATCCAAATACTAAGCATTAGTCAAGTAGGTTGCATAAATTTAGGCCTACATGAGGTCATAAGTCATGAGGAATAAATTTTATACCAAAAAACAATGTACACATTATTTGGTAAATATAAAATTTTAAAACTGTTAGGGTGGGTGTTCTCGAAAAATTATACACATATTTTTGGACTACATCAATGGTTCTTAAAGTAGTAGTACGTTGATTACTGATCACTGATGCGTGAAAAAATCAAAATTAAGTTTCTATTTTTATTTTAACTGGTTAAATGATTTGAATGTGATTTATTTTAACAAAACATGGAATAAACAGTGAATACAGAATAATTTCTTTTGGTATCCTCAAAAACATAGGTTGCAAGCCTAAACTAAAACTGATTTAGCGACAAAGATAAAAACAACCAAAACCAAAGCGATATCAAATTTTCACTTTCACTTGAAGTGGTAGCTATTTGAAATATATCAAAAGTAAATCAGTCCGTAACTTTTCTATTTGTAAGATATGCGTATTATATCTTGGAATATAAAGGATAAGAGTTAAAAATTAACTTTTCCTTCTTTTTTAGACTATCGACCAATATTTTATTTTATATTTACCACCATAATAATATATAGTTCAAAAAATAAATAATGATAAAGCAAATTAAACGGAAGTTTGACAAAAATTAACTTATATTAAAAAACAAGAGAAAGCAAAATAAACGAAATATATTTAGAGTAAATTATCCTCATGATTAGTCTGACATCATAATCTTTGTCAAATGCTGATTTTGTAATTGTTATGATTTAATTAAATAATCTCAATAAATTCGTTGCTGATTGAATGGTAATTGTAAGGGATTGTGAATTAATTACCGACATTAAAAATCACTGATATGAAAAAGGTTAATTTATTTCTTTGTTCAAGATGGCTTCTGACTGAAGTAGCAATTATTTTGGCTTCCTTGTTCTGATTATTTTATGTGCTCTCTAAAATAAAATATAGAATTTAAATTAAAAAAAAACAATAAAAAATCCTTCTTTCATTTACAAAATCAAAAAAGTTAAATTTTATCTGAAAGTATTATTAAATCCAAATATTCAAGCAGATTCTACGAAATGTAATTATTTCTTTCCTCTAATCTCTCTGAAATTTCTTTTTCTCGTTTTCTTTCTGAAATATTTTTTTCAAAAATGATTTTTTTATTGGGTTGTTAACTTTGGGAGTTTTTATTATAAAAATGTTAAATTGTTGATAAATTTTCACAATAAATGCAAAGTTCTATTTGGTTTATTTATATTTTTGTTTAATTGCATTTCATTAAAAAAATATTTACAGACTGAAAAATAAATTTATTATTTTTAGTAATAACTTCAAGGATTAATTATTATTTAAGAATTTTCTAGGAGACAATTCCATAGAATATCTTTGATATTTAACCAGAAAATAATTGATGTAAATACTGTTTAGAAAGTTTTTAGAAAGTAGGCTTAACGTCTTATGTAAATTATTTATTATCTATATATATATATATTTATATTATAAATGTATATTATTTAATTTACATATTACTTATGAGTATTATTGATATCTGTCACATCTGTATTACATCACTCTTTAAGTGAGATCCTTTCATAGGCACCCATAAAGAATATAACAAAGGACTTGAAATGCAAAACTTTTTGATATAAAATAAGATTTTATTTATCTTTATCCCAACCTGGGTTGACATAGTAAATATGTTTACTATAAAGTTCTAACTAACACAGTGTATAAAATATCTTTTGCTGCTTGGTGTTTAAAAATAATTTTGTTTAGTAGTAAATGCGTTCACTTGTCAGCTTAAATCCTTTATCAATTAACTTCTTTGTAAGCATTTATGTCTACTTCATATCACTTTTTTATTTCTATGATAACTAAAAAATTAGATAATAAATTTAGTCATTTATTATTTTATATCGACTAATTTTGTTTTTCACCTTTGATTTCTTTATAATTGACATAATATTTTATCTCCTTTTAATTATTTACAAATATCTTTCTTTGGAATTCAAAAATCGATTACTGTTTTGACAATGTTCTTACACTTACCTGGCGCTCAGAGAAATCTGAGCGCCTCCCGGCATAGTACTGATAAGAGCTCGAAACTAGTATACTATTTGGAAATGTACTGGATATCACTTAATGTATCGTATATCCTTTGAATATAATCAGACATAGTGATCAATAATACAATCGTTTTTATATTTCATTTTTTAAATATAATAGCAGTCAATAACTAGTTTTCTTTAAAACTATTTTTAATTTAACGATTATGTCAATAAAACCTTTACACTGCTACATTTTACAAATTACATTAAAATTGGATTAAAAACTACAAAATAAAGATAATGACTCACATTTAATGAAGACATTAAAACGCTAAATAAACAAAATATATTTGAATGAAATTATCTTTATCGTCAGTCTGTCATTATCATCTGTGTTCAATGATATAAACGGAACAATAATTTCAATAAATTTGTTGCTAATTGAATATTGCTTATAACTTATAGTGATTTAATCATATATATATATATATATATATATGCATGAATTTTGTTACACAAACACTTTCGTGGGTTGCAGCAGAACTAGTAAAAGTTTAATGTTAATTCGATAAGAGAAACTATGTAAGTTATCACTCATAATTTATTAATGGTTTAACTTATTTAAAATAGATGTTAAATTTAGGTGGTTGTGTCTGTGTGCGCAATAGTGTTTTGTCATTTGTCATTGTAATATATTTTTCGATTGTTTTGAAGACTTTGTTTCTGGAATTAATATTAATGAAATCTTAAATTATTGGACACGTCAAATGGTTAAGGTCAAAGAATGAATATGGATAGTGTTGACAATGAACGATAGGGATGTCTTTGTTCATTTTAATTTTATCGCTGTAACAAACGCAACTTCGTTACCTGCTAGTGAAGAAATGCTCTTCGATATGGTGCTAAGGTTTCTGAAGCAATTGTTGCTACTGACCCAGCAAAAAGCTACGAATTACCTTGGGCAACTTCCCGAAATAACAGATGGATGAGGAATCATTAGTAGGCAAAACGTCAGTTACCAAACCGATGTGATACGTAGAAAAAGAAAAGCCTCTTATTGCAATATAGATATTTTAACTTTGTGGGTAAAATATTGTAACTTGTAATCATTTGTTAACATTATTATTTTCTAAGATATATTAATTTCATTTATACCAATAAATTCTTGATTGTTATGACGAAAATAATTGTAAAATTATCTTGTTCAAAATGAAAGTATTTGCAAGTTGAGTTTTACCTAAAAGCATTTTTTGTTTTTAAAATTTTGGTAACTCTTTCCTTAATGAGTAAAAATTAATGAAAGATAAATTGTATACATGCATCATTTTCAAATACAAATTTTACTAAATTTTCCCAAGTAATAACATAATTATGAGAAATTCTTAATTGAAAAGAAAATTATTTTTGTTTAATCACGAATTTCAATGGTGCCATACAAGATTTTTATTTGATCAGATACTAGAAAACATTATTAATTTTAATTAATTAATCAACCCATATTGAAAACGCTGACATTTTACATAGGTGATTTGGGAAACGAATACATTATGAATTTGTTGATAACATTTCCCATAAGAAGCAAAAATGTTTTAATAAAGTCTAAGGCAAAGAAAATATTAACGTAATTTAACATAGAACAAATGTTTAATATTATTCTTATTATTATTATTAGATGACACTGTTACACAAAATATATTTTTTAAATAATCCAACCTGGAACATTCATTTGTCATACTATTTATAGTACGTTCAATTGCATAATCTTGAAAAGAGATTATTATTAGTGATATTGTTTATACAGACCATATGCATACTTACTTCATTTCATTGCACACAGACATTTCTGTATCATTCCTCATAGTGACCAGGTTATATAATTAGTTTATGATAATTATTATACCACTTTACATCTCTTTCCATTTAACAATTTTAATTTATTTATATTTTGAATAGTTTATCTAATAATTTCAAAAAATCTCTTGTAACGTCCATTCATCTTTCTAGTATTATATTTTTAACCAATAATTTGTCTCTAATTCACGTGGTATACACCTTAATGAAGGTTACAGTTAATAAATATACTATTTGCTATTTCTTTTTGTTTAATATTTTTTCATTTTATTTTTTCTACTACATTAATTACAGTCTTTTTTGTATTCTCATTTGATATATAACCCACTTAAATGTTAAATTATGTTTGATATTGAACTTTAACTGGCGTTTATTTATTTATCATAAATGTTATAGCTTTGTGATCAGTTCTTAAATTCTTTTTTCATATATATAGATGTTGAAATTCTGAGTAAATTAAAAAAATTGTTAGCATTCATTTCTGGTGATGATGTAACCGATTTTATGTTATTCATTCTTTTCGATTTATTATTATTATTATTATTATTATTATTTTTATTTGTATTATTATTTAAATGAATAATTTAAATAAATTAAAACGACTTTTAAACAAAATAATTTTCATTATTAGCATAAACATATTTTTAGAAAATGTTTTGTTAAATTTTAATAAGTCGCTTTTGTTTTATAATTATCAAAGATAAAATAAAAAACATTTCCTTTATTGTTGAAATGACATATTGAAATATTATTCTATTAGGAAGTGGATTTGTATGAAAATCTGATAAATAATTGATTTTTTTAGAATTTGAAATTGTTTACAACGTTTTTTAGAGAGATCAATAATGAAAATTGTGTTTATCGAACCGGTGGTGAGTTGCGCAAGGATACGGATAGCGTATTTCACTGTGACAAATTCACTCTGTTTGACATATTAATCAATCTTTCTATGAATAAGATTTGATAAAATCCGCGCTGAAATTGTCAGAATTTTACGCAATTAAATAGCAATTAAATTAATTCTATTAATTTAGTGACATTCACGTAGAGAAACAAATTAGCAATTGTTTTCCGTTCATTGTTATTTGGGGAAGTAAGTATGGAAATTAATGAATAATAATCGCTAGGTCTTTTGAATACTGTCTTTTTTAATAACATTTCTTCTATATTTCATCTATCGTTTTTAAAATATCTAGAAAAATAAATATAAATTTCTCAAGTGAATATTTATTATTAAGATTATTTACATTTTTATTTTTCATAATATTTTCTCCAAAATTTGATTATGAATCAGATTTTGGAAAATATTATGTCACTTATAAAGAAATCAGAGATGAAAAACAAAAAAAGTCCTTGTTATTTTTATTTTGATTTATATAATATAAACTTAAACAAAAAGATTGACCTAATTTAACTGTAATAACAACAAATTTCAAACATAGATTAACTATTCACTACATAAAATTATGAATTTAGTATACAGTCTACCCTGTCAATAATGGACTTGACGGTAACCATTTTTTGGGTGTCCACTACTGAAAAAATAGTGGACATATAATTTACATTTTTTAAAACCATGGTGATAATAATTACTTTATGTAATGATTTTATTGACTAAAAATTAAACCGGCCCTGTCCACTATTGCCAATGTCCAATATTGACAAGGTACACTGTATCTATTTATATTAAAGGTAAATTTATTGTTTGATTTGTGTTACAAATAATTTTAGGATTTTATAAAAACAATAATAAATTTAATACCTTTTATTCATTTTATTTATTTATTTTAAGAATAATTTTTTTTTATTGTTTGAAATATTAAAAAGGAATACAAAATTTGGAATTGTAATTTATACCAACAAATAAATTTTTTAATTAACAAAACGCAAAATTTATTTGAAGTAAAAAAAACATTTATTGTAATTTATCATTTTCAAGTAAATATATTAATCTTTTCATATATTTGATTTACTAGTGCAAACAAAATAATTAATAAATACGAATTATTTAAATTTTATTTAATTTTTATCGGGAAATATTTTCAATATTTATATATTTTCTGGTGCTATAAAACAAAATAGCGCAGACAAAATAGAGTAATTAAAAATTGACCAAAAATAAGGGTGGCCGGACAAAATGTCCGCGGACAAAATGTCATGGACAAAATGGCATGGACAAAATGTCATGAGGACAAAATGTCAGCGGACAAAAAATGTCACGGACAAAATATATTTATTAAAATTAAGTCCTAATGTAATTTATTATTGTAATAATATTTAGTCTATATCAATAATAGTCTGAGATATTCAGTTATTATTATTATTATTATTATTATTATTATTATTATTATTATTATTATTATTATTATTAATATTTTATTTTTAATTGTTATTATTTTTATTATTATTATTATTATTATAATTATTTTATTATTATTATTATTATTATTATTATTATTATTATTATTAATATTTTATTTTTATTATTATTATTTTTATTATTATTGTTATTATTATAATGTTTTTATTTTTATTATTTTTATTACTATTATTTTTTATTATTATTATTACTATTATTATTATTATTATTATTATTATTATTATTATTATTATTATTATTATTATTATTATTATTATTATTGTTATTAACATCTTATATTTTGTCCCCATGACATTTTGTCCGTGACATTTTGTCCGCTGACATTTTGTCCTAGCACCAAAATAAGCCAATCCTCATAAAAACGAAAATATAAAACAATCCAATATTATTTTTGGTATTAATAATAATTATTATTAATTTTTATTCAATTATTACTACACAAAATAGCTTTATTTATTAATTAGAATGAGTTACGCAAGGATATGGATAGCGTATTGTACTTTGACAAATTCACTTTATTTGGCATATTAATCCATCTTTCTATGAATAAGAGTTTATAGCACCCGCGCTGAAATTGACAGAATTTTACGCAATTAAATCACAATTAAATCAATTCTATTAATTTAGTGACATTTACGTAGGAAAGCGAATTAGTAATTGTTTTCATTTCATTGTTATTTGGGTGTCTAGTGGCGCTTATACTAGAATATTTGCATTCCAAATAAGTAGAGAAATTAATATACTTATAATACAAGTTACAGCACGATATAAGGTACGATTTATTAAAATATACATTAAAATATACATAAAATATACACAATATGTTTATAATAAATTAAGGATACTAAGTCAAAATACTTTATCTTTTCGTTTATTACACTGGTATAAGGTACCAAAACAAGGATATTTTTATGGTGTACTTTATAGAGAGATTCTACTGTATCTTTTTTTGAAATGAAATACTTATTAACTTTAAAAAAATTCACTGTAAATAAGAAAATGAATATAACTGTTTATTTGAACGAAACCTGACATCGCAAAGTGCAACCAGTTTTCAACTTGATTCCAAATCTGGATCTGTTATTTGTGATCGATTTTTTGTTTTGTGAATTCACATAAATATTATTAATTACTAATAACAATTATTAGTAACTAACATACAAGTTAATCACACCAAAGTTCTTTTTTTGATTGAAAAATTCCAATAAATCAATTAATCACAACAAAAAAAAATTTCAATTTTAAATTTTAAGGTAAATTTGAGTCAATTGAAAAAGTTAAACAAAAAAACCGAAGTCCATTTTTTGGGTAAAACTTTATTAATTTATCATTTTTATGTTTAATTTTCATTTTTAAATTAAATTATGAGAATAAATGATCTAATTAAGATTATCAAACATTTATTGAAATAAAGCCAAATTTTTCAACTTTAGCTTCGTGGGCTACTTTCAAAGTCTTTTCGGTCGACCGATCGACCGCGGTCAATTTGTTGGCCACCCCTCACTTATATGATATATTATGTAAGTTAGAACTTTCTCATTAGTTTAGTTTAAATATTATCATAAAAATACTGTAATTTTATAATTTTATTTTTACATTTAATCCATTACTCCACACTCGTAAATATATTATATTATTGTGATTATTTTATTTGGGCGATCAAATGAATAATATTAATTTTTATTAATAATACTTTATAATAACCAACCTATTTCTTTTGTTTTATGGAAATTATCTTTTTTAGGTAATTTTTATGTATATTTATTTCATTTAATTAAAGAAAAAAGGAAAGATTTATTATTTTAAATAAAAAAATTGACTGTTATAATTAATAAAAGAAAATGTTCAAGTGTTTTAATGGTTATCTAAATAATGAGCTTAAATTTAAGATTTGTCACAGTTTCAACCGTCTGCAAAATAGCCAAAGCATAAAGTAATCCGAAATTATAATTTGAGTAATTATCTATGCAATACATTTGAATGAAATTTCAATTATTTTTTTGTTTAAATAATTGGTTGACATATATTTATGATGAAATTTGTTTAAATTGTCAAGACGGAGAAATATTTTATTATTTTTCTTGTTAAATTATGCTTCTGATAATGCAACAATTGTAATTATATTTTTATCACAGACTTTTTAATTTCTATGAAATTCGTTAAATTTTATATAAGTTATTGCGTGATTTTACGGTCTATTTGGAATTTTTTGCATTGAAAGTGCATTAAAATGATATAAAAAAATGATTTGATACTCATTTCAAGTACGCTGAAAAATATTTTGTAAAAATTAAAATTTGAGAAATTCTTGAACGTTGAAAATTTTTAATTAAAATTTAAAATTGGTTTTTTGTTATTTCCTTAATTAATCAAAAATATTTAAAGTCACACATAATCTTGATTATCGTAAAGTTAGTTCTTTGAACGTTTTTTTATTTTAGTCTAGCTATTGTTTTAACAGAAAATCTGCTCAATATCTTTATATATATAGGACAAGATGGTATGGACAAAAAGGTTCCGTAAAAATAGTACTAAGATTAAATCGTAGAAAGTGTACAAAAATTGTATGGATTTAAGTTTATTTAAATGAAATAATTAAATGAAATAAGTTTAATTCTTTTTAAATGTAGGTAGTTAATTATTGTCCTAACGCGCATAACATTAATTTTGAGCTAATAGATTCATTCACATCATTATAGTCGATTACTCAATATAAATTTTGTTTGACAGCGACCTTATTGCAAAAGTGTACAAGCATAAAAAACATTGTAACTGAGTAGGCCTATAGTCGTAGAGTCAATGTTTGACATTAATTTTTATGACATCTATTTAATTATTTTTATTTAAATATTTTTATTTTACTAATTTTGATTTTTTATTGTTTATTATTATTATTAATTAAAAGACGGAAAGAGCACAAACATGTTAAATAAAATCAACTTAATTACTTTTTTCCTATCATGAATCAGTCCTTTCAAAATTAATCCAATGTGTTAGAGAAATAATTAAAATTTAAATAAACTCAACTCTACACCATTTTTGGCATTATATCATTTAATCTTAGAACCATTTTGTCCAATAATATTATGTCCATATACCATTTGGTCTATATATATATTTAAGAAAATATATCTAAATTAAACTCATTTTTAAAATATTTATTTAAACATTTTTAAAATGATTTTTATCAACACGCATTGTTATTTTACAATGACCTTTTTCCATCAATCAATAATATATTTTAAATATTTTAAAAGTAAAATAAATGAACTTAATAAATTAACCATTCTATGCATTTGAAAACAACAACAACAGTACATATACACTCAATTTACAAAATAACAATCGTGCTGTTTTACTAAATAAAAGCCAGGACTTGTAATCATATTCTCTATAACAAATTTAATTTCCGATGAAACAAATGGGGAAGGCTTGTATACAAACTTTGTAAAATTAAAAACTTTTTGTACTAATTAATTATAAAATTTCTTCATCTTAACGAATAAATAATTCATCATATTTGGGAATATTATACTGCAATTCAGATGGAAGATTAGTCGCAGTTAAAATGTTCAACGCTATTCTTCCATATCAATAATCTTTTGAAAAATAACGGTGAGTGAGTGACTAATCAGAGAAAAGATAAGCCGATGTTAAAGCATATCAAAAATATCATAAGCTCTCACCATATATTTTTATACGAATTACACCCTTCAAACATAAACCCAATTATTTTGTGTATATATTCGAAGAATCTTTCAAAATATGTATAAAAAATATAATTATTTAATGCAATTAATAATTTTTATAACTTCAAAAATAATTTAACTCACTATTTTTGAATAATATCCGAAAAATAAGTTATCATAAAATAAATCATTTTCTGAATATTCATAATCATTATTAATAATTATATGCATGAGCTTGTAGATCAAAAGTTATAATTATAAGTTTGAATAATGATTTAATTTCCTTATAAAATCATAATTCAAGTCATAAAAATTTATAACTTTAACTTATAACTTTAAAAAATAACTTACTTTGCATTAAATTTTCTCAAAAAACAAATTCCAATAAGTTGATTTATGTTTCAACTTGTATTATAGTCTAATTTATCTCAACTTCGCTTGGTGTATATATATATATATATATATATATATGTGTGTGTGTGTGTGTGTGGTATAGACATTTAAGCCTAATTTTTGGTGCTTATCATCAGAGCATAATGTTTTTCGCGCTCTTTTGCACGCACTCTTTTGTGTTCCTCCATTATGCGCGCCCTTACTGAACTAAAGCATCACAAAGAACAAAATAAAGAACAAAATATTTTATTTGACATGATTTGCAACTGAAAGAAAGAATCAAGTGGGAAATACGTAAAAGCAGTTGGAGGAAAGTATTTACAAAATTTTTAAATCTTATTCTATGAAAGAACATATAATGTAATGCCTGGTGCTCAAATAGCAATGTTTCATCCGAAGTAATTTGTCTTTATTGGTAATTTTGCCATTATTCTTGAGAGATGTCTTCGTATTACTCCTCATCATTTCACATAAGGTCCATTTGCTATGGCTAGTTTAGATTCAATTTATAAATCTTTTCAAAAAATGATTTGCACATGTTTTATGCTATATCCTTTTTCATATATTGAAAGTAATTACAAACAATACAACTCATTGTCTTTCATAGACCATCCAATCATTTGAACCTTTTAACTATTCGAATATTGAATAAAAAAATCTGGTGATATTCGATTAATCGAATACTCGCATAATGTATAAAAAGTAAAAAGACATATTAACAAAAATTAAAAATAACAATAAATTAATAAAAAAACGTTTGATATATTATTTTGAACGATTAAATTATTTTAAATATCTTTTTTCGAAAAACATATATTTTAAAAATAAAGGAAAATTGAACTTTTTAAAATTTAGACTTGTTCTTCTTTTTGTTTTAATTGAACCTGCTGTTGCGAATACTCTTTCAGAAGCTGTTGAGGTAGGGCGAATTGTTATTAAAGCGTGATACAAAACGTCCAGCGTTGTCGAATTTTTGTAAAAGAAATTATTTCTTCAATTCATTATATTTATCAATTTGGTTGCGATTGCGAACATAGCAGTTCTGTGGATCTGTGATAGAACTTATTGCATTTTGGAGTTTTATTTCAATCCAACTTGTGGATTTATTTCTTATAAATCATCTGCATTCGATGAAGACGTGGTAAAATCAGTATTAATATGTCTTCTATAAACATTTGTCTATATATTTATTCCATAATTTTAACAGCGAATGAAATTTCTGCATTTTTGAGGAATATTTAAAATGATTATTAGAACTTGGTATATTTCCACTCTGTAAATAAATGATCAATGTCATTAAAACCGGATCTCTTCTCTCATTCATCCTTTTTTTGATAATATGTATCAGTTTTTTGGCTATTTTAGTTTGCATCGGTTACAACTTTTCAAACAAAAATTTGTAAACTCCTTCAACTGATACAAGAACATCAACAAGGTTTGGTAGCGCAAAAATATGATTTTATGAAATGGGATCAAAATTCAGTTCCAATAAGGATTTATTAACACATTCTGATAGAATATTTTCTACAAAATTTGACTACGAATCAGATTTATTTGAGGTATCTACTAATTTTCGGCACAGCCTTTTGAAAAAGGAAAAAATATGAAAAAAGGCTGTGCCCAAAATTTGTGAATACATTAAATAAATCTGATTCATAGTCAAATTTTATAGAAAATATTATGTATATATTGTTTACAATTATGTAACATTTAAACAGTAATTAATTAAATTTAGGAATGTTTTTAAGCAATTTAAATAATTACTGTTTTTTAAAAACCAACATAAATAATGTTACACAAAAACAAAATAAAAACCACATAAAAATTCATGCTACACAAAAATTCTTATATATACGTAATATTTTGTTTGCGAGAATCGAAATTGATAGTTTTTTTTCAAAGCTCACTGTACTTTTAAATTTTTCAAATTATTCGAATATAGGGTAAAAATATTCGAATATTAAATAGTCAAAAATCATGCAAATATATTCGAATATCAAGTACTCGAATACTCATATTGACTCGTAATAAGTCTTATTCGATCTCACCCGGGATCAATCCCAAACGAGATCGAGTTTCTTACATGATATTGACAAGAGTAAAATAAGTTAGAAATTACTATATCATTAGAAATTTCATCGGAAATCGCAACACACTTAGTTTCGTTAATACACTGTTTCAAAATGGTCTATATGCACGGTTTGACAAAAAAAATTAATTTTAAAAATTTAAATAAATAAATTTTAAAACTTTAAATTCATATTTAAAAAAGATCTATTCTATTCAATTGATAATCAATTTACTGTAATAAAAATGATAAAGAAAAAATAATTTCAATTCTGGTTTGTTTGAATTACCCATGAAACCTGATCATAAATATCGGAAGCAAGCATCCGTTGTATAATTCTGATATTCTGATATTGCTTCAGCCTCAACTTCAAATGGATTCAAACCAAACATAATAGATTCAAACAAACCAGATTTGAATTTATTTTTTTGGCAGCTTAAAAGTCACTTCATTTTGTATCCCAGTTTTTTTACTCTTCTTTTTGGAGGACAAGGGGGTTAGTTTGCATTTTTTATTTTATATATAATACCTTAAAAATAGCTATTTTAATGAATGTTTCCGAATCAATTCCTCTGTGATATACTTTACCTCCGTGCAGAATGTTTTATTTCTTAAAGCATTTGATGGTTAAAAATAGCTTTAAATAGAGCTTGAAGCACTGTAAAGTTCATCAAACCATAAATCAAATATAATAATTAAAATTGGCAAATGTTCAAGTTATTACGTACCCGGTTTGATGAATAATTATTTATTTACTTGTATAAATTTTGCAAATGTAATTTCAACTAAAAAATTAAAATAAAACCTATTAAACTAAAAGTAGCAGTTAAAACAAATAATTGCGTAATTTCAATTGAAGATATATTTAGAGAAAATTCTTATTCCTTACAGTAAATTCCAATTTTCTCTCTGAAAATTGTATTTCAGGAACATTAAAGCAAGCAGCGAGGTAAACTTCAGTGGTTTTGAAATGTTTCTTTTCAGAGAGAAGATTTCCAGTGTGGATTAGTTTATCATCCGTTTTCTTTTTCCCTCCTTGAATTTAAAATCCATTTTTAGTTTATTTGCATAAAGCATGAGATGTTTTATGCATACCTCTATATTTTGTAGTCCATATTTGAAAAAACTTTCTTTTCCTTCTTGTGGCATTACATTTTTTTAAAACACCATTTCTTACAACTGAATTCTTATACACCTTCATAATTAGTATTGTTTCTAAAGACTTTTACTTATATGGAGTCTCTATATGAATCCAGATTTAGGAATGGCATTTTAGATATTATTTGGCTATATTTTTTTCAAGGTTTTAATACAAATCTGCAATTCATTTGATTGTTTTTATATCTGTCTGTGAGTACTTATATAAAATGCATCAAGTATGGCCAAATAAAGTGTATTTACTGAATTTCAGATGAGTGGTAGGATATATATCTCTAGACAACATTTCTGCCAACAGTAACCCTATCATGAAAAGCACCAAAGTGTGCTTCATAAAATTAAACTGTTACATTTATTTAATACAAGACGGTTTGTTTCTTTGAATCCTTGTCCTCTTAATTTGCCAGGAATTCAATTAAACAAACATGGCTTGGGTTTTCTACATAACTAATAAATTATTCATTACTTTTTAATTAGTTTTCATTTACTAAATATATTTTTTTGGAACTACCATTGATTTTATATTAGGATATTCGTATTCGTCCCCTCATTTGCTATCTCTGCATACTTGTTTCTCCGCACATGTCAATTTTTAATTAATATTTTGTATTTATTTATTAGTTGTAAATATTCCAATTTTTATTGATCGCTATCTATTCTCATTGCACTTTTATGAAGGCATTAGTCTTATCTTTAACGTTTTAAATTAAATTTTATTCACATTAATTACGATTAATGAAAGGAACAATGTTCTAGAAAATTAATGAAAACAAAATTAATTTATTATTTATAAAACTTTCAACTGATAGAGAATTTATAGAGTATTATATACATGATTATTCGAATTTTTATTTTATTATTCACTTTTTTATTCTAAATAAATTGGAAATTAATCATTGATTAAAATATTCTAATTAATTATAAATTTTTAATATATAAATTTTACATATGATAATATTCATATTATTAAATTAATATATTTATGTTATATAAACTATTTATATTATTTAAATTATTTATATTATTTGCATTATTTAAATTATTTATATTATGTATTTATATTTCATATCTTATAATTTTAATTTTAAAATTTGATAATACCAAAACATAAAATTAATTTTGATAATTTTAATATTACTAATAAGTAGAAAAAGACAGCATTTATAATCATAAAATTATTATTAAATATATTTAAATTATTTTTTCAGAGTGTGAAATTTTCGCTTCATTGATTTTTCTGCCATGAATTCTATGAAAAATCTAACCTCGGATAATATCTGGCAATGGACAAGCTTTAAAGTGATTCTTTTTTTCCTCTACTCTGTTATTTTTGTTTTGGCATCTATCGGTAATTACTTGGTTGTGTACGTAGTTTTACGAAATAAGTCAATGCAAACAATCACGAATATGTTTATCACAAATCTCGCTCTTTCAGATATTTTGACGACTCTTATTGCTATTCCTTTCACCCCGATTGCGGTTTATTTGGAAGAATGGATATTTCCAGCATTCCTTTGTAAATTACTTCCTATGACAATGGGATTATCCGTCTATGTGTCAACTCTCACCTCAACCGCAATTGCTCTAGATCGGTATATCATGATTGTCCATCCATTCATTCCAAGAATGAAAATGAAGGTCTGCATTTTATTAATTTTCCTGATTTGGGTTGTTGGTACTTTAATAACGTTACCTCTTGCAGTTTATCAGTCCAAGCTGTTTATGAACAGCACTAATAGAACGGATTGTGTTGAAGTGTGGCAAACTCCAAAATCAAGGGAGATTTATACATCATTCAATTTTATTTTACAATTTATAATGCCCTGTTTAATTACCTCAATTTGTTATTTTCAAGTGAGTAAAGTTTTAAATATGAGAGGGGCTAACAAAATTGGTTGTCGAATAAAAAGTCGAGAAAGAGAAGAATTGGAAGTGAAACGAAAAAGAAGAACAAATCACATGCTAATAGCAATGGTAATAATATTTGTCATGTGTTGGACTCCTCTAAATCTATTGTGGATATTTGGAGAGATTCTCCAAAAGTTTGACATTTCTTTATCACAGAGTGGTCATTTTTTTCTTTTTTTTCTTTGTTTTCATTTGATTGCCATGAGTGGCACAATGTACAATCCTTTTCTTTATGGATGGATGAATAAAAACTTTCGTCTGGAATTTCAGAAGGTTTTACCGTGTTTGAAAATTCCTGTCGAACCAGATACAAAGACATTAGTTGAAGATAATACACATTTTAAACGAGGAAGTGGTTTTCAAGAGAACTATGTCAATCAAGAACTGTCCTTGCACAACAGAGCGTCAGTTGATAGTATAGATTACAACAAATCTCTTCTTTTACAAGTTCCAAACTCCAGTTATTTCAATGGAAGATTCAAAATATCATCTTTATAGAAACAATTAGATTTCTTGGAATTACATGCAGTAACATTTATTGAGAGTGACCTACTGAGTTTTTCTCCTTTTATAACAATCTCTTTTTACATTTGTAATATCTACGGATTCCATTACTATTTGTCTCTTGAAATTGGATTTATATTTTTGTTATTTATTATTATTATTTTTATTATTATTATCATTATTATTATTATTATTATTATTATTATTATTATTATTATTATTATTATTATTATTATTATTATTATTATTATTATTATTTATATTATTATTATTTAGAGGAATTAAAACAAAATTTCTCAATATTTACTAAAATAAAGTTATTATTTAAAATTTTAAAAGTTATTCAAATTATCCCTCACGAAAGGATGTTGAAAATGCAGTCTAACATTAGAAAATGTCTCTCTCAAAACGCTCAACAATAGCGTGACAGGTTTTTTTCTTTTTGTCAAAGTTAAGACACATCCCAACAATCATGAAAGTTTAAAAAAGGAAAAGATATATTCGGTTTATTTAAAAATTTTGAATTCAGTTATATTTAATTGTTTAAACTTCTTAATGTCGTATTTAATAGAACTGTTCTATATTATGTGCCAAACTTAAACAATTTAAACAAATTTATAATCATCTTAAATGTAACTAATAAAAAATAATCATATTAGTTAATATTATCCGATGATATAATGAGCGATTATAATTTCTTTGAATTCGGCAATAATTCTACTTAATTTGAATAGATTATTATTATTATTATTAATACTATTATTACTATTATTATCATTATTTTTATTATTATTATTTTTATTATTATTATTATTATTAATATTATTATTATTATTATTATTATTATTATTATTATTATTATTATTATTATTATTATTTGAAAAACATTATTTTGTTATATAAAGAACATAACCCTATAAATTTTGTTTTCATACCTACATAAAACATGTAAATTATTTCTTTATCAAGTTCTACTCAAATGACCCAGGCTATAAAAGAAAAAGAGAGACATGACATTAAACTAATTTATCCGTCAACCAAATCAAATAATATATCCTACTAATGATTAATGAGAGCCTCGCTCATGATAAATCGCAATTTTCCTGGGGGATTATGTAATAATTATGTCATGTGTTATTGGTGCTGATATCCTAACGTCAATTAAGCCTGATTCTATTAGTTCACAGTAAATTAATAATGATATTATTTTCTAAAAGTCACTTACGAGAACACCGGCCGTGGGATTACATCGTCTCAATTGAATGATCTGGGTAAAATAATTCGACATGACAAACCAATTTAATTTCCCCACCCCCCCTCTCGCAATGTATTCAAGGAACGGTGAGTCAGAACTGTATAAATGATTTTGATGAAAACGAAATTGATGCCCATTAAATTCAGCCGGGATTGATGGAAAGTCGGGGACAAGATTAATTTTTTGAAAATATTTTCGTTTTTATTTGATTATTTCGATCCTATCCTAATCAGATTTCCCAAATTTTGAAGAGATGAATTTCTTAGTCGCCTCATATTTTATATGGTTTGTTTAAATCGAAATTAAATAATCCAAAATATTGTTTTCTAATATTTACAATTGAAAATGTTTTTTTTAATTTGGGATATTTTTAAAACGAGTACATCTTCAATGAGATCATTTTGAACTCGTACTTCGATGATTAATCCAAGGAATAGAAAAGAGAGGAATTCTTGATATAATTTATGAATACAGCATTTCTAATTGTTGTGATTTGGTTAAAAAGCAGTTACTCAGTAAAATTATCGAAAATAAAAACTTTTCTAATAATTTTAAAATATCAACTATTAAAACCGAGCTTTTGCAAAAAAGTTCATAATCAAAATGTATTATTGTTTATATTTATCAGATAAGTGAATAATAAAATAAGCCTTTGCTGCTACCAAGCAATCATCGCTTTATACTTATATTTATTATTTATAATCATTATTTGGAATCATTCTCACTCATCTCATCATTTAAACAAAAAAAATATCTTCTGCAACTTCCGCATCATTAGTACTATTACAGCTTAAAATCATGGATAATTTATTATTTAGAACATTTACAGATGCATTTATTCTATGTACATGAAAATATTTTATTATCGTTTCTTTTTCACAGTGTATTGTCTTTTCAATGAAGCAAAATGCTGTTTTAATCAGTGTATTTTTCAGTATCCTAGCTCAATTCCTTCACTTTATACTTGATTTACCAACGGAATTTACTAATACATCAAGTGTTGAGAGTTAAGTGGTAATTCTTGGTGGCAAAATAATCAGGTTAAATTTATTTTAACTCTTTGGGTACATTTGACGAGTGAGACTCGTCATCTGTAACTTAAAAATATTATGAGTAATGTTTTTCTTGCAGTAATATACATGCTTAATGTTGTGCACCTCTGGAACACGACTGATTGTTCTTGTTTAACAAATTACAGTAAAAATAAATACATTCTAAATAATAAAAAAATTTCAAATAAAGTTGGACCCAAGGGGTTTGAGTTAACATTGTCAAGCAAAATCATAAAATTGCACGAATTAATAAAATTTTATGTTTATTTTTGACAGAGAAATTGATAAATTATTAACTTATTTTCTGATATAATTGATTCATCTTAGAGAACACAATTTTGTGTTTGTTTGTTTTGTTATTTTTGAAGTGATACATGGAAGGAAATAAATATAATAAATAAATAAAATAAGTATGAATGTTAAATATATTACAAAAAGTTTATTAAGATTTCATTAAAATTGTAATTTTTATAATTTAATATGTAATTATTAAACTTTTAATAATTAACAAAATTTATATCTTTTAATATATATATATATATATATAAACAAATTTATGAATTAGTTTGTTTAAAAAAGCAATTTAAAAAACCCTAAGGTCGTCATCCTTGTGATAGTAGTTTGATTATATTCAAATTATTATTATTATTATTATTATTATTATTATTATTATTATTATTATTATTATTATTATTATTATTATTATTATTATTGTTATTATTATTATTATTATTATTATTATTATTATTATTATTATTATTATTATTATTATTATTATTATTATTATTATTATTATTATTATTATTATTATTATTATTATTATTATTATTATTATTATTATTATTATTATTATTATTATTATTATTATTTTAATTTTTTCATTGGTTATTAAAATTCTTTAATATGTTTAAATAATATGTTTCATTGAAAATTATTAAAATATTCTCTGACAAGTTGGGAATTTCCTGATCAAAAGAGGGAACATTATTTGTTATTGTTCATTTAACGATTCACCGCTCAGGTCCGAAATCATTTTCCTCGCCACAGAGAAAATATTCAGTATCAATTCTCAAATTATTTTGACTGAAGTTGAAAAAAAGAGAAATTTTAATTTATTCGCCTCTGAAAATTTATTTATTTCATTAAATTTTTAATTTTAAACAATCATTTTAATTTGCAATGAAATGAAATCTTTTAGATTAAACAAATTATCATACTTTTTATCAAATATTTAATTTTTATTAATTGTTATAATTATTACAAGAATAAAATCATCTACACAAAATATTTGCAATCTAAACTATAAGTTTCTTTGTAAAATAAGTTAACTGGGAAATGTTTAAGTGAATAACAAACATTTATGGTGGTGATCATTTATTAAAAAAGATTTATTAAAAGGACATTTATGTTATGGTCGACTCTTAATGATCTCTACAAGGATGTATTTTGGAACATCATTTATCTTTTTTAGCTACTACAATATCTGGGTAAAACGTAAGATTTTTTGATAATGCCGCTAACCAATTGGGTTGACATATGGAATATGTAGAGCAGTGTTTTTCAAACTGTGTGTCGCGAAAGATCTCAAAGTATGTCGAGAAAGATCTCAAAGTATGTCGCGAAAGATCTCAAAGTATGTCGCGAAAGATCTCAAAGTATGTCGCGAAAGATCTCAAAGTATGTCGCGAAAGATGTCAAAGTATGTCGCGAAAGATGTCAAAGTATGTCGCGAAAGATCTCAAAGTATGTCGCGAAAGATCTCAAAGTATGTCGCGAAAGATCTCAAGGTATGTCGCGAAAGATCTCAAAGTATGTCGCGAAAGATCTCAAAGTATGTCGCGAAAGATCTCAAAGTATGTCGCGAAAGATCTCAAAGTATGTCGCGAAAATTTTGAAAAATATTTAAAATTGCTAGGATTTTTGAACTCTTGAATTTTTTATGTGCTTTTTACAGAGCATTCTAAAACTTTATGAATGTTTTGCACGTTTTGAATTAAATATAGATTCAAATTTTATATTTCTTTTGATAAACGATATTTAATTTGAAATGATTGCAATCTAAATTATTAACGTATTTTTCTATTTCAATCAAAATTTAAATTACATTATATTACAATATTATTTATATAATTTTTATGCCTCCAAAAAACAATTTTTGGAACTCAAAGTTCTGTTGATTTTTTTGAATACAGTGAACTTTAGCTTGAATTTATTATTTAGCCATGGATAAGTTTTCAAAGAAATCTCCTGCTCAATGTTGTAAATCAACAGATTTTTTTATCGCATCGGGTCTGCTGTGTAACTTAATTTTGTCAAATGAAAGTTTAGTTCCAAATAAATTATAAAACGACATTTAGAAACCAATCATCCAACCCAAAAAGACAAACCAAGAGAATATTTTCAGAAACTAGCAAATGAAAAAACGCAGCAATCAATTTTGCTAGCTAATTTCATGAAAGTTCGTGAAAAAGTTTTGCTCGCAAGATATAAGGTCCATCAATTAATTGCATAGCGGAAGAAAGATCACACGGACGCTGAATCAATTTTTACTCCAGCACTTGCAATTATTGTTGAAACAATGCTCGGATCAGATTCTGCAGTAAAAGTGAAAACAGTGCCACTTTCAAATGACGCAATTTCTAAACGAATTGAAGATATATCATCTGATATGCGAATATTAGTGAAAAAGCACATCTTTTTCATCTTTTTCATCAAAGATGCTAAATTAATGAACGAATTCTTATTCTGTAAGGATTTGAAAGTCACAACCGAAGGTGACGATATTTTTGTGAATGAAAATTTGATTCTTATTAACTTAATGTTTAAAAACTGCGTTAGTGTTTGCACCGATGGATGTCTATCTATGTAGGAATGAAAAAAGGATTTGTAACGCTTGTTTGTCAAAAAAGACTCAATATAATAAGCGTTCACTGGATGATTCATAGAGAAGCTTTCTTCTCAAACTCAATATCAAAAAGATCGAAGTAAGTGATGAGTCAATTTATTCAAATGGTGAATTTCATCAAGTCTATACCCCTTCAATCACGACATTTTGAACAACTTCATGATGCTTGCTTAATCACACCGAAGTTCGCTGGTTATCAAAAAGAAAAGTGTTAAAAGGACTCGTACATCTTAGAGTAGAAGTGATTTTCTTTTTTTTTAAATTGATTCTTAGGGTTTCGATTCAACTTACATGACGAGATTTGGTGGTTGAAAGTTCAATTTTTTTCTGATTTAATAGAGAAATTAAACTTGCTAAACTTGAGTCTTCAAGGACCGTCCGAAAACATTATCACATCAACTTGGAAATTAAAATCATTTGAAGGAAAACTTTTACTGTTGAAGAGTTAAATTTTAAAAGGATTAGTTGATTGCTTTCCAATAGTCAACGAATCTCAACATAAGAAGAAAATTGAAGTCAACTTTCAAATACTCTCAATGAATTGCAATTAACACTTGAACATTACTTTCCATCACTCTCCATCAATGACTAAGAATGGGTGATTAATCCATCACAATAAATGAAACAACCGTCTTAACAACAGAAGAGGAAGAAAAGTTGATTGAACTGAGAAATACCAAGTTTTATAACTCAACTTTCACTGATAATAATTTGGAAGTGTTTTGGCGTTCAGTAAATAAATCATAGCGTTTTGATTTACGCGAGAGCAATCAAAATTTTATTGCCTTTTTCATCTATGTGGTTATGTGAATTTGTGTTTTCTGCATTAACAGAAATAAAATGCAAAAAAATAGAGAAATTTCTCAAAATTGATGATGAAATGCGAGTTTGCTTGTCTAATTTATAGCCTTGATGGAATATTATGTGTTTTCGTAAGAACGGTTATCACTCACATTAAATAATAATGTTTAAAAAATCTTAAAAATGAATAAAAAAGTTTGGTGTGTCGTGAAAATTTTCTGAAATTTTTAGTGTCGTAATCCAAAGAAATTTAAGAAATACTGATGTTGAAGGAGATTGGTAAAATACTCCGAATTCCTACATTTCAGGTCATACTGTTTTTTCAAAACTAATATGGTAATGTTATTTCTTTTTAATTTATTTCCGGAAATGTCCATTTTTGAATAAAATTAGAATCGTATAATTATTCCCAGATTTCTTGTACAAAATGTTTATATACGTAAACGCAAACTAGAATTTAATTATTATTTACATTCCTCGCGTGCATGTCGTGGACGCTTACCTCAATAAACTAGAGGTTTGTCCAGTAAAGGGCTTATGGTATTTGTGTTTTCTGACTGATATTATCCTCTGTTTTCCGTATTCTAAGTGATTTTCTGTCCAGACCAGAGCCAGTTGGTCTATGCATAATATTATGTGTGATATTAAGTAAAACCTATGTATGCTCCTATCCTACAGACTTGAAAACATTGAGTAGGTCTCGTGGATCCCAATGTAAATGATTCTTTAATTTTAGACATTTGAATGACAATTTACTTAATCTAACTATTTTGACTTCGAAAATTCTATCAAAAAAAACTAATGAAAAATAAACCAAATTCAAGCTCGTTTGACTGTGAGAAACGAAATGATTAATTGATTCATTAGCTGGAAATCCTTGAAAAAAGTGTCGACTAGTCAGGTCGAATTTTAGGGATTTTATTGAGACATTTAAGGAAACAAATTATTTCAACAATGATTGACATGAATTCATTTTGTTCTGTCACGGATGTAATTGATGAGGAAATATAGTCAGATGCCTTTCTTCTGAAATCTTTAATTACTGGGAGCGATTTCTGTAAGGAATCTTTTCGATGAAATCGGGGCAACATTTCTCTATTATAAATAATGAATTTACAAAGGTTATCAGTCTTATTTTTATATTATAAAACATTATTAATAATTATTATAAAAATTTGACTTTTTTATTTGAGTTTATAAAATATATTTTTTTAATTTATAAATATTTTTTTGTCAAAAAGAAACATTTAATAAAAATAGCAGATTATTTCTCTTCGTTTTGCAACAGAATGCCATTCAATTTGTCTATTCAAATTTGCTTTGAATTTACTCATATTTTAGACTTTTTTTATGTTTGTCCTGACTTATATTTTCAATATTTTGTGTACTTAAAGCTAAAGAGTTTTCGTAACACTGATTTAAATGATAAAACTGTTTTTTTATAAATTTCCTTTTTACATAATCTTGTCTTCTTTTTAATTATAAAACTAAAAAGCCGATTCCTTATAATGCTTGTCTTTTTATAATTTAAATATTTCAATAATTATTGTTTTTAGACAGAAATAACATTAAATATATTTTAGTAAATTTCTTTAGCACAAAATTTCCTTAAATCGCTCTTCTCATTTTTGAATCTCTATATCATTTGACTTAATATAAAATGTTATAATAACTTTTGATTTTAATCGACAGAATGACACATTTATTTGCAAACTTATCTGAAATTTTACTTATTTCTAACTAGTTATTCTGATTATGTTATATTACAGACAAGCTCAAACTGCGGCTCTTTGACATTTTTTTGAGGCTCAATAAATTGTTAAGTTGTAATTTTTCAGATTTTCGTGCAAACATTTTTGAAGTAATTTTTAAATGCTTTAAATGAAATATTGAATTTTTTTTATTTAAAAAAATTATGGAAAGATAAGAATGTAAAACAAATGCTTTAGTTATTAATTATGATAATAAAATTTAAATTTAAGTTTTCATTGATAATTTTGCGGCTCTACAGTATTTTATGATTTTCGAACATGGGTCTCCAACTTAAACCTTTGAACAACCTTGTTATATTATGTTAAGTATTAAAAATGTATTTTAAATAAATATAATTTATTGATTTGAATTTTGCTTTATTAAACTTTTAATTTTACAAGTCAATGTTGGATTTAAAAACTCTACCTTTTCAATTTTTGATTTTCGGACAAAAGCAGTTTTTCGGCCAAATTTGGCAACTTTTGTTGATTTTAAACAGGTTTTAATAGCTCAGGCTATCATTAATTCTCTTAGTTGTCAGTCTTTAAGGATGAAATATTATTTTTATTTCCTCAGCTTGACAGGCTGCTGTCAACCTTGACACGCTCCTTTCAATTAAAAGAGCAAAATAATTTAATTAATTAATTAACTTAATTAATTTTTATTTATCAAATTATGGAATTTAAGCAGACTTTGTTGATTAAAACTGTTAAATTTGTCTTCTAATTTTTTCACTGGTTTTATTGATTTTTCAAAGAATTGGATTTATGCGGAAAATACCATGTTTTTGAATATATTTAAAATTAATTAACACAAATACACCGAACAACAACATAAAATGTTTAATAGCACTTAACGTATTAATTCTTTTGCTTTTTGGATAAACATACTAGCAAATATACTGAATAAAATATTCAGACTGTTTTTCTCTCGATTAATTCTATGATGCAACTCCATTTAATGCGTACTATGGTATGGCAGGCATGGTACGTGCCTTAGGGCGCAAACTCAAGGGGTGTGAAAAAGCACCTAACGTATAAATACGCAAATGAAAATTAAAAACATATTTTTATAAATATAAATTCTATTGCCAGTTGCGAAAGATCATTTAGCAAATTAAAATTGATACCTTCACATTTGAGAACCTCGATGGGCCAAATTCGATTATGTGATCTTGCTTTACTTTGATTTTGATAATATAATTAAATAATTTGCGTCAGCAAAAGCAAGAAAGATAAATTTGTAATTAAGTGTTAATAGATTTAACTTGTGATTTTTTACCAAATTATAAAGTAGTTTTTTTGAAAATAAAACGTAAGTAACTTATCATAGATCGGTGTTTGCCATAGGTACCATTTACCCTAGGTAGGCCACTGAATTCGAGTTAAGATTTTAAATGTATTCAAAAACAGTATTTTCCGCAAATGTCATGAACAGATATATTTTTGAATGTTTTTAGAACTTTGAATTTGAATTGATTCGAAACTTAAATTTTAATTTTGTTTGCTATTACTTATATAATACTAACAAAATTGATTCAAATGAGAAATTTTATTTTATTTGTACTTATTCTTAAACTTAAATATAATTGTTATTATACTCAACTCTTTTTTACATGGTAGATGCGTTCCAGAAAAAATTCGTGTAAAAAATATTTGGATGCATAATAATTTATTGGACAAATAATGTGTGTAAATTTATGGTAAAATTATGATTTCATTTTTATTTTGGACCATGTTATTTCAAAGTCGTATAAAAAATTGTGTATAAAAAGAGTTGAGAGTATTTTATTTTACAGCCTTAGGTTCTTATTTTATTTAATTTTATAATTAATTTGATAAATATATAATGTTAGTTAAAGTTATTATCAGTAAATATTTATTTAAATTTTTAACAAAATATTTTATTTCCTTAAAATTTTCCTATGCATAAGTACATATGTTATGTATCTGGTAGAGAGGTTGAGGTTATTTTAGAAAACTTTCTGTTAAAATCTTTGAAAGAAATGGGATGTTTTGTAGGTAGCACATATTTGCACTTGTTCTTTGAGGCTCTTATTTCTAATCTTAAATAAAGTAAATTACATTTGTTACCAGATCAGATTAATTGGACAATATTCAACTAATATTCAGAGTAAAAGTTCAAATATAATGTTGAGGTTGTATAAATTCGTATAAAATAAAATTTAAATACGCAAAGATTTTTGAGCAAAATTATTTAATTTGTAAAAATAAATTAGTGAAAATTTAATTGAAAAGTAGAAATTTTAAAAATCAATATTTATCAAGGAAAGGATATGAGCAGGCAGCAAATTAATGAATAGGTCGGATATAATAGTTTCAACTTGATATAAGGTTCATAGACAATATTAGTTATAAACACAAAATAATTAATTAATTAATTATAATTTTAATAGAGACATAATTTCTTTGATATTAAAATAAATAAAGATTTTTTGGGACTATTTATCATAATATTTAAATAATAATCTAATTCACTTAAAAAAGGGTGTTCCGAAAATTCGTGAATATCAATAAAATATCTGATTTATAGTCAAACAATAAAAAACTCTTTATTTCATTGCAAAATGAAAAGCAATCAGAGGTGAAAACTAGAAATAGTTTTCATAATATTAATCATATCATTTGAAAAAACAAAATTCTGACATGCCAGCTGTATGCCAAGCCGATGCAAGATACATATAATTATTAGTTCTTAGTGGTTGTTTAGAATTAGGAAATTGGAAGTTAATTGATTCCTTCTCTTCGATACATCCGCAGAGACAAAAATAATCAGAGTTTCCATTTTTCATGCAGCAGTTTTAAAGAAAAGAAAAAAGAAAAATTATAAATGATTTATCTCAATTAAATAGTTTGATGCCAAATCCTTATGGTCACTAGTCAGTAGACCTTACTGTTGATAAAAAGGGTGGATTTGTATTGGTTTTAATTATTGTTTATGCAAACTCTGGACAATTTGTTATAGCTGTATTTTCAACAAGTTACTGTTTCTGTTCTTTTAATTTTATTCAAAGACACGCGTAAAATCAGAAATAATTGTTTATTTGTCAAAACCATTTAATAACACAACATTAAATATTTATAGTTTCAAAATGAAAATCCTTTTGAAGAGGGGATGAAATTAGCAGAAGAAAATGTACTTAAAGCCATTTTCTATAAGGTTTCATTTAATGAGAATAAACGATATATCTAAATAGAATTTACCAATAATTTTTTAACTTTCCTCTGTTATCTAATATTAATAATAATAATAATAATAATAATAATAATAATAATAATAATTGTTGGGCTCAGAGCCAAAATTAAAACAAAAGTATCAATAGATTAAAACAAGAAACAGGAATAAGGAAAATGGTCACTGCACATACACACGCACCGCAAGAAGAGATCAAAAATAAAATAAAACATATTAATTAAAACAAACTAAAAATATAACAAAATTAAATAAAACAAATAACTAATTAAAATTCCTGAAAAAGCCTACAGCTGCAGATAGAAACATACGTGAAACAAATTAAACTGTCAAAACCTTGAAAAATAAGGTTTAGAAAAAACACAGGCAGAAGTGGTGAACAAGAAACAAAATATCAAGGGTAAAAAGATTATCATAAGAAAATAATAATGAGAATAAAAAATCCAATAATAAAGATTAATATATCAAAAAATAAGAAAAAATATATAAAAAATTATAAAAATAATTTGAAGTTAATAAAATAATTAAAAAACCCTAAAAATGGCGAAAAATGCCTATTGGTTGCACACAGACACAAAAATACTATATAAGCAGTGACCAATTTCATTATTTTTAACTCTTATAACAACTTCACTGAATCACTTTTACAATTTTATTCAATTTGAATTTGCGAAGTAAGAAAGTTTTGTTTTTCTTTTTGGTTTTATTATGTTAATGTAAACAAATATCTAATACTTTGATGTTCGTAATAATTAAAGCTTTCAATGTATTCTTATTTGAAAATTTAACATATACTTATATATATATATATATATATATATATCGAGGTCCCGACTAACTTTTTATTTATAGGACGTATTGTAATAGTCCTCAGATAGGCAGATCGGCGATCCGGCTGGTGGATTCAGTTCCCTAGTTGTGATCGCGGTTCGAGCCTATCTGAAATCTAGGTCTGCCCGCGACGGGCCAGGTCGAAAGACACAGGACCCTCCCGTAGGGCACCGCAACGGCTGATGGACACGTCGGTCTAGGCGAGCAGAGAAACTCTAAATTGAATGGAAGAGCGCCATTAGTTAAGGGTAATAGGAATGATCGTCCAACAATTGTCTAGAATTCTTTTCATAAACTTCGAAAACGAGTTGATCTGGGCAGGAATGATAGGCAACGACGGGAATTAATTTTTGAATAATATTAGAAAGGAAATGTGCAAACTAGGGAAGTGTCAGACATCTTTGTTGGAGTCGCATATCACAGAAAATTTACGTTTCGTGACCACTAAAAATAGAATCAACCCGTCTAACTATAGTTCTCAGTACTTCCAAGTGACCTATACTAGATTTAGACCATATTTCAACCACAAACATCTTCGAGACATAAGGTAGATATAAACAAACGAGTATATCGGTAATCCATTCCCAAATGAAACTAAAACGAGAGCCGGTACAATCAAACTCCGACGCACTACTATCAACCCGATAATATCGAACAAGACATGCCAATAATTGTTAAATGAACGACCAAATAGTCCGAATTGTTTATCCAAAACAAATGAGCATAAAATAAGTATAACCACACAATATAGATGATATTAATTATCACCACATCTCATAGCCGCTACCATGGCAACTAGGATAACGATATAAGAAATTTCATCACCACTAACTGGGGAATGAAGAAAATAATACACCACCGTACACTAGATCGACGCGCGAATTTTCTCCCCAGTTTAAATCAATATTATTATACTCTGGGGAAAGACAATATTGGCTTGATATTCAACATTTAATTGTCATCAATTTCATCCCTATAAATCTTATTATCGTAGTTACTATCGTTTCATAATTACTGTCATTCATATAATTATTATTGCTATTCCGACTATTCTTAACATCAACACTATCTTCTTTACTAATAAATATTTTATTATGATTATTAATATTATTATTATTGTTATCATCATTACAGGAATTCCCATCACCGTTATTACAATCATTATTACGAATATTATTATTATTAATATGGTTATTATTCTTAAGAAATATAATTAATGGGTAAATATTAGCATTAATTAAACTGAATCCCTTCCAGATTATGATTAACTGAATTACTACGGCGACCACTAACCTTATCCCCAACCGATCTTGATGCATACATGCTACTATTATCAATAACCTCTCTAATTGTTATTACCGTATTAATATGGTTCTAAAACCCCTATACCACTACCGCTACCGATTTTGCCATTATTTTCCGTTTCTATCTGTAATAAGCCTTAATACTTAGTACCGTGACGAATCTAAATGTGGACGGATAACGTAGACAAGTTTTTATATTGTACTCGCTAATTATTTTTCTCCTATTTTTCCCTTATACTTAGTCCATGTCCATTGAAGTCATTCTCTTCGGGCTAATAATTGCCGTCCTTCTCTGGGCCGAGGACGTACCCTCGTCACCAATAAATTACCCAACGTCCCAGTATGTTTCTCCGATAATTGTCTATAACTCCATTTTTTGTTTACATCTAGATACTCTCCGAACAGCGAACATGTCAGATCTTCCTGGAATACCACGATTGTCTCCCTCAATAATCGCCACCAGACAGAAATTGGAACAATTCAAAAGGGACCACGCCGTCTTACAGGCGAAGTACCAAAAACTAAAGGGCACCTGGAGCTCGCCAGAAGCAACCCGCAAACTATTCCAGAAAATCGCCAGTCTGTCTCGGGCCAGAGATGACCTTGTGATTGAGTCGCCAGGCCAGCGAATTCTCATCGCTGAGCAGAGTGCCGCACTCCGGCGGATATTTACTGAGACCGAGCTCAGGGCTCGGCTACCGGGGTGCAGTTGGGCGAAGAAACTCAACATTATACCAGCCCAGCACCTTCCTTCCAATCCCGTTCCGCAACCATCGAATGAAACACTCCCGAGTGAAGTGACGGAATCCAGACCTGGAGTATCCCAGGTCATAACCCCAACGCCCAATTAGACCCACCCCATGTTAACCCTAATGACGAACCCATATACGCAAATATGATCCAATTTAAACCTAAGAATAGCAATAACCCACCCCATAGTAACTCTGACGATGAACCCATTTATGCAAATATAACGCTATTTAAGACCAAATCTAGCACTAACCCACCGACCCCAGCACAATTCCGTAAGCAAATTAAGACCCTAAATGCCCATTTATGGACCCGCTTTATAAATAACCCACAATACATTAACTTCATTACAAACACTAACAACACCTTTGCAACACACATTAGGCAACCACACCACAAAACCAAACACTACAACACAAGTCCATTAAACACAAACATGAAATTACCCACCAATAGATACGAACTCCTATCACCATACGGCGAACCACCCCAACCTCCAAATAGGACGCATAACAACTCAACCAAACTACCTACTATTCCCACTAGGATTAAAATCACAACATCAATAATAAAACCATCAACAGAAATTAATAACACCGAAAGAACTTACCCAAAAACATATACTTAGCTATACCCACCTACAACCCACCTCCACTACCTTCAACTAGAAATAGGTATCCCAACTGGAATGACCTTCTTTGGCCCATGAATCTTGAAAACAACCTATGGGTACTCTTCTATATCAATAAGAATAGACGTATAGCTACCTTTCTTGACCCCACCTGCGAAAATAGTACTGTAAAGCATCATAGTATGAATGAATCAATAACAAATGTACTGACCAGCCTACAAAACATAATAGATAAGATCCCAATTAAGATAACCGAACTCTCTTACCCGCAATGCCCACTAATCAAAGATTCAGGCTTCTACACCTGTCACTTCGCCACCTGCCTAGTAAAAAACTTACCCATAATATAGGAGAAATTAAAGAAAAATTAAATGACACTATAATTAAAATAATTAATAATAAAAAGATATCTCTGATATCAGTAAATATAAAAAATTTATTAAAGATTTAATAGTTCAAATAAAAACTAATAGCATAACGCCAGATGACAGCCTAAAAGAACTCTATAGGATCCATGAAGCGACTAATCCTAAGAAATATAAGACCAAGCACGCAGCTCCGAGTTTCTTGGCAAACAAGGATAAAAACAAACTGATATTCGAACTGCGGCAAGGCTTTGATCTTAGGCAAAAAGTCATTATAAGTAGGATATTTAACCCCTTGAGCAGTATAAGCACCACACCTACCCATGACGACTTAAATAATAACTTTTTAAAACAACCAAAACACATGACCAACATACTGCACAGAGAAACACCAATCCTATCCCCGGAATACAGATCACACATGAAGATTGACGCTGAAGAAATGGAGAAAGCCTACAGTCAACTGGACACCAGATCTTCTCCAGGGAATGACAAGATTACATATGCTGATTGTAGTAGAATGGATTCAGATCTCGAGTATTTGTCGGAGCTATTCAACCAGATCATCAAGACTGGACGAAGCCCAACGGCTTGGAAGACTTCCAGGACCAAATTGATCATAAAGCCGGAGAAGGAACATGCACCGCATGAAGTATCCTCATGGAGACCTCTAGCCATCCTCGACACAGCTTATAGATTCTTTGCCTCTATCATAAACAACAGGTTACTATCCTGGATAGCGACGAACAATCTATTAAGTAGGAACCAGAAGGCAGTGGGTACTCCAGACGGATGCGCTGAGCATAGCACAGTTATCTCTCTGGCAAAGGAATGGGCAGTCAGGAATGGGTCGGATATAAACATCGTGTGGTTAGATCTCGCCGATGCTTTTGGAAACATCCCCCATAATCTGATCTGGCATACTTTGTATAGATTGAAACTGAACAACTCAACAATTAACCTCATTAAGGAAATGTATACCGACTGCTTCTCAATCTATGAATATGAAGATAAAAAAACAAAAGAAATTTAAGTAATCAATGGCGTTTAACAGGGGTGCCCAATATCCATGACCCTTTTTAGCCTATTCATTGACTTTATACTGAGAAATATCCTTCTAGATCACCCACTAATAATTAATAACTATAATATCAGTATAATGGCATACGCCGATGACATAGTTTTAATTTCAAAAACTAGAACACAAATGAAGGCAATGATTAAAGACATTACTAAATATACCGAGATGGCCATTTAAAATTCAGACCCAATAAGTACGAATATTTTCAGCTCAAGCGCAACCATACTGACCCCTCACTTAAGTTATATGACGAAAATATTCCAATAATAGGAGAAAACAATCTTTACAAATACTTAGGGGTAGACTTTGGCCAAAAAGGCAAGCATAGCATAAATGATACTCTTGACCCAGCACTTAAGGATACAGAGAAACTTTTTAACTCTAACTTACACCCTGCGCAAAAGATACAAGCGTATAAGACCCATATTCACTCACGCCTTGTATTCATCTTTAGGAACTGTCACATAAACCACATGATACTAGATAGTAACAGAAATAAGATAGTACAGCATAAGGATAAACAGCTGGGTTTTGATCAAAAGATAAAACGTAAACTGAAAGACACCCTCCAAGATATACACCAAAATCTTAATAATAACTTTCTATACTCTAACATTAAAATGGGAGGCTTAGGAATAATACCCAGCATTGATGAATACTTCATTCAGAGTATTGCCCACCTTATTAATTTTTTAAACTCTAATGATATTAAAATGAAAGAATTTATAATTAAGGAACTCATAGCAATTACCCAAGGCAGATTCCCAAACCAAACCGCAGATATTGACTTATCCCTTAGGTGGCTGAATGCGGAGATTAAGGGGGAGAAATATGTTCCTAAGATAATTTTTTCAAAATTCTGCAACTCCATACGTAGGCTAAACGAAAAATTTAATATTATAATGAAAATTACAACAGTTAAGGAGCGCTTTGAGCTAGAGATAAAGGGGAAAACTTTAGAACCACTATAGACATAGACTCCCTTAAAGAAACATCAAAAATCATCCATGATCTTACTAGCGAAGGGTATGCTGAACAGTCGTTTTTAATAACCTGCCAAGGACACGTAGCTAAGACTATAGGGGGCAATAGACAATCAGCATACCTGACTAAACACAGAGCGCTAAACGACCAACAGTATTACTTTTTGATCAAAGCCCGGAACAACATGCTAAGTCTTAACTATAATACCCATAGAGTTAAGGAAAATGCGAATACTGCTTGCAGACTTTGTAATAAGGAACCTGAAACCCAAGCACATATTTTCAACCATTGTACCCAGACATGCAACGCTAGGAGAAACAAACACAATAATGTGATGGAAAAAGCAAGCGAGTACCTCATCTCTAAGGGGTTCCAAGTAGATGTTGAAAAACCACCCCCCGGCATTGAAACTCGACTTAGACCTGACCTAATAATAAAGTCCAAAAGAAACAACCTTATCCACATTCTTGACATCAAAGTACCGTATGACCACCTAATTAACTTCCAAAACGCCAAAGATGAGAACTATAAAAAGTATAAGGACCTAGTCCTAGAAACAGGCAAAATGAAAATTGCCATACAACAGTATCCGCACTAGTAGTAGGGACACTTGGGTCATGGGACGGAGAGAATGATAGAACACTGACCAAAATAGGACTTAATACTACAGAGGTCAAAAAACTGGCTAAAATCTGTATGACTACTGCAATCATATCCAGTTATAGAATATACATGGATCATGTGACCAATAGGATAAACAATATAGGTACACAAAATTGATGCCTCAAGCACTAAGTGCTTAGAAGCACAAAAACCTACTTAGCGAAGTATCAACCTAATTTTTCTTTTAGTAATAATAATAATAATAATAATAATAATAATAATAATAATAATAATAATAATAATAATAATAATAATAATAATAATAATAATAATAATAATAATAATAATAATAATAATAATAATAATAATAATAATAATAATAATAATAATAATAATAATAATAATAATAATAATAATAATAATAATAATAATAATAATAATATAGAAGGGCTGATACTTCGCTAAAGGTAAAAGAACAGTAACACAAGATAGGCTTGGGTTATTAATAACACTCGATGTCATTAATAACCCAGAGATACGAATATGACATCAGGGACATCACTTATTTCCTGATGTATGATCAAGGTGAGGTTAGGAGCATTAGATGCTCACAAAGAGAAGCCTCTGATAGCATTACCTCAAACTTAATTAAACAGATAAGTGACCAAAACAAATCCATAATTAATACCCAAAAAATGGTTACATGATGAAATTACATAAGACAAAATTACATAGGAAGAAATTACATAGAGAAAAAATTACATAAGAAAAAATTACATAAGAAAAAATTACATAGAGAAGAAATTACATAAGAAAAAATTACATAAGAAAGAATTACACATAATTAGTATGACAAAAATGTTAATAAAAATTACACTTATAAAATTTTTTCTGTGTTAATTCTGTGCAATTTTTTTTGTGTAATTCTTTCTTATGTAATTTCTTCTCTATGTAATTTCTTCTCTATGTAATTTCTTCTCTATGTAATTTCTTCTCTATGTAATTTCTTCTTATGTAATTTTTTCTTATGTAATTTCTTCCTATGTAATTTCTTCCTATGTAATTTCGTCTTATGTAATTTCTTCCTAACACCCCAAAAAATGATACTAGACTTAAATAAAAAAATTGATTGTAAGAACTCCCAAATAAACCTTAGTTTTGACATAGACGACATTCAATGGTTACATGATGAAATTACATAAGACAAAATTACATAGGAAGAAATTACATAGAGAAAAAATTACATAAGAAAAAATTACATAGAGAAAAAATTACATAAGAAAAAATTACATAAGAAAAAATTACATAGAGAAGAAATTACATAAGAAAAAATTACATAAGAAAGAATTACACATAATTAGTATGACAAAAATGTTAATAAAAATTACACTTATAAAATTTTTTCTGTGTTAATTCTGTGCAATTTTTTTTGTGTAATTCTTTCTTATGTAATTTCTTCTCTATGTAATTTCTTCTCTATGTAATTTCTTCTCTATGTAATTTCTTCTCTATGTAATTTCTTCTTATGTAATTTCTTCTTATGTAATTTTTTCTTATGTAATTTCTTCCTATGTAATTTTTTCCTATGTAATTTCGTCTTATGTAATTTCTTCCTAACACCCCAAAAAATGATACTAGACTTAAATAAAAAAATTGATTGTAAGAACTCCCAAATAAACCTTAGTTTTGACATAGACGACATTCAATTTACCCCAACACCTCCCCAAATAAATCCCGGATTTGCATTAATGATATTCAGTTTACCCCGACGCCCTCCCAAGACATGAACCCTCCACCGATGTTCCACCAACCTGATCCCAATAACTTCATCATAGATTTCACTGAGAACGACTGCAACACCGACTTCCAACATGAAATTGAATCCCCAAAGCCCTCTACATCGAGACAGAGCGTTAGATCAGTTGACTTAGACGCCCATGATAGCACACCCTCTGATTTCTACGCACAGTCACTCTTTTCTCCACCTCAAACGCAATCCATTGTAATGCAATACCCCGAAATATTCTCAACCAACGAAGCCCCAAACCTTAACAGACACTTTGAATTATATTTTGCCAAAGAGCCAAACCCTGATAGATACGACATCGCCAACCCTGATATAGCAATGACCTCTCAACCCCCAATTATATCCTCATCTATAGAAAACCCAATCCCCTCTGACCCCATCAAACACATACTGCTCACGGACGAATAATTAATTACGCCCAACACCAGATCACCATTTCTCCTTAGAAATAGAGACCCCATCTTCAGACTTGGTACTGAAGGCTACCTTAAATGCGTAGTAAGTAAATGTAAGCCTGGTAAAAAAAATAGGACCCCTAATGCTGGACAAACAACATAGTCACATGCACTCCTTCCACAATAGAACAATAAAACCCACCGATACCTTCGAATGTCTTATATGTCAAAGGAACAAGACCAAGCCTACTATTTTCAACCTTACAAACATAGAGGCCCATTTTATAGACATACCCTGACAGACAAATTCCTGGCACTCGCGAGCAATACAACGACAAACGCAAAATATTAACCTTCGACCTTAACGAGGAGGATACGCTTGTATGTGCTTGTTTAGGTAAAAAGGCGCCCTGCGACATACACTTAGCATATGACACTGACCTATTTGAGATTAACCGCCACATCACCACCAAACATAAGAAAAAGACCTTCGACCCCGATAAAAGCGTTAGATGCCACTGCGGCGCGATCACAGATATAGACGACATCCACTCCCACTTAACCTCACATAAGCCTCAAATAACTACAATAGAAATAAAAAATGGCCCACCCACGCATATCCCCGCAACCAACGCTGACTTAGGTTCAGATTGACTCTCACAGCACCACATTTCAATCTTCATGCTTACCTACGCGACCCTCCCAACCACTATCTTCATCGACAGCTTTATAGGTAAGGCATTTATAAGCAAAAATTTTGAAACGTTCTTCTCTTCCTTTCCGTTTCATAAGTATCCAAACTGGACCGACCTTCTTTGGCCAATGAATCTTGAAAACAACCTATGGGTACTATTCTATATCAATAAGAATAGACGTATAGCTACCTTTCTTGACCCCACCTGCGAAAATAGTACTGTAAAGCATCATAGTATGACTGAATCAATAACAAATGTACTGACCAGCCTACAAAACATAATAGATAAGATCCCAATTAAGATAACCGAACTCTCTTACCCGCAATGCCCACTAATCAAAGATTCAGGCTTCTACACCTGTCACTTCGCCACCTGCCTAGTAAAAAACTTACCCATAATATAGGAGAAATTAAAGAAAAATTAGATAACACTATATTTAAAATAATTAATAATAAAAAATATTTCACTGACATCAATAAATATAAACAATTTATTAAGGATCTTATTATACAAATAAGAACATATAGCATAGCACCAGACGACAGTTTAGGGGAACTATATAGAATCCGTGAAGCGACTAATCCTAAGAAATACAAGACCAAGCACCCAGTTCCGAATTTCTTAATGAAGAAAGACAAGAATCAATTGATTTTCGAACTGCGGCAAGGCTTTGATCTTAGGCAAAAAGTCACTATAAGTAGGATTTTTAAACCCATAATAAGTGTAGCTACCACACCAACCTATGACGACTTAAATAATAATTTCTCAAAAACCACAAAACAGATGACCAACAAATTGCACAGAGAAAACACAACCTTTTCCTCGGAATACAGATCAAACGCAAAAATCGAAGCTGAAGAAATGGAAAAAACATTCAGACAGCTAGACTCAAGCTCGTCTCCAGGCAGCGACAAGATCACCTATGCTGACTGGAAAAGAATGGACTCCGACTTGGAATTCCTTACGGCTCTATTCAACCAAATAATCAGAAATGGACGAAGCCCAACCGTATGGAAGACATTCAGGACAAAACTGGTCATAAAGCCGGGGAAGGAACATGCACCGCATGAAGTATCATCATGGAGGCCACTAGCCATCCTCGACACAGCTTATAGATTCTTTGCCTCTATCATTAACAACAGGTTATTATCCTGGATAGCGATAAACAATCTATTGAGTAGGAACCAGAAGGCGGTAGGTATCCATGATTGACGCGCCGAACATAACACAGTTATCTCTCTGGCAAAGGAATGGGCAGTCAGGAATGGGTCGGATATAAACATCGTGTGGTTAGATCTCGCCGATGCTTTTGGAAGCATCCCCCATAATCTGATCTGGCATACTTTGTCTAGATTGAAACTGAACAACTCCACGTGCAACCTCATTAAGGAAATGTATACTGACTGTTTTTCTGTATATGAATGGGAAGGAAAACAAATAAAACAAATAAAAGTAAATAATGGGGTTATACAGGGGTGCCCAATGTCCATGACTCTCTTTAGCCTCTCCATTGACTTCATACTTAAAAATATCCTACTGGATCACCCCTTAATTATTAACAACCATAACATAAGCATAATGGCATACGCTGATGACATAGTATTAATTTCAAAAACTAGGACCCAAATGAGGGAAATAATTAAAGATATTATTAAATATACTGAGATGACCACCCTAAAATTCAGACCCAATAAATGTGGATATTTTCAACTTAAACGCAACAATACTGACGCCTCACTTAAGTTGTATGACGAAAATATCCCAATAATAGGAGAAAATAATATTTATAAATACTTAGGGGTAGACTTTGGCCAAAAGGGCAAACATAGCATTGATGATATCCTTGAATTAGCAATTAAGGACACGGAGAAACTTTTTAACTCTGACCTACACCCAGCACAAAAAATCCAAGCCTATAAGACTTACATACATTCCCGCCTAGTATTTATCTTTAGGAACTGCCATATAAACCATATGATATTAGAAAGTAATAGAAATAAGGTAGTACAACATAGGGAAAAACAACTGGGTTTTGATCAAAAAATAAAACGAAAACTCAAAGACTTCCTACAAGATATTCACCAAAACCTAAACAATAACTTTTTATACGCTAACAAAAAAATGGGAAGTTTAGGAATAGTCTCCAGCATAGATGAATACTTTATTCAAAGTATCGCCAACCTCATTAAAATACTAAACTCTAAAGATTTAAAAATGAGAGACTTTATAGTTAAGGAATTGATATCAATTACCCAAGGTAGATTCACTAACCAAACCGCAGACATTGATCTGTCCCTTAGATGGTTAAACACAGAGATTAAGGGGGAAAACTACGTACCAAAAACAATTTTCTCTAAATTTTGCACCTCCATACGTAGGTTAAACGAAAAGTTTAATATTATTATTAAAATAAGTTAAGTAGTGCTTTCTACTAGACATAAGGGGAAAATATTTTGCAACAATTATAGATAGGGAATCGCTTAAAGATACGTCCGATATAATACATGACTTGACTAGGGAATGGTATGCTGAGCAGTGGTTCTTAATGACATGCCAGGGACATATAGCTAAGACTATAAAGGGCAATAGACAATCAGCATACTTAACCAAACATAAAGTACTTAATGACCAACAATACTATTTTCTGATCAAAGCCCGGAATAACATGTTAAGTTTAAATTATAGCACGCATAGGGTTAAGGAAAAAATGAACACAAACTGTAGGCTGTGCAACAAGGAACCAGAGACACAAGCACACATTTTTAACCACTGCACCCAAACAAGCAACGCTAGGAGAAATAAACATAACAATGTTATGGAAAAAGCTGGGGAATACTTAATATCCAAGGAGTTCCAAGTAGATATAGAAAGATCCCTTCCCGGAATTGAAACGCGACTTAGACCTGACCTAATTATAAAATCAAAACGCAATACCCACATCCACATACTAGATATTAAAGTCTCATACGACCACCTAGAGAACTTTTAAAACGCCAGAGAGGAAAATTATAAAAAATACAAAGACTTAGCCCTCGAAACAGGTAAGGAAAACAACTGTAAAACAACACTTTCCGCACTTGTAGTAGGAACACTTGGATCATAGGATGAGGAAAACGATAGGATACTAACTAAAATAGGTCTTAACTCTACAGAAGCCAAAAAACTGGCCAAAATCTGTATGACAACTGCAATAATATCAAGCTGTTGGGCCAGAACGTAAACGGCCTTCAAAATGTTTAAATGGATCAGAAACACACACGCAAACACAACACGCAATTTAAATAAACCCCAAAACACCAATTAAACCATATAAAATCTGAGAAATAAAAGAATTAAATATAAATTAATGAACATAAAAATAAAATAAAATATTAACAAAATGCACCAAGATCCGCACGATATCTACACAAATATAGCAAGAAAACACGACAAATTCGACGAAATTAGAAAAATCAGTTAAAGTTCATTAAAGCAAGATTTAAATCGAAAAATTTGAATTAGCAATAATTCAATAAAAATTCTAAATAAAAAATTATAAAAATAAATCAAAAATAATAAAAATAAATAATAGAATTTGCTGGAAAATAACAAGGTCGAATTTTGTTTTACTGCATCAAATTTCACACGTCATACAAATAGGTATATATACTGACCCATTTTCACATTTAACTTAACTGATTTTAAAACCAAAAACCATTTTTCAAAAATTATTTGAATCTTGTTTAAAAATTTTAAATCTATTTGAGATCAGTGTTTTTGAATTTTAGAATTTTAGGTGAGGATCATTGATTTTGGAACCCTCTTTCCACGCCCCGTACCTTGCATCTCTATAGAGCTCTGCTCGGACGTTGGCGTGGGAAGAGAGGCATTTGGTTTATTGTATGAATTTATGCTATTTTTATGAATTGGAATGGTAACTTGTTATATTTTTTGTATAATTAATAAACATTATTATGCATAAATTGTTTCATATATATATATAATTTGTAATTAAATCTGTCGAAATTTTTCCGGCCCACAGCCGAAACATAATGCAAGTAAATAAAATCTACACACAATTCAGATTCGTGTAAGCGCGTGGAATATCGCCAATGATCTGTGCCCGTGAAGACCCGGCGTGCGGAACGCAGAGTTGGATCGTCAATATTATCCCTATAGCTGAAGCGAGAAATAAGGAAGGAGCCTCTGGCTACTTCCTCGTTTCTCAATTCTGTAATATCGACTTAACTCATACTACACACGGCTCAAAATCATCACACCGAGTAGTCCAGTGGGCACTCAGTAAATATAATATAAACACAGAATGCGCTTAAGGCTTATTAAAAAGGATTGGAACTGGGGTTAATTAAAATGGAAATCGTTGTTATAATTCAAATTAATAATTCAAACAAAAATTAAATTTGCGAGTCAAATAAATAAATAGGGATCAGTTAATGAATAATTTATTGATTTTCATGGATTAATGTAAAAATATTTAGTATCCATTTAATAAATAACTCATCGCTTTTGATTGATTAATATAAAGATATCTAATTCGTCAAACTATCATACTGTAAATCAAGTACTCATTTAATAAATAATTTATCGATTCTAACTGATTAATTGAATTATCGTACCGTAAATTGAGTAATCCTTTAATAAATAATTCACTGATTTTAACTTAATTATTGCTTAAAGTAAACTCAGTAAAGCATTGATTTGATAAGTAAATTATCGATTTTAAATTGATTATTAATTCATTAAAATATTCATTTGATAAATAACTCATTTAGTATTGTTTAGAGAAAAGACAATTAATTCATCAAGTGTTCATTTGATAATTCATTAAACATTCATTTAATAAATACTTCGTCGACGTAAATCGATTATCATAAATAAATTTAATACCGTAGTTTAAATATTAAATTAATAAGTGAACCATTGATTCTCACTCAACCATTTAAAGTAAAATATTGTACCGTAAAGAAACAAAGAATTTTGTAAAGGTATTTGACTCGTCAATTTATTAAACTGAGTAATCGTTTAGTTATTGATTAACGTAATGGAGATCTAACTCCTTGACTCATTTTCACCATAACGATAAGTGTTTGAACCAGAGTAACGGCTAAGGTAATTGATGAAAAGTAGTGAACAAAAATAAGTAAATTAAAGTGTTATCGATTCAAAGTGAAGAAAATAAGTACCATATTGATTGAATTTCATTAACATATCCTCTAAGACCAATTGGAGTAGCCATGGTTTAAACTATAAAATTTTCTTAATGCAATTCGGAAATTAATGCGAAACGTATAAAATCCTTGTTTAATAAGATCGATCCGTTGATTAATTGGATAAGAATTGTTGGTTAAACCAAGCGATTCATTAAATTTGAAAGAACTTGAATAAGCGAAATTCATTCCCGAATAAAAGGAAAATAGAATAAACTTGATTATCGATAAAATACAAAAATGATAATTTATTAAATTGAAGAAATTGGCGACTTGACAGATTACGAAAAGAAGTAGATAACGCGAATGATGGAAATTTAATCTGCGTTATTATTTAAACGACCCTTCGAGTTGGATAAAATAACTTCCAGGTGAAAGCAGCGGGATTTAATAAGTAACATAGATTTCTAAACGAGAACAAAATAACAGCCTGAGATAATTTATTAGGTAAAACAAAATAACATGAACTATAAAAATCAACTTTACCAATTCAACAGATCAAAGGTTTAATGACCAGACTTTACCAATGTTATTTGAATGATGAAGGCTTGATTTTCATTATAAAAGGTTTCCCGTATCAATTCCCAGTGTGAGGGATGACGCCCGCTCGAGAGCCGCGAACCACTTTCCTTAAAATGATAAATCAAAAATATCCTTAGCCAAAACCGCATAGCTCACCATTTCATGAATACATGATCTTGAAGGCGCCCTGTCTAGAATAAAATGAATTAAAAATTCACTAATACTAAACTAAACAACCTTTGATCACCATCATTTCCGTCGACATCAACAGTTCACCGTCTTCAAATAGTGATTGACTCTCACATCCTGTCATTTTTGTTTATAAAGGAAATGATGATTATTAAAACACTCCAGTTCAAGATCCAACATTGCGTGAACGTCTACTTGTTTAATTATACTTATGAATGCTTAATTTGATAACCATTTGATTGTTAAATCATGTATATCATTGTTTAATTAGTTAACCCACATATAAAATCCGATTATTTAACGGTATATCATTGTCTAATTAGTTAATCCATATATAAAATCTGATTATTTAACGATATGTAAATGCTTGATTAGTTAACCCTAAATAGATTTGATTATTTAATTACATACTCAGCTAGTGAACCTCATTTACATATTTGACCATACAATCCTATACAAATGTCTAATGGTTCAATTATAGATAAAGGTTTTCTTAAAAACTTTTTTGTTTAATTAAAATTTTCAATAATTGAATTTACACCCACCCAATTAAATCATCCAAATATATACAAACTCGAACGGTTGATAATACATAAACCCATTTAAGCTAAGATGGCCGACCATTACATTTTATCATTTTTCAACATTAAGCATTCCGCGAATGGCCGTACAGCAGGCAGACGCATGACCAGTAACTTAGAGCATCGTTTTCTTCTAGATTCCAACTGCAGCCTTAGGCCGGACACCAAAACGCGTTCAACTTCGAGCCCTTAAGTTTAACGTATGTAGGTTTGAATTGACCCAATCTCTTCCTTAAACGACTAGAAAGTCTGTACAATTTGTGAACCACGAGCTAGGCATCTCCCTATAAATTATCAAAGAAATCTTGAATGAAAACTACCAACCTCACTAAGTTATTTCCATTTAGTAGAATCCGGAGCTATGATCGAACTTCCTGCCCATGTAGTAGAACAGTGGAGGCAGGCATGGAATCGGGTGTATCAAGAACGATACCCTTCCATGCCTGAAGATAACCAACCGGAAGACATGAACCCCGAGGAATTCATGCGGCAGTTCCGGAAGCCATTCGACGAGCCTAATCCTGCTCAAGATATCTTAACCCAGGCACAGGAGCTTCTGGAGGACCTCCTCCAATTCCAACGTCAAGTCGAAGCAGATGTGGCAAGGGCCGCAGCACACCTGGCCAACGTTCAAGATGACCTGATGGCGGGGCGGTTAGCCAGTAGGTATCCACCCTCTCCCAGACCGATCAGAAACCTTAAGCGACCGGTGCTCGTTGTCTCGGGCTACGCCCCGGAAGAGGAAATTAAGCGATTCTTCGCGGAGGAGTAACTCTATTAATGGGGACATTGATTATTATTGTAATGACGTTGTGATCGATTCAAAGAACAAAAGTTTTTCTGTCTCATCTTTTCTATCATTATCAAAATGTTCATTTTATAAAATTGTTTAAGTAAAGCTGCTCATATTAGTATTAGTCGCCATCCAATTTACTCGTACTATTTTAGAAATGGATCCCGTAAAGCTATTACAAAACGAGTTAACTCGAGCGCGACAGACAAACAAGGATCTCCACAATCAACTCATACACCTGGTTCGGGAAATACAACAACTCAAGGCTACGTGGGTTAACCCCACGAGGGTCAAGCCGCTGTATCAAAAGTTAGCCGCGGCCCAGAAGGGGTGGGCCGAAGAAAGACAATTGGTGTTCAACCTAAAGACCCAAATCAGGGGACTAGAGGTAGCGTTGTCCGCCAGTCAAGAGGGGGCAGCGGTAACCTACCCTCTAGTTTTCGCCCCGGCTCAATTAACATACCGTGAGTCGAATCCGACCCCATCCGCGATGCCAACCCCTGTCGAAAACCCTACTCCAACAATTCCTTCAACGTCCAGTCGACGACCGGGTCGCAAGGAGCGAGCCAAGCGCCGAGCCGCTCGCCTCTCCCATCAATTCGCTTCGTAGAGAAATAGACTATTGTTAAATATATCGTTTCCCGTACATCTCTCATTTCATTCACGTACTAGTAAAGTTTTTTATAAATAAAATAACATTGTGAGAGATTAAATAAAACCACCACTTATTCTTGTCTTCTCAAATTAACGCTAATTAGACAGCGGGATAGACGATAGAAATTTAGACGCAAAGGGACCAATAATTAAAAGCGAGCACAGGTCTTCCATCGACAGCTCGTGAACCCAAGGATTGTCCGAGCAACTATAGTATTAGCTAATGATACTCAATTTTTGCGGGCGGTCCACCACTTGAACACACTACCAACGTTGCCTAGCAACGGGTGCCAAGTGGCAGTTAGTAATTTTTGTATGGCGTTACTAGGGTCACCGGGAAGATAAGCAAGATTCTGAAGTCCTGTAACCCACCAAAGCTATAGAATATTCATGGACCACGTGACCAATAGAGAAAAATCATAGGTACATAAAATTGATGTTACAGGCACTCAGTGCTTAGTAACACAAAAAACTGAATAGTGAGATATCTCAATAATAATAATAATAATAATAATAATAATAATAATAATAATAATAATAATAATAATAATAATAATAATAATAATAATAATAATAATAATAATAATAATAATAATAATAATAATAATAATAATAATAATAATAATAATAATAATAATAATAATAGTATTATTAAATAGATATCTCGTTATCAGTAAAAATATTTATACTGTATCCAAATGTCACTAATGGCATTAAATGCTTATTAGTGCATCCACAGATGAATAAATAAGCTTGGATGTTACTTGGGGTATGGCATACTTCAAAGTACATCAATATACATAAATAAATGCCCAAGTTTACAACATGTCATCAGGGGTATAGAATACTTCATGATGCATGACTCTACACCAAAAATATCTACTTGATGATAGAGATAATAACCTCAGAGTGTATTAATGGTAGCAAAGATGCTTATTACTCACCATATAGATGATAATGGGATGATAACTGACCGATATCATCCTATCAGCGGTCTTATCAAACTAAAGATATGTCCGTGAAGCATCACATAATGATGCTCAAAAAGGTTATTTAATGTATAATTAAAAGTGAGGGTAGGAGCATCTAATGCTCACTAGCCCACGAACTCTTACCATAATGACTACGGTAAGAGAACACTATTTCCCAATAGAGCACTTGCACTTAGTTGCTACTCCCTATTCCCAGAAGACAATGGGTTGATAACTGGTCATTATCATCCTATCAGCAGACATAACCAATCATTGGTATGTCTGTGAAGCATCAATTAATGATGCTCACTTGAACCAACAAACTGACATGGTCTGGAGGAGGGGATTGGTGGGAGTGCTGCCTGATTGAGCAGGGTGTTGTGATGGCTACTAATGATCCCAACGGGATACACAGTATAAACAACTAATAGTAGCCACATAAAAAACAGCCGAAACCACCAGGTTTCAGCTCATCCGTATGGATTATGCCTACTCCTTGGAGTGGTTGGTAAAACCAAGCTTCGGGACCTTGTGATTGAGTCGCCAGGCCAGCGAATTCTCATCGATGAGCAGAGCACCGCACTCCGGCGGATATTTACTGAGACCGACCTCAGGGCTCGGCTACCGGGGTGCAGTTGGGCGCAGGACCTCAACATTATACCAGCTCAGCACCTTCCTTCCAATCCCGTTCCGCAACCGTCGAATGAAACACTCCAGAGTGAAGTGACGGAATCCAGACCTGGAGTATCTCGTCGAAGACCCAATCGAAATCGCCGTCGTTGCGAAAGGCGCCGGGCAGAAGCCAACCTGCTAAGGGTGAATGAAAGAGTAAGAGAGACAGTCGTAGAAAATGACCCACCTCCAGCCTACGAAGAATTCGAGTTCCCGGATTTAGACCCGGATGTAGTATATGCCCCGGCTATAATGATTCCCTCTCCACCCCCATCTATATATATATCGATTTGGTGGAGGAGGTGAATGAAGCTCCAGTCCTAAATTACTCGTTGGAGTTATTGAACCTCAATCCAGAAGAGATCGCAGTCCTAAGTGGACGTGTTCCGATTAGTTCTGCCCCGATCAATGTTCCCGAGACCTCATCCCAAAGGGGGCGAAACTCGTCTACCTCTTCTCTTCTCTATCGCCAACCGAAGCGTCGATGTTTGCCGGTGGATATCGACGCGGAAGATAAATTTGATGACGGGCGCGATTTGTTGTAATAATCTACTTCTCTCTCTACGGAATCTCTATCAGTCTATATGTTAGAACTTGTTAGCCACTGATAACTTCCCCATCATTTACTTAGTGGTTCTGTCTACTTCTTCTTGTTGAAATTAAATAATTAAATTTGTTAAGTGTTCTTGTCTCTTGTATACACAAATATGGTCCATTTATGTAGTAATAAATCGATTTTAATACAAATTTTCTAATAAATTGATAACAGATAGTTGGATTAAAGACAACCAATGGGATGACGTCGAAGTAACCGACGATCAAAATGAACATAGATATTAGTATACATTTCTGAGGAAATAGCTTAATCCGACTACAACGTTAAACCCACCTAAATTTGTACCGAGACTCTCAAAATTCCGTGGGGTGAAATGCGTGTAGACTCAATACTGTTCCAGACTAATATAGTTCTAGACCGAAAGCGTAAGTCTTTCTAACGGCAGCCATGAACCGGGAAAAAACGAAGGTCGTTCGAGGAGTAGCATTAGTAATAGCGCTCACCTGCTCGAATGCATTCGGCTGTGACGTACAGCACCAACATGATTTCGGTCATGGGTACGTGACAGTAAATCAAAATCGTGGGGGTACGTGGAAAAGTCAACCCTAGAGTTCACCTAGAATGATTATCAACCAGGGATGCGAGTTAGTCATCAGTTAAGTTTTTCCCGTACATCCAACATAATAATAATAATAATAATAATAATAATAATAATAATAATAATAATAATAATAATAATAATAATAATAATAATAATAATAATAATAATAATTATAATAATAATAATAATAATAATAATAATAATTATAATTATAATAATAATAATAATAATAATAATAATAATAATAATAATAATAACAATAACAATAATAATAATAATAATAATAATAATAATAATTATATATTTTAAATTATAATTAAATTCTCAAATCCAAAAATTCAAGCCAAATAGAAATAAAATATTTCTGCACCGGTTTTTAAATTCCGTTGAAGATAATCTTGGTGAAAATTGCAGAATTCTCGTATTTCTTCAATCAAACGTTAACATAGCTTTGAATTCAAAATAAAAGAGTGAATCGGCCTAAAAATCATTTTGTTATAATTGTTTAATTAATATTTTACTATTGAACCATTGTTTTTCAATTAATTTATTAATAATTATTTCTTATTCAATATTGTTAATTAATTCTCAACTCAAAAAACTGTAAAATATAAAAACTAATTAAATTGTCAGCATTACAGAAATTTGTCGGAAAATCGATTAAAAGAATTTTTTTAATAAATAATTGTCAGTGGGACAAAATTAGCAATTGAAAGAGTGAAATTCTCGTAGAAAAGCATCAAATCGATATTATTTGAAATCAGTAAATTAATAAAATTCCACCGACAAAATGTGAAAAATGAATATATAAATTTAAAAAGTCTTTATCAGTAAATTATTTCTGAGGCTTTCATTGTGACTTTCTATAAATTATTTTTCTCCAGATTCCCTAAAAATGCAATAAATTCAAGTATTCTTTGAAAAATATTTGAAGAGCAAATATTAGAATTATGTTTTTGTTTTAATTTAACGTATTGAGAATTAATAAATATAATAATAATAATAATAATAATAATAATAATAATAATAATAATAATAATAATAATAATAATAATAATAATAATAATAATAATAATAATAATAATAATAATAATAATAATAATAATAATAATAATAATAATAATAATAATAATAATAATAAAATAAACATGGTATTAATTCAATTAAAAGAAATTGCCATTCAAACAGACAAACGTTTTACGATATATTTCGACAGATTCACTGTCATTTTCAGGAACAAAATAAACCAAAATAATATGGATTTTAATTTATGTATTCAAAAAAACTATTAATTTTTTAATATTTCGTTATCTTTTATTTAAAAAATTTAAATCATTTAAATTAACTTTCAAAATTATATTTTATTTGTTAAAATAATCTTTATATTATAAAAACCGTTAAATTAAAATATTACAATTTTCAAAACAAACATATTAAGTTATTGCAATTTTATCAATAATACTATTTCAAAACATTTGAACTTACAGAATTTTAAACATTAATTTTGGGATCCAAATACCTTATCAAGAGAGCTTTACATATAACACGTTCTCAATAATTATTTTAACTTTTAATTATTCAATAATTCATTCAAAACACATGATATTTTATACTGGACAGTACAAACCATAAATAAAACTGTCTTATGAGTGCACCCTCTTTATGGATGTTATGAAGCTTATATATTTTTTATGGAAGCAACCTTATAAAATGAATAATAAGTTTCCCAATCAAACCATTCAAGATTCGTTACATCAACTCTTCCTTATTAGGAGGAAGCAAATTTTCATTCTTTCTACTCTTTCGAAATTTCACAAATTAAGGACCATTCAACACATAATTAAACTTATTCGTACACACACACACATCATGGTCGAGAATAACTAACCTATTTCCTTTATCAAACTTACAAACATTATTATTCTTCTTGCTAAGTTTTTAAAATTAAAATGTCCCTAATATTCTACTTTCCATTTTTATTAAAATACGTCATCGTAATTAAGTTCTGTTGATGTTTCTTTCATTTTAATTTATTGTCACGTGCAATTGTGAAACTGCACCCTCGTTTGGTGAGTTTTTTCATAAAATTATCTGATAAATCTCTGTCAGATAAATTCATTCTGCAAGTTACTTGAGACAGTTGCTTAACCTTCTTAAATTAACACAGTATATGATACACCGTCTTCAGAATCCAAAACAATACCTGTTGTACGACCGGGCACATACAATGAAAGAATTGCTTGAACCGCAACATGTATAGTTAATGAATCTACTGTCTTAAACATAATTTAAGTCATCTTTTTGAGGTTCATCTTGGGATTCAACTGCGCTTCAGTCAAAAAAACTGGAAGTTCTTCAAGTACTAATCTTTGCTCATTATAAAATATTTGTTAGATATTTTTTTGATAGATATTCTTATTTTTTTACATGCTTTTTACATGCTTTTTTACATTTTTCTTTCAAAAGATTTAATAAATAACGATGTAATTTTAAGAAAAGTTGTTTATTTTAAATTTAAATTGACACAACTTCCCAAAATCCGAATTCCACAAAGTTAAATTCAAAAAATTCAGCATATTTAAAAAATTCTGTTAATTCGAATAAACAAATACGAATCACTAATAAATTAACAATTAAAAAAATGAAGGCACACGCAAATGCTCAAAACACAAATTTTGAAAAACATGAGTAGTGTGATGTGTCACCTCCAGCACATGTCACCTCCATCTAAATCAGACCATAGGTATGAATTAAGAAAATCAATATTCGAATTGAATGAAAATCGCAAACTTAATGAAAAAATGATAAATCAAGTTCAATATAGTATAAAAGTTTATTCTAATAAAACAACTGATCAGTTCAATCGTATGAAAGAAGTTCAACAGTCAATGCAACCGGTTAACAGTGGCAACAAATCGTCATTGTCATTTCCATTATATATTTTTACAAATTTTCTTAAATAAAGACATTGTAACTTCCCAATATCCATGCATGATTCAGATTGGTCGAATATGGTATAAATAAGCTTATACCTCCAAACATTTTTATAAAATGCCAGAAACTAAATTTTTTATAACTTTGTTGAATGAGCTGGTTGTTAATAATGGAGATGATGATGATATCATTAAAAACATAAAATTCATGGTCAACCGTACGGAGAAAATTGTAGAATATATACCATTTGAGTCCATTCTTCATTTCTCCACATTGGAGACAAAGAAAAATTTATTCCAATCGATATTTAGTTATATGTATGATGAAAATAATAAATGGATGCGAATAGTAGGATTAAAGGATATGAGACACATAATATTAAAATCTGGATCCGACTATGAAAATTATTTCCAATGGTCTATAGAGGTATATTACTTTATATTATTATTAATTTATCATTATTTAGGTAATAGAAACAAAAATTGATCCATGGGTAGAAGCAAACGGTGGATGGATGACAATTATTCAAGTTGCCGCAGAAGACAAACGCTCCGATATTTATATTTCAAATTGCCAAATTTTATTAAAACTATTAACTGGAGCATTGGTCATATATATCTGTAATTAAGTTTATCCGAAAGTTTAATAAATGTATTATTCTTTGTTATTTACTGAATTATTAATAAAAAAACTACATTTTTAAAGATTTATTGGTAATTACATGTACATGCTTCATCTCCACAATATTCTATCATTATATTTTCTATGATATGGTCAACACAAGTCTTAAATTCGTTTCAGTATCTTCATCATTAATAATTTCTTCATCATTAACAATTTCTTCATCATCACTCTGACATTCTGAATCACAACATGAATTTTCTTTACTCAATGCTTCAACTAGAGTCAACATATCTCTAATTTTTACACCGGTTATTTCTTCGAGTTTATCAAACAAAAAGTTTATTAAATATTCTAAACGAAAATTAATTAATTATTTTATATTTTATATTTTACCTTTTTCAGACATCATTTTTAAACAATTTTAAAACTAATTGTAATTTTGTTTATAAAATGTGTTGTAAAGAAAACAAAATCTGTTTAAATACATTTATTAACATCAACATTAAACACTAAAATATACATTAAAATAATTGTGAAAGTCTAGCAGTTACAATTTTCTAGATTGGAGAAAGCACATCATTTTGATCAGCTTTATATCCTTGTATTGTTATTGTTAAATACCAGTTTTCCTGTTCTTTGAAACTTATTTCTGTAAATGCATCATAAAATCTAGTATATTGACTGGTGAAGAATGCATTTTCTTTGCATTTTAAATTCGAATTGATCTTATTGAAAACCAGTAGTAGGATGTGAGCCCGTCAGATACAACCCCGCCCTTGCCTTGCGTAATATTACATAATATTTGACCTCTGTCCACACTGTTACTACCTGGAGATTGACCTCTGTTCACTCAGTTGCTACCTAGTAATTGACCTTTGCCCACTGTTTCCAGATGCCCTCACGATAATGGCACGTGTCCACCGGTCAGTCACTACTCGAAGACACACTTATTACCTCACCGATTCGCACCCATCCACACCATCAGCACCCATCCGCATCCATCCACACCGATCCCCACCGATCCACACCCATCCACATCCATCATCGCCTAACACGCCTACAACTGCGTCTACTAATACGTCACTAGTACTATTTAAAATTTTATTAAATATAAAAAGTTTGTTTCACAGTGAAAATAATATGCTCAACATGAAGCATGCAATTCATACTGCAATCGTAGTAGAGAAGGATGAATTCAAATATAAGTTATCAAGTATTTGATCAATCCGTCTCTTTTGCAATTGGCGTCTTCTGAATTTTCTTTTGCTTGATCTGATATGATGATCCATCGGCGTCGTTATCCGGCATTGCAAATATAAATTTTGCAGTAATAAATACTACGAACTAAGCTCTGATTTGATTTTCTAAGTTTTCTAAATTCAATTACGACTTTTTCAAAGGCAAAAGTCAGGTTAATAATATTGAATTTAAAGATAAATTACGAATGTAGTCTGAATCATTTCAAATAAAAAAAATAATCTTGATCTCAATGAAAAGGTTTAAGTTAGTTTAAATATCCATAATTTTAAATTAATTGCAGAAGTCTGATAGAATATCTTGCACATGGTAATACCATAATTTAGCTGAGTGCAGGATATTGCTCATTGCACATTCTTTAAGCAGACCTTCTGTTTGAAGTGGTTCAATGCCAAGTTTACAAATCAGATCATAGGTTAATGGAGGAATCGAGCGTAATGCCCCAATAATACAAGTGTAAAGCTCTACATGATAATCAGGTTTTGCTACCTGTAATTCACTCTGAAGCAAGCTATATTTCTCAATATTTACCTTATCAATCAAGTCAAAATGTGAAACAGAATCCACTGGACACTTAATATCAATCATGAATATTCTTTTTCTTTCAGTATCAGTTATTATAAGATCCACGCGTTGTTTAGAATTCAGGACAAGAGAACAAGAATGGTCAACCACGACAATAAAATTAGGATTTTTAAGATTATTCGTTATTATCTTAGACAGTCATTGTGTCTCTCTAATGTTAGTATTTGGTGAATCTTACATGACTGTAAGGCATGATATTTTCAATTGTTAATAATATTATTAAAAAAAAAATTATAAAACATAATAAATTAACATCAAACTCGTCTTAAAATAAATATTCAGTCCTAAATTATTTAGCTTACTGGCTAATTTGTTAGTAGTATATTACGTAATAATTCTATCAAAATAATCACAAAACTTTAATAATTTTCATGAAAATTTAAGTTTACAACAATTAAAGTATATTGATAGTTTATTTAATTAAAAATAAGTCATTCAAAACTTTAATTTGAACACTGGATTTACAAAATTCAATATTTTAAGAAAATAATTCACAAAGTTTAAAGTTTAACTAAATGTAAAAAATTAAATTATACAAGACATACTTTACCAATTTCTATAAAATTTGAAATTTCCAGCAAATAAAATATACAGATTTATATTCTATTAAAACATTTAATTTTGAAGATAAAAAATAATTCGCTCACGCTGGGATTTGAACCCCTGACTCAACGAATTATTACCGACACCAGACTGTTACAAATTTTACTAATAATAATTACTAATTACCAAACTTTCTAATATTAAAAATAATAATAATAATTACAAAACAATAGAATAAAAAGACAAGCACATTTTTAAGACAACATTTATTTAAATAAAAGCTTCAATATCTTCGACATCAATGGCATTGATACCTAAATTACGTCCAAATTCAAAACTTTTGTTTTTACATACCCATTGACGTTTATCATCGTTGTTACTACAAGCAATTTTACAATTTTTAAAAGTAAACAACTGATGATTTCTCGTCCCTATTCTCGTTTGAGGAACAGAAAATATTTATTCATATTTTCAAACCATTTTTAACGGGTACCTAAAAATTGTCAACGATTTTTAAATATATGTATGTTTTTTACCAATTAAGCAACTACTTTTTATTAAAGACATGTGTTATAATATACTTGGGATTTAGTAATTATTAGTATACATAAAGTTATAATAGTTCAAACTTTTAATCACATAGAGTTAAAATGTTTACATCTTTCATCACTTAGGGTTAAAATTATGTCTTCTTTCATTATTTAGGGTTAAAATTATTACCTCTTTTATCCTTTAGAGTTAAAATTATTAAATATTTCATTACTTTGAATTAAAATTGTTACTTCTTTAATTACTTAGTCGTAGACTTAGTTGTAGATTTAGTTGGAGATGTAATGTTACCATTAGCAATATCATTTTTAAGTGGATTACAATAAACGATGGGACAATCATTACCTAATGTCAAATTAAAATTTAAATCATCTTGTTTAAATGGACAAAATTTGGATGAACCCAGAAGACGAAGCAGGTTTCGGTGGAGTGGCAAAGTTAAAGAAAAGAATCCCAAATTCGAAAAAGGAAACACAAAAGTGGTTGTCAGATCAGCTTGCGTACAGTGTAAACAAACCGATGCGGAAAAGATTTCCAACGAGAGCTTATAAGACATTTGGTATTAATGATTTATGGCAAATGGATTTGATGGAGATGATACCGTATTCGAAGATTAACAAGGGTTATAAATATATTTTAACGTGTATTGATGTTTTCAGTGATTTTGCCCGCTGTGTACCAACAAAGACAAAATCTGCAGGAAATATCTAAAGCAATTAATAATATATTTAAAAATGGGCATCCAAACAATTTGCAAACCAATTTAGTTATTATTATTATTATTATTATTATTATTATTATTATTATTATTATTATTATTATTATTACTATTATTATTATTATTACTATTATTATTGTTATTATTATTATTATTGTTATTATTATTATTATTATTGTTATTATTATTATTATTATTATTATTATAGGCAAGGAGTTTTACAATAGTAAAGTTAAGCAAATCCTGGATCGTCTCAAAATAAATCATTATTCTGTACATTCTCAATACAAAGCTACCCATGTTGAAAGATTTAACTGGACATTGAGGGATAGATTGAAGAAATATTTCGTGCATCAAGGTAATAAAATATGGATAAAAGTATTACCGAAAATACTTGTTAGTTATAATAATTCATCACATCGAGGTCTGAATGGTTTGAGACCCGTAGATATCCGCTTGAAAACATTAGTTAAATCAGTACGGTCTAAAAATGTTGTAAAAATTACAAAACCAAAATATAAAGTTAGTGATCACATTAGAATTAGTAAAATATCTGCTTCACCTTTCATCAAAAATTTCTATAGTAATTGGAGTGATAAGGTATTTCGAATTACTAGAATTAATACTAAACACAGTCCTGTAATGTATGTTATTAAAGACAGTGACAGCAATGTAATACAGGAGAAATTCTATGAAAAGGAATTACAAGTTATTTACAAACCTACAGTGTTTAGAATTCAGAAAATATTGAAAACTAAAAAGGTGGGTAAAGATAAACAATACTATGTCAAATGGCACGGATATCAAAATCCTTCATGGATATCATCAAAAGACCTAGAAAATTAAGTTTCTATACTATTTTACCGAACAATAGTTGCCCACTAATCCATCCGGAAAATCAAGCAAGTAAATTTATGGTTGATCTTCAAAATCCCATTTATTTACATGGAAATTGGGAAGTTGTTTTGCAAGACTTTAAATTTGTGTACAATACATTCCCATTTTATAGTCAATGTAAAATCAATTACAAGAAGCGTGTTCCTAAAACATGTAGTGGTATTTTCTCAATCAATAATGTTGAAGGATATTGTCATATCCCGAATCAAATTTTAGATGAAAATTGTGGCATGTTTTTCAAAGATGGATTGAATGTTAGTTGTCATTTTAGTCCATTTACAATAAAGTGTGAAAATATTGAGGATGCCAAGCGAATGGGTAGTGATAAGCTTAACTTTGTTGTTCCTAGTACTGAATACCTAATACGTTTCAAAACTTTTAATAATTTCGGCCCTGTGAATGAACACATCAAAATATCTGTATCATATATTAATGAGGTGGAAGATACATTTACGTTTACTGATGATTTATATATTGGAACTCTTGAAGAGTTACATAAATATATTTCATTCAATTGTTTACATATATTTAAAACTATTGAAATTGTTAAAAATGGATTATGCAAATTCAGTCTGAATAATAACATTTGTGAAGTTACATTTGATACAAATCTGGCTAATACATTGTGATTAGATAAGCAAACATATCGGGCAAGTGCTTTTGGTGTACGCAAACCGAAAACAATAAAACTTCATCAACAAATTTTCATATATACTAACATCATCGATCCTATAATTGTTGGTGATTCTTTGGTTCCTCTATTGAAATCTGTTTGGGTTGATAAACATGATCAGAATGATGTTATCAATATAAATATCGATAAATTCATGTACTTAACTGTTCAACATCATGTATAAACAATATAGAAATAAATATTCGTGGTGATAGCGGTAAATTTATTGAATTTAGTAAAGATACAAAAACTCATTTGACACTACATTTTCGTCAATTAGATTGCCAATAACGATATTATTAGTATGTATAGTGGTAGCCAAAATTGTGGCGAATTACCATATTTTATTGGTAAACAGTACGGATCAGGATAGTTGAGAACTCTTAGTAGATTTGCACTTATTATTCTTAAACGCATTGGTAGTTTTGGTATCAAACCTGCTAAAGATTTGATAATGAATGAGCAGAAAATATTACCATCTCTGAAATCAAATGTATTACCCGAGTTAGGCAAAGTTTTACCGGGTGTTGCGGGTATGTTTCAAAAACAGACACCAGCACCAGTACCAGCACCAGCTCAAAAACGTAAAAGACATCATAAACATATAAACAAACGAATGAAAGGACATGGAACTATATTTCAAAAATGATTTGTGGTAAATCTGAATTGTGTTTATTTGATAGACCATCTCCCCAAGCAGTAATTGAAATGGGGGCCTTTGCAGAAGTATTCCCGATGAATTCTATTATGGATAGTAGAATTGATATTGAATTTTATATTAACGGTTTCCAAACTGAATATCTAGATTTGAACGATGCATTGTTAACTGTTCAGATCAAAGTTGTAGATAAAGATAGAAAACCGTTGGGTGAACCTTGTGATGTAATACCAAACAATTTATTGTTTCATACACTTTTTAAAGATGCAGTTCTAGGATTTAATAATATCAAGATTGAGGGTGGTAACAGTACATATATTCACAAAGCTCTAATAGAAACTATTATAAATTACAATAGCGATACTAAAAATACATGTTTAACTCCTATGAGTTATGGTAGTGATGACGATAGGAAAAGGTGGATTAAGAGTTCGAAATTATTTACCATGTGCCCATCATTACAACTCCACTTTAAGGATCAACCGAAATATTTACTCCTAGGTGTTAATGTACACATTAGATTGAAAATGTCAGAGTCTGCATTATCACTAACAAGTGCTACCACAACACCAATTCTTCAATAAGTTGATGCAAAAATATTGGTGAGAAGAGTTCGAGTTGATCCCTCTGTATTAGCCGGTGATCAAATGGGGCTTAATTCTAATCATGCAATATATCCATTGAAAACAAAGGAAATTGTTCAATTTGCTATTGCTAAAGGTGCAGCTTCTTTCTATAAGGAACAAATATTTGGAGATAGAAGAATGCCCAACTTTATATTGGTAACATTTCAAAGTGAATCTCAATATAATGGATTATACTTAACATCGAACTCAATTTTCAAAACCTTTGGTGTAACATCGTTAACTTTATCGAAAAATAGCGATTATAGAGAAACATATACTCAAGATGTCGATAATGATAATTATTGTGGTACATATATGCAGAGTATAGTGAGAAATATGGGTTATTTGGATAAAATCCTTAATTGTGGTATAATTCCTGATGATTTTAAAAGCAAATATCCGTTCTTTACATTTGTTTTGGCCCCCGATTTTGATTTAAATCAAAGTCAATTACCTCAAAATGTAAATTTAAGATTAGATATATTTGGAGATAGAAGAATGCCCAACATTATATTGATAAAATTTCAAAGTGAATCTCAATATAATGGATCATACTTAACATCGACCTCAATTTGGATAAAAACCTTAATTGTGTTATAACTCTTGATGATTTAAAAGCAAATATCCATTCTTCACATTTGTTTGGCAACCGATTTTGATTTAAATCAGAGTCAATTACATCAAAATGGAAATTTACGATTAGATATAAAGTTTGCTAAAGCTACAACTGAACCGGTACATAAAATTATAAAGAAAAAATCTATTGATATTTTCATAATAGTTATTGAATTATTTAGGAATTTTTTAGTATAGATATGAATTTTACAATAATGGTTATTGAATTATATAGGAATTTTTTTATTATAGATATTAATTTTACAATTATAGTTATTGAATTATATAGGAATTTTTTATTATAGATATTGATTTTACAATAATAGTTAGTGAATAATAGTTTATTATTAGACACTTTATATAGAAATTATTTATTTTAATTTTTATTAGATACTTTATATAGGAAGTATTTATTTTAATAGTTTGCAGTGAGCATGCAGATATTATATAGTAATTATTTTAATTTTTTTAGATACTTTATATAGGAATTATTTAATATAATAGTTTGCAGTGAGCATGCAAATATTATATGGGTTTTGTATATATTAATTTATATTTTTATTAGATATTTTATATAGGTTTTGTAGGAATTATTTGGTTTATAAAATAATATTAATAAAAGTTTTAATATAATAGTTTGCATTTTTAGATTTATTATTATATACTTTATATAGGAATTATTTATTTTAATTTATAGTTTATTATTTTTAATAGGCACTTTTTATCCGAGATATTGGATCTTATCCTTACAACACAGTGAAAGATGTCATAAAGACATGAAAAAATATTACCGCCACAGATTTTTATGGCATCGACTTTTTTATATGTTTCATATGCAAAACTTCCCAGAGCGTTAAATATAAAGTACATGCAATTTATTTTAATTCATTTAAGTCAAATAAAATTAAACTTTTTAAGAAAATAAATAAAAATAATATAGATATTTTGAATATAATACAAAATAAACCAAAAACTAAATCAAATAAATCTAATAAAATGCCTGCTGAAAATATTAATATTAATATTCCTAATAAAATAATTAAAAATGAAGTCATCGAAATCAGTGATGATGATGACTCTATTGTAAATATTATAAATAATGTAAATAATGATATTATACCTATTATAAATAATGATATTATACAATTCGGAAGTTGTTCATTAGAGAATGAGCCGAACATATCTGTAAATTTAAATGGCGCTATGAAAACTTTACGTTTTGATATAACGCGCAACTAATTAAAATAACTTTAAATGAGCGAATCAGTAATAAATTAATATTTGAAATAAATAAAATATGCAGCGTTAAAATTCAATTCGCAATATTAATTAAATTTGATAAAAATGTTGAGATCCGTGACAATTATTTTTCGAATAATGCGGAGACATTTTCAGACAACCTTTTTAGTGAAAGGGTTAATAAACCTGACGAAAAAATTGAACAATTCACTCATTTAGGCAGTGGATAGTGTGTTATTAATATTATGGAAATACACTTTATTTTTACTAAATATGCTCCTATTAGTCGGCTGTCCGTACATAAATACATTAAAACCTCTTCTGCATTGAAAAATAAAGGAGCTATAGTAAATATAAAAATAATGATGAGAAATGCTTCCTTTCCTCTATTCTTTATCTATTAAAGAAAGATATAATAGGTGAAAAACCCCAAAGAGTTTCCAAATATATAGAGTCTTTAGATGAGTTAGAATATGATGAGGTCAAAGATTGTCCCATGAAACTTTGCAACATTCCAAAGTTTGAAAAGAAAAATTCTAATTTAAATTTAGCAATTAAGGTGTTTTCGTACACACCAACTGTGATAATTGATGAGGTCCCAGAGAATTATGTCTTTCACCATCCTGATTTAAGTTTAATACATAGAACCAAAGTGACTGACGGAAACCATATTTATTTATTACCGCAGTGACCAATATTGATAGGTTAATGAATTGCCATCAAACCCCTGACTGTAACATACAAATGAGATGCTGTTGGTGTCCGCATTGCCTTAATGGATTTAGATTAGATAATGCATTCAATACACAAGTTGCATTATAAACCAAAATTCAGACTGGTACAACCCTTTCACATTACCTGAAAATAAAAACTTAGAGTTTCTAAATTATACTAAACATATCTCTCCTTTTAGTATAATTATACCTTTTAGTATAATATATACCTTTTGTGATTTATGCCGATTTTGAAACGGTTTTACCTCCTAGTTTGCAGTGAGCATGCAGATATTATATAGTAATTATTTGGGATATAAAATAATATTAATGATAAAACCTTTTAACAATAATAATAATTATAGTAATAATAATATTAATAATAATAATAAAAACTTGTAATAATAATAATGATATACTAATAATAATAATAATAATAAAAACTTTTAATAAAAATTTGTAACAATAATAATAATAAATAAAAACTTTTAATAAATATTATTAATTAAAACACTACTTATAAAAAGAAGTAGTAATTTTAAATTTAAAATTTTTTTAAAAATAATATGACCTTGAAAAATTTTGAATGACCTTGACAAATTATTATGACTCATCCAATGACGTTGAAAATTTTTTGAATGACCTCGCGGTCTTTGTTTAAATGACCTTGAGAAATGTTTGATGACTCATCGTCTTTATTTCAATGACCTTGAATGATTCATGTTCTTTGTCTGAGAAAAATTGTACTTTTAGACTTAGAAAATTTTTCTACTCGGAGGGGGACGGGTGTGCTGGAGGTGACACATCCCACTGCTAACAGGATTGACAAAGTTCAATGAAATCTCCATTCAATTGATATTAATGAATTTTGTTGAATGTAATATATGAAAATACATCCATTCAATCCACACAATTTTAGTTTATCCATTCCATTTTCATACAATGATTTGGACCATATTTCAAAGCATTCCTCCGTTAAAACAAGCTTACTCAAATTTATCACGGTATTCTTCATACTAAATATGTATCAGTAAAAAACGCATTTCTGATTTTAAAATTTTATTTAAAAGTTTTAATAATTATTGGGAATGTGTTATATGTGAAGCGTTGTTGATAAAGTGATTGGATCAAGGATTAATGTGCAAAATGCTAGGAGTAAGAATAGTGATATGTTAAAATGTTACTTGTTTTGAAAATTTAAATTTTTATTATTTAAATTTAGAACATTTTATAATATAAAAATTATTTTAACATATCAAATAAAGTTTTAAAAGTAAATAAAATATTAAAAAATTAATAATTTGTTTGAATATTTAAATTTGAATCCAAATTATTTTGGTTGGTTTTATCACCGGCTGATGCCAGTGAATCTGTCGAATAATGTCGTAAAACGTGAGTTTAAATGGTGCTTTCTGATAATTAATCATTGTTGTCTGTTTAATTATATACTTAATAATAATAATAATAAATAATAATAATAATAATAATAATAATAATAATAATAATAATAATAATAATAATAATAATAATAATAATAATAATAATAATAAATATAATAATAAATATAATAGTAATCCCGAAGAATTTGTGAAAGGAAATGGTTAAACCAAATATAGATTTATCCAAAATTTCCCTAGCGTATTTTCATTGTTTATTTTAAATGCGAAAAATACGTACATTAATTCACTAACAAGAAATTTTTAATTCATTTATGTTAAAAAGCAAAACAGACATATTTAAAAAGTAATCAAAAATAAAAGTTTTAGCTGTTTCTCTAAAAAAATAAATGGCAAATTTGTTTTTATTTAAAAGCAATTGATTGAAATATTTTAGAATTTATTTTGAAGGCATTTTCATAAATTACACTAAAATTACAATTTTTGAAATTTTTATATTACTAATAGGGAGCTGGAGTCCATAATTGTTAATCCGTTCAGTATTTGTCTGCTTTACTGTCATTTTTGTTTATATTTTACTAAATATCAAAGTTCATTCTTTTTCTATTAAACATCTCCAATATCCATTTTAGGCGTTACATAAATTTTACAAATACAACAATTGAATAAAACAATAGAATTACTTTAAAATAAACGTGTTTTGATTACCATTTTGTTAAAATACCTAGCGTTAGTATATAATAATATAAATTTTAAAATTCATTGTTGTTTGAAATTTTTTTGTAAGTTTAATAAAAAGAAATTTTCATTATATAATCTCTACAAGCAAATATTTTAATTTCATAAATAATATAAAAATTTAAACTGCTTTCGTGATTTATAATAATTTTAATTGAAAATATCAAAAAAAACACTCAGCAAAAGAACCTATGATTTTTAACATGTAGTATCAAGAAAGCTATAAGTAAATATTAATAATTATGTCGTGTTAAAAAGAGTAATACTTTTAAAATTTATATATTTTAATTTGAATTTTGTAAAATATAATGTTAAAAAATAATATTTTCAACAAAATATTTATTTTATTTTTAAGACAAGATAGATAACTATTTTTAGATGATTTTAAATTCGACGCTTTCTATTTGTTTTAAACAAATGAAATGGATTCAAATCTACGTCAACTATCACAGAGCGGAATGTAAATATCCGATTGGTTAAATGGGAAAGGTAAAAAAAATTAAAACTTACTGTGACGTAGACTAAAATAAATGCAATTATTAGTAAATTATATGTAATATTTTCCAGTGAGTAAATTTTGATTATTTTAGTCGAGGATTCAATTGTGAAATAAACAACAATAAAACCGTTCTTTATTTAGTGTATATAGTAAATACAGTTTTAGATATTTTGATTTTATTTAATTTTTTAGTTTGAGAGTTATTTTTGTATAAACTAACATCAATCAACGATGTATACAAGATGTATGGGTATTGGGGAATTAGGAATCTTTCCGTTTTCATAGTAAGGGCGACCTAGAAATTATGAAAACCTTTACCATTCAAATATCAAATTAATCAATATAATTGTAAAAGATAGTATCGGTACATGTGTTTGTTTAAAGATTGATGCATCCTATTGTCTTTCTTTGCAAATAAAACCTGGGCGTTATATTCAAATAACCCAAAAACAATTTTCTCTTTTTTGGAAAACAGGCATTTATACATTTGGTAGTGATACTACTTGTGTTATGTAACCAAAGACATGATTGATCTTAGAGAAAAAAAGGTTTAAGTACGACTTAATAAATAAGCCAGGTATAGCGTTATTTATATATATATATATATAAAATAAAGGATACTAACTATAAAACACAATCACAAAATATTGGCAATGAACTAAATTAAAGAATAACAACACCAGTCAAAATATATATTCGGCTACAATATATTTCGACTGAATAACAGTCTTTATCAGGTAGTCTTGAACTTTAAATTACTTAGAGTAAATCATTATTATTTAAATAAAATTTTGCTTTTAAATTCTCAAAACATTTTATCCCAAAACTAAACGTTTAAAATATGTGATTTATTAAATTTTTATAAATTAAGCGGGATTGACAGTATATTTAAAAAAAAATCTCATAAAAAAAACAATGCGATATAGCAGAAAAACGTCGGAAAATCATAAAATTTTTAAGTTTTCGATTGACAAACAAAAGGCTATTAGATTTTATCTAGATTTTGTTTAAAATAATAACTAGAAAATTTTACTTATAAAACCTTTGAAGGATTTAGTAGTAATGATTATTAATTATAATAATTAAATGCGACAACCACAAGTGAAAAATACAGTGATTTTAATCATTAAATCTTTTCAATAACTTCAGTAAATTGTTCGACATTTGCGCAATATCAGTAACTTTGCTAAGCATGCTTGAAACTATTGAGAAAAATATAAAAACTGTATTTATTCGATTGAAGCATTTATCATCTTTCTTTTGGGTTTTCGGTCGCCATCGAATTTTAAACTAATCTGAAACAAGAATACAAGAATTATTTCTTTTTTTCGTAGCCTGTTTTCAATATTTTCCCCTCTTTGACATTTAACCGGCATCAAACACAGCACCCTTGTAACAAGATGCTATTGTTTGACCACTCCTCCATCAGGTTGAATTAAATTATACATTTTTAATACTGCTTTTATCAAATGTATATAAATACATTTAAAATCTTATAAACTAGGCGTATGACGAACTCATATCATCCATGTGTAACTAAATCTGTATAGGCATAATTTAAATTTTAAATGGAAGTTGAAGTAGGATGTGAGCTGAAACAATTTTTTAAGTAGTTCAAGGTCAAAAAAATGGTAAGAGTCGTCTTAATGTCAAATAAGTAGTAGTTTATTTATTTTTAAAATTGTATAGTTTATTTTATATTTGACTAAATTATAATTAATAATAATAATGATAGAAACTTACAAAAATTGTGGCAAAACTATTTTGAAATATACACATACAATAAAAATTTAAGGAAAGAGTAAAATATAAAGTGAAAGCTCTTAATATTACTAGGTCGATTGAGCGGTGACCAAATACATGTGCCTAAAATACACATTGGGTATTCATTCGCGTGCACAAGGCTCATCGTTGCCTCCCTCAAGGGTTTGCAAAATGTACTTGAGCATCAATAGTATAAGTTAAGCCTGGCTTGCCGGATAGTTAACTTACAGCACATTACACAACTTTCATTGCGAATGCACATACACAACAAAGCGTCATCAATACTATGACTGAATTAATTAGTGTATTTATTACTAACAAAATAATTATTTGTACAGGCCTTCGACTATATAAATTGTGAAAAGATGTTAAATAGAATGAAACCTGTACCATTGTCATATTCCTGTATCTCTAATCCGAATTTGATTACAACCTTTCTTTAAGAATTTTATCACTTTAGCGGTCGTTGATTAGTATTCCATCAATTGCTCACGAATCCGTTATCGGTGGTAAAACTAGAGTTATTCATAAGAATATAAATATTAACTTGTATAAATATTTATGGTTTCGTAATTGATTCAGATATACTGAAAGTTTATTTAACCCTTTTTGTGCCGTTATTTATTTTCTGATATTTAACTGCTATTAATTTTTCAAATTAGGTTTTGTAAGTTAACAGCAAAAATGAAAGATGAAGAGAAATTTTATTACACGTCTGATTTTACAAATGAGCATTGCTTGTTTATAATTCTAGTATATTTCCTTTCTATAGTTAATTGACGGTGTGATTACCGTAAAAAGATCGTGTAAAAAGTTTAAGAAATTTTAATTGGATTAAATATAAAGAAAATTCTGCATACACGAAAAGCTATTAAAGTATAAAAAAATTAAAGTATGAACATTTATTTACCTTATTAATAACAGCAAAATATTATATTAAAATACAGATAAAGAATTTAAATAATAATATATTATAGATTAAATTTAAAGTTTTTATTTATAATATCTCTATACTTTATAAGATATCTCCAATTATTCCTCCAATTGAGAAGCTTGTGTGTTGAAAAATAAATAACGAAATAAGATAATATTATTAGATAATAATAATGCTTAATTTGTTGAGATTGTCTCTTACATGTATATAGAATTAAAGTAAAATGCGATTTAATATAATAATAAATAATAATTTTAAGAAATTTAAATATCTATATCAAAATTTAAAAAAATAAATAAAAATTATATTTTTAATTTAGTTTTATTATAGTTTTTCTATAATTTTTGATATATGAAATGCTAGTAATATAAATCATAGAGATCAAAAAACTATTATGTTTATAATAAATATAATATGAATATGAATAATACCAGTGAACTATATTGATAAGTCGTAGACGTAGTTGTACCCGGTGTTCAGTGGGGATAAGCGGGAAAATGACTTCTACAGAATAATCTGCTTGTTAATTGTTTAACGTAACCTCATGACAAAAAAAAGGAAAATTACTTTCACCTATTTTTTATAAAATAAAAACTATGATAAATAGTTTTAGAACTATGGCAGAAATTTCATACCTGGCGGTTTACTCGTATTCAGTATAAGTCAGCGGAAGCACAATAATCGATAAAACAAATTATTTTTAAGGAAAATCTTTTTAATAAATAAATAAAATTTGCGATGATAAAGCCAGATGTTTTGATTAAATAAAAAATAATAATCCACATCATCCATTATATTATTATGGTTTCAATGCTTCTACTTCTATTTATCAATTAATCTCAAATAGATTGAGTTAAAGGACTCTTTACAAATGTGTCAGTCTTCTCTTGTGAGTAAATACCCACGAGGCATAAATGAATAAATAAAAATAATTTGTCTATTTTATTACTAAAATATTTATTAATTGATAACTAAAATAATAATAATAATAATTATAATAATAATAATAATAATAATAATAATAATAATAATTGTGGGATAAATTTTAAATTAAATCACTTAAACAATCAAATACTTTTAACAATTTATTTTTCACAAAACAAAATAATTTAAAATAAATAAATTGAACTATATAAATTTTAAAAAATACATATTAAAATCGAAAAACATTAGGATTTACAAAAAAAGATTTTGCAAATAATTTGTTTAAAGAATTTTTTTAAAACTGAATAAAACTGATGATGTATTTAAAATTACTGCCATTTAATAAGTTAGTATTTTAATATATTTTTGGACAGTTTTTAAAATAATGGTAAATATTTAAAACTAGTAATAGTTCGTAATAACAAATATATAAGTATTTTTTTAATAAAATTATAAATTACATTTGTAATTTTTCTTCTTTTATCACCGTTTTGCTTTTTCCTCTAAGCTGATTTTCAACTTTGCGGTTATTTATCCAATTAGGTTTTCATTGTCGATTTTTTTTTTCGTTTTGTTTTGATTAGTGTTAAAAATAATGCGACAAGTTATTTTAATTCAGTTATTTTTAATGTTAATAATAAATAAAATGAAAAAATATACCGTAAAAAGTAAATTATACTCCCCATATCCTATTTTAATGATATTAATTAAATTATGTTGAGCTTTTTTTTGCTATAATTCCGTCGATTTATGTGCAAAAAGTGCTCCGGAATTATATAGTAAAATAAAAATAGGATCTCTTACAAACCAGCTCTTTAAATGATTGATATGACAACAAAATGAAGAGGTTTTGGTATTTTATTATTTTTTGTGGATATTAATAATACAAATACTCATCTAATGTTTACATTAGTATATTTTTATAAATAATTCCGCTATAAAAGTTAATATTTTCTAATTCAATAAATCAATAATATTATTATTATTATTATTATTATTATTATTAATAATAATTAATAATAATAATAATTGAAATATGATTGAATAAAATCTCTCAAACTCAGGAAAAGGAAAATGTTTTGAATGTGAGTAAAAATGTTATTGTTGTATTTGGAGTGAATAGAATTGAAAAAACTAAATAGAGAAAGAAAATGTTTCCAAATTTCAAGTACCAAATCTATTTATAAACGACTGGAAAACAGATGCGAAAATAAATTTATTTATTTCCTTTAAAAAATATTTTTATTTTTCTTCATCCACCAAAATATTTTCAATCGTTATTTAATAATTTTTTCAAAATGAGTATTGTATTTTTCAATTATATATTTACTAAATTATATTTTCAAAACAATTATATTTAACTGAAACGGTAGATACCGCACGTGGCCTGCATTTGAACTGCACTTGGTGAGATGAGAATGAGCATCGAAGATTTGTCTGATAAAATGAATTATTTTCAAGTGAAATCAACCTAAAACCATTTTATCAGCTTTCTGTAAATAATTAATTCTTTTTGTAAGGCTTCTTTTGGTTATTTTTAGTATTCAGTTTAATTATCTATATACGATAATTTTTTAACAAATCCCTATTTATACATTTAATTGAAACGAAGAAAAAATAAACAAATTATTTCATGTTTGGAAAATTTGGAAAAAATTAAAATTCTTTACTTTTTTGCTATCAGAAATGAAATTTATTTTTATAAGGATAAGAAAAATTAATTTAAATTTTTTAGTGAATTTAGAGTAATCAGCTTATTTCTAGGAATGGAAGTGGAAAGTCACTGAAAATGAAAAATATTTATTAAATCAGTATTTCTTTAAATTTTCGTCCAAAGACATTATTATACTCCTACTTTATCTTTTAAAATGTTCATCATGTCTCCGTAAAAAGTATTCAATAAATTAAATATTAAAAAAAAAATAATCTATTTAAAATAAAGTGTATTTAAAAATAAATCCATAAATTGTCCATAGCAATTACAAAATTATTTTTTGAGTGATTGAAGCACTACAATAGTCCCCATCGAAAGAACCGAAGTGTGTGAGAGCTTTGTATTTTGTTCATTGAAATTTTGATACCAATAGTAAACCTTCCAGTTTGGGAGTTTTCGCTGTGTTCCTTAGTGGGTACAAGATAATTGGTCCATTGTGGTATACATTAATTGGTCTTTGGAATGTGATTTCGAACCTGTGGATTAAATTACATGTTCCAACACAGTAATCCATAAATCAATTTTCGGTTTCCATTTTTGTGAATTGATGATTTAAAATATTGAAAGTATTTTTGGCATGTCAAATAATGAACATTTATTTTCTTTATTTGCAAATTCTTTGAACTTAAAATATAAGTGATCAAGGTTTTTAAGTGTACAAGAAATAAGGGATTTAAGTCTCTCATTCTGCAGTTCATTGAAACTTTGTGTGCAGGATGTGGCAAAAAAGATTTGTAAACTTGAAAATATATTTTTATAATAACTAAAATAACTAATCTAAGACGAAACTTTGGGTGATGATTCGGTTTTCATAGAATATTTCATAATTATATCTCATCCGTACAAACATTAAAGAAATTCATTGGGTAATGTCCAATATCTGATAATTGCAATGTTTTGAAATGGTTTCACAGTACATCACGATCCAATGACTAAACTAGTATAATTAGGTATATTGACCGACAAATGGCTACTTGTGAGTAGACTAAATCAATTACGTTTGGAAAAGGTATATTTTATCTCTTGTAATTTGTTGATATTACAAACATTTCTTGAATTGGTTAAATATTTGTGACTTGTGTTGAGAAATTAAATGTGGAAATCGAAAGAAATATCGCCCAAAGAGGGACTCAAACCCTGGACCTGAATTAATTTATCTCTTTTCGAAAGTCCAGAAACATCTTAGAGGAATAAATAGCGTTTACTAAATGAAATTGATTAATAACAGGTCTGTAATGGCCTTAGATGTCCGGGGCCGCACGCGCGCTATAATGGCAGTAACAGCGAGTTTTATTCATATCTAGAAATGGCCGGGTAAACAGCTAAATCACTTTTGTGTCAGGAATAGTGGATTGAAATTATTCCATTTGAACGAGGAATTCCTAGAAGGCGCAAGTCACTAGTTTGCGCTGATTACATCCCTACCCTTTGTACACACCGCCCGTCGCTACTACCGATAGCTAAATTCTCTATTTATTCCTCGATGTTCTTTTGTGACCAGGACCTATAATTAAAATAGATAAATGCTTGGGTGATAAGGAGGGATCACAAAGAAGTTATTCCAGAAACTTTACATAATAAACAATTGTCTTTTCACCGTGCAAACATTTATCGGATACTAATTGGATCGCATGGTCACTATAAAAACTAGAATTTACATACTTCAGTATATCATCAGTAAGTCAATTACTGAATTTAGGAATCGTCTTGTTATAGTTCCTTTGCATAATATAGTTAAAACTCCAATTTGTTTAAAAGGTTGTCGTGTCATCAGGTGACCGATCTGGGGAACGAGTATTAAACTGATAGGATCAGAATTCTTCATGAAGAATTTCGATAATCAATTGAGAAACAGTTTTCTCGTGTTGGTGTGTATTTGACATAAAATACGACATGGCCATATCCAATGTTTTGTGTAATTTTTTAGTGATGTACTAAGGCTGATACCATGCCGTAACGGTTATCCGAACGAACCTTTGCAAATGATTCTAGCAATTCGACAGCTTTTATACTCAAATTGCAATAGCTTTTCGTAAAAATAGATAAACTGTACCTTTATAGATAATCAGGCACATCTTAAGAGTCATTATTATTAGATAATCAACTAAAAATGATTTTAATGTTCCATGGTAATTCTTTAAATATTAGGTTTAGACGAAGAAATAAGTTATTAGTGATTTGAGCTTTAATAATTTTTGTTGTTTGGTACGAAAGTCTAGATTTTTACTGAGGCTTGCGTAGAGGTAGGGTCCGATATGTCTTTGAAATGACAACGTTTATGATAAAAATTCTGTTTTCAGATCTTTGTTTGAACTATAAATTCTTTCGTGTTTACTATTTCTGTAATTTCTGGGAAAAATATCACTGTATCGTGGGCAATGTTAATCAATTAGTAGCGATTATAACGTAACTCAACTAATCAAGTGATTTCATATTTTTCATTCATCTGGAAATAACCCTACATTTGTTCATTTGACTCCGTGTTGATAAATCTATACGGGTTGATTAGCATATTCAAACCTTCATAGGTTTCTCATGTTGGAAATATTTGTAATAAAAGATCTTTACTTTCCATTTTACATCTTATGTATCTTTAGATACAGAGTAAGCAATTCAGAAACATATACAGTTGTTTAGGTAACATTTCATAGTGATTTTAAAATCGAAATTCATCTTTTGACAAAAAAGATATCGTAGTGAATTATGTTATTAAATTAAATTCACAGAAAAAGACTACAGAGAATAAAAATATTGGGTTTTAAAGTATATAAGGAGGGTTAGCTCTATTGAAATTTGCCATTCTTTCTTAAGAAATTATGTGTTGCGCTTGATAAGCGTACGTGTAAAATGCAATAGTTGGACTCAAATATCATCGAGTAATGTTAATAAAATGTTTAAATAAAAATGCACAATTATATATATATGATTTCAGGTGTGCATTTGTGAACAATAAAAAATAATTTTAGATAAATCGGGCTTTTATTATAAGGACTTATTAATTTAATTTAGTCTTAACATCGATGATTACAACCATAAAAAATGATCTTATAAATTGAAAGTTTTCAACACCTCGTGAGGAATTTCGCTGTTGAATAAACTTAGATTCTTAATTGTCTCACCACTGGTTAAATATAAACCTCGACACAATTCACTCGATTGCTTTCTTTATCTATTGGTTTTTCCTCTTTGATTTTTTTCATAAATTCACATGTCGTATATTGTTTCATAAATTTTTACAAAATCTCAATTTAATCGTTCTCTTAATTATTTATAATCTTATTCTAGGTGTTTCTATAATTTTTTTAAGGTTTTCTCTAATATTTTGTTTATATCACAACTTAAAGTCAGTTTTAAATTTTATGATTTTGATATAAATTAACAAATAATATTTTTGTTATTGCGTACAAATAAATTTTGAGTTTTTTTGGGCTTCCGTCTTGTCCATTTAGTTAACTCAAACACGCTGTCGAAATAAGGAAAATTCGTTTTATGTTTTTTTTGAACTTTTATTTTCAACTGACTTTTATTTATTAATAACGGCTTTCTCTTTATGTATTGTTTAATTAATTGAATATTTTGTTATGCAGTTCTCATTTTCAAATTTGGCATTTTATCTTGCTTCTTGAAGTTCAGCTACGGCATTTTCATTAATGGTTTTTCGCTTCCTTCAATCGTTTTACTCATTTTAATAATTATTTTGTTTTATTAGTTAATTATTCTTATCAAAAATATTGTTTAGAAAAATATAAAAGATTTAGTTAAATGCCAAATCATAATTCAACCGAATGACTTCTTAACGTTCAAATAGGTTTTTGGAAGTTATCTTGAATTATTAAAAGAATAGAAACATTTTTAATGAGTGAGGGAGGGTCATTTGAAATCCATTTCATATAATTTTATTAGAATATTTCTGTTAAATCTTAAAATCTTCCCCAGCATAAAATTCTTTAATAAATTAACTACTACTTGATCATTATTAGCTAGACATATTTATTTGGCTTTTATTCTTAAATTGTAAAAATGTGATCTCTCATTAAGTCTCCTTGCATGACAACATTTCCGACATCATTGATACATAGTAAAACTACTCGACTTATTATCATTATTATTATTAGAAATTATTTTCAAAAAACTTTTTCAAAAACAAAATCTACAAAAATAAAAGAACGCAAATAACTTTTCTTGAATAAAAAACCTAATTTTTGTTTATTCTCACAATAAAAAATCAAATAGTAAATGTTTTATTATAAAAAAAACTTATACTATAAAACTGTTTTGGACACTAACTAAAATTATAATTTAATAAATTTTTGTCCTTTATCTTTATTTGTATTCAGACTATTGATTTATATTTTTATTTATTTACCACGAGTCGTGTCAAAGATTCGTGTTAAATTAATAAAAATATAATCATTAAGATAAAGAAATTTGAAAATAAAAAAGAGCAATACTGAAAGTAATTAAATATTTTTTGATATTAATTTTAATAATTCTGTTAGACTTGGCTTGTAGTCACTAATTATTCAATAGCTTAAAAAGATTTCTAAGAGGATAAAAAATAAAATGTGGATAACTTTAATAAAAGGTTTCGGGCGAGAATGAATTTTTAAAAAATTGTTATTAATATATTTATTGTTAATTTCGTATTTTATTCTTTGTTTTAATTGTAACAGAAGTACTTACATAACAGATACTTCAGCTGTCCCAACACAGTTTTTTTATCGGAGACTTTGCTGGGCTCTGCAATTATTACCTTAGCTAACAAATATATTTACACATTTTAATTATAATACATAATATATATTATGTTTAATATATATTATACTTATATAAATTGTATTATTATTCTAAAACTTACTATGTACTGAAAATTTAAACAAAACCAAAATAAAATTATTTTATTAGAATTCATGTATTTTTTCTTGAATAATTAAATTAATTCTAATTTTATACGAGATATTTTAAATGAAATCTTTTTAAAATGTCTATTTAATTAAAATTTAATTTCTTTTTTAATTATTTTTTTGTATTTTCTGACTTTATTAAAAAAATAACAAGAAATTTAAATCGAATTTTACTGAATTTTTTACGTGATTTTGTGATTATTGGATTAGAAATGATTAATTTAATTTTTGAATTTTGTAAGAATTTTCTAAAAATTATTGAGACACTAAAACAAAATAAGAGATTTGTAAATCGTTTGATAAAAACGTAATGCAAGTTACAAATATTACACGAAGTTTTCAAAAAGACTAAAAGCATCAAATTAACTTTTTGTCTGCCTGAAATTTCCTGCTTCTGCTTTCAATGTCAAAGACGGAGAATAAATTTTTAAGATTTTTGTTTTTAAAGTTGAGAATTTGATGAATTTCGAAAATTATGTTAAAAGTTCTATTTATAAGGCAGGTAGAAATAATTATGGAAAATAACTTTAGAGTCTAATGAGTCTCATTTTGCACTTTATATATCACTGAAATATAGCTAATATTTACTGACGGTAGCAAAATAACAATTTAATGGTCACGATAGTATTATTCAGGACTTCATTTCATTTATGACAGAGACTATTTTATCTTTAGACGATCTGAATGGAACTTTAACAGTTGCTCATTTCATGTCATGATCCAATATTGTTTTGGAGTCATCCATTTCTTATTAGGTTTACTCCAATAAAAATTCAATCTTAATTTCTCTTAAAAACAGCACAAAGCCTAATTTTCACACAGTACAATTTGTACTGGTCATTTTTTTAGGAGCCGCTCTAGACGGCAGCATCAAATACGCCAAGGTAATGAAAACTCTGATTATTATCGCTAATAAATAAAAGAAAATCCTAAAATAAATAAATAAATAAATAATATTTGCAAAATTGAATGTAAAATATTTTTGCAGAATAGCAGTAAATGTGTAAGCGGTACACTTGGAAATACTATAAAAGACACAGAAAAATCATTCTAAAAGCACTTAAAATACCCTTGAGAGCTATTCAGGTTTTATAAATTTTGTTTTTTGAGTGGATTTAATTAGGTTTATGTTTATTGTTTCTGTAAGTTTTTATTGGTATTTTAATGGTAAAATAGAAGCGTTATGTTATCATTTAATTTATTCTTTGCTTTTTTGTTTTATTTACAGATAATACTTACACTTATAATTCTAGGCGAAATAAGAGCAAGAACGGATGGTTAGGTTCATGAACCTTGTCTTGACTTTTCTCGGAAATTTCTGTTCGGCTGACCCATCGTAGATTGTTTTGAAGGCCAGAGCTCCGGTTTGTTGTCCAATCGTTTGTGTGTGTCACGAATGCGAAACTTGTAGTTATCCTTAATTGGGATGATGCGTTTAGTGGAGAATGAAAATTTAACTGGTGGCTTTTAAATATATATTTATATACATTGAAGTAATATTCGAAAAGAAGAGATTAAAATACTGATGATAATGCAATTTAAAAGTTAAATAGATATGGATCCCGCTCAAATATTTTGAATGAGCGAGCAATGATTAACATCCAACAATATAAATTATTTTAAATCAGGTTAAAGAAACATTGTAAATTGGAATTATGAACAGTGAATAATATTTGACATGTAAACCCTTCCATCGTTAATTTGGAACATGGTTGCTAAGGCAGGTTTCCGAGGGTATAGTGATAGGAAGAAAGTTAAAACCATTTAGTTTTGCCAGGTAAAGGTTGAATAAGATCATAGTAACGAAAAGATTTATCAACCTAAAACACAAACAAATAGGGATACATTCAAAAATAATCTTAATTTCTGAAAAATATTTCAAGTTCAAACGAACCTCAAAATATTAAAAAATCGATATTTTTTTAAAAATATATAAATAATGAAAGTGAGAAAAGGTAAAAATCACAGTTAAAAAATATACAAAAATAGTAGATTTAACTTCACTGTTACAATTTATTATAATTTACGAATTAAAAATAATTTTATAATTCTAAATAGCAGATATAAAATTTTCAATTTATTACCATCATTATTACCGTTATTATTTTCATTAATATGAGTTACATATATTTGAGACCAGCTGTTGTAAACACAATTGTGTATTTTCAAACAAAAAAATCATAAAACATCAATTCTAGCCTGTTTACAATAAATATTTTCGTTGTTTTATTTCAAGGATAACTGTGGAGCTAGTGGAAATAATTGGTGTACTCCATCTGGGATTTTTGTGATTAAACATTATCTGGTTTGCTTCGACATTTAATCGCGTAATTTTTTTCATTTTTTATTATGTATTTTAATTAAGTTGATTATTGTTTTAATTTTCAAACTAAATTTAGGGATTTTTTAATGAAACACATTTTATTTTTTTAAATTTAATATTGTGGAATATTTAGGAAAATTAAATGTTTTCTGATTTTTATTTAAAATTTTCATCTCTTTTTACCTGGAAATAATCCAAGCTGAGAAAGTCCATTGAAGAATTCAGAGGAAAATCATTTTTGTTATACTGCTAAATATTTTTTATACTTATGTCAGTAAAACATTTTTACTTTTCAAACATTTAAGTTTTGATATTTATGAACAAAATTTTCGTTAAAACATTGAGACGGCGGGGAAGTAATTATTTCTGACTTCATAAATTAAAACAATAATATCCAACATAGTACGATTTATTTTCCAACATCAATAACAATTATTAAAATTTTTAAATAAAAATGATCATAATATTATGCCGCTAATTCTTATGAGAGACCGACTCAAACTAATGAAAGCCTGAATTAGCACTAATCAACAAAATATATCGATCTTGTATAAAAATAATATAAGTGTCAATAATTCTTGAATTTTTCTTCGATGATTTTTTTAACTTTATTAAATATTTTACTCCTTATATAGAGCTCTATAGTAGATGGTTATGTCACCGCTGGACCACATACCCCCCCGGGGAAACAATTTTTTCTAAGTCTAAAAGTACACATTTTTCTGAGACAAAGGCACATTCAAGGTCATTGGAACACTCATTATATTTTTTCAAGGTCATTTAAACAAAGGCCATGACTCATCAATAAATTTTTCAAGGTCATTCAAAATTTTTTTTAAATTTTAAATATATTTTACTACTTATTTTTATAAGTAGTGTTTTAATTATTATTTTTAATATTATTATTTTATTATAATTATTTTTATTATTACAACTTTTTATTATTATTACTATTATTATGATTATTATTAATACTATTATTATTATTGCAAGTTTATATTATTATTTTATTATTATTTTTATTATTACAACTTTTTTATTATTTCAAGTTATTTTTATTAATATTTTTACAAGTTATTTTATTATTATTTTTATTATTATTATTAAAACTTTTTATTATTATTACTAAAATTATTAATATTACTAATTCTTATTACTCAAATTATTATTCAAATCTTTATAAATGTTATCACAATTTATAATATTTTTATTAAACTTAAGTTTTTAACAATAAAAAGTGTTTATACAAAAAAAGTATTTCAAATAAATTCAATAAATACATTTATATTAACACATTTTTATATTAATACATTTATATTAAAGTTATTACTAATAATACAATAAAAAATTTAATAAATCGATAAAATCAATTCAAGAAAAAATATATTGATATAAATAAATAATCAGATTAAAGTATATCGTCACAGCTGACTGTAACAGCTGTTCTGATATATGAAATTTGAGAACTGCATTTTTAAAAAGTGTATGAAACAACAAATTGTTTGGTAATACATCACAAAGTTCACTAAAGATTTTCTATCTTTATCTACAACTTTGATCTGAACAGTTAAAAATGCATCGTTCAAATCTAGATATTCAGTTTGGGAACTGTTAATATAAAATTCAATATCAATTCTACTATCCATAATAGAATTCATCGGGAATACTTCTTCAAAGACCCACATTTCAATTACCGCCTGGGGAGACGGTCTATCAAATAAATACAATTCAGATTTACCGTAAATCATTTTTGAAATATATTTCCAAGTCCTTTCATTTGTTTGTTTATATGTTAATGGTGTCTTTTATGTTTTTGAGCTGGTGTCGATGTCGGTGCCTGTTTTGAAACATACCCGCAACACCCGGTAGAACTTTGATTAACTCGGGTAATACATTTGATTTCAGAGATGGTAATATTTTCTGCTCATTCATTATCACATCTTTAGCAGTTTTGATACGAAAACTATCAATACGCCTAAGAATAATAAGTGCAAATCTACTAAGAGTTCTCAACTATCCTGATCCGTACTGTTTACCAATAAAATATGGTAATTCGCCACCACTTTGGCTACCACTATACATACTAATAATATTGTTATTGACCATCTAATTTACGAAAATGTAATGTTAAATGAGTTTATGTAAATTTACTAAATTCAATAGATTTACCGCTATCATCACGAATATTTATTTCTATATTGTTTATACATGATGTTGATACCGGTAAGTACATGAATTTATCGGTATTTATATTGATAACATCATTCTGATCATGTTTATCAACCCAAACAGATTTCAATAAAGGAACCAAAGAATCACCAACAATTATATGATCGATGATGTTAGTATATATGAACATTTGTCGATGAAGTTTTATTGTTTTCGGTTTGCGTACACCAAAAGCACTTTCCCGATATGTTTGCTTATCTAATCACAATGTATTAGCCAGATTTGTATCAAATGTAACTTCACAAATGTTATGTTTCAGACTGAATTTGCATAATCCATTTTTAACAATATCAATAGTTTTAAATATATGTAAACAATTGAATGAAATATATTTATGTAACTCTTTAAGAGTTTCAATATATAAATCATTAGTAAACGTAAATGTATCTTCCACCTCATTAATATATGATACAGATATTTTGATGTGTTCATTCACAGGGCCGACATTAATAAAAGTTTTGAAATGTATTAGGTATTCAGTACTAGGAACAACAAAGTTAAACTTATCACTACCCATTCGCTTAGCATCATCAATATTTTCAAATTTAATTGTAAATGGACTAAAATGAAAACTAACATTCAATCTATTTTCGAAAAACATGCCACAATTTTCATCTAAAATTTGATTCGGGATATGACAATATCTTTCAATATTATTGATTGAGAAAATACCACTACATGTTTTGGGAACACGCTTCTTGTAATTGATTTTACATTGACTATAAAATGGGAATGTATTGTACACAAATGTAAAGTCTTGCAAAACAACTTCCCAATTTCCATGTAAAAAAATAGGATTTTGAAGATCAACCATAAATTTAGTTGCTTGATTTTCCGGATGGATTAGTGGGCCACTATTGTTCGGTAAAATAGTATAGAAACTCAATTTACTTGGTATTTTGATGATATCCATGAGGGTTTTTGATATCCGTGCCATTTGACATAGTATTGTTTATCTTTACCCACCTTTTTAGTTTTCAATATTTTCTGAATTCTAAACACTGTAGGTTTGTAAATAACTTGTAATTCCTTTTCATAGAATTTCTCCTGTATTACATTGCTGTCACTGTCTTTAATAACATACATTACAGGACTGTGTTTAGTATTATTTTAGTAATTCAAAATACTTCATCACTCCAATTATTATCGAAATTTTTGATGAAAGGTGAAGCAGATATTTTACTAATTCTAATGTGATCACCAACTTTATATTTTGGTTTTGCAATTTTAATAACTTTTTAGAACTCACTGGTGTTTTTGAGCTGATATCTACAGGTCTCAAACCATTCAGACCTCGATGTGATGAATTATCATAACTAGCAAGTATTTTCGGTAATACATATTTTATTACCTTGATGCAAGAAATATTTCTTCAATCTATCCCTCAATTTCCAGTTAAATCTTTCAACATGAGCAGCTATGTATTGCGAATGTACAGAATAACGATTTATTTTGAGACGATCCAGGATTTGCTTAACTTTACTATTGTAAAACTCCTTGCTTATAATAATAATAATAATAATTATAATAATAATAATAATAATAATAATAATAATAATAATAATAATAATAATAATAATACCTAAATCGGTTTCTAAATTTTCCGGATGCCTTTGTTTAAATAAAATATTAATTGCTTTAGATATTTCCTCTGCAGATTTTGTCTTTATTGGTACACACCGGGCAAAACGACTGAAAACATCAATACATGTTAAAATATATTTATAAACCTTGTTAATCTTCGAATACGGTATCATATCCATCAAATCCATTCGCCATAAATCATTTATACTGAATGTTTTATAAGCTCTTGTTGGAAATCTTTTCCGCGTCGGTTTGTTTACACTGTACGCAAGCTGATCTGACAACCACTTTTGTGTTTCCTTTTTCGAATTTTGGACTCTTTTCTTTAACTTTGCCACTTCACCGAAACCTGCTTCATCTTCTGGGTAAGTCCAAATCTTCTCCATTACAAGATGATTTAAATTTTAATCTGACACTAGGTAATGATTGACCCATTGTTTATTGTAAACTACCTAATAATGATATTGCTAATGGTAATATGGCTCTGATAAAACCGTCTTGTTGTTTATATATGATTTTTCTTATTTGCTTACGATTTTTATTATTTACTGGCAATAACAAAGGTTTTCGATGTTTATTCAACACTATGTTTTTAGATTTACTGATTTTAATTTTACCTCTGACTACTTTTCATGGGATTGGTCGATATTTGATTGGCTAATGATTGATTAAAACAACTTGCTTAGTTATTTTATTTCGTTTTTAAGATGCAAAATATGTATACAAAGCCGATGATCACTATTTCAAATTATGGTAAATTTTTCTTTATTTATTTCATTTTTTTATATTAAATTTAGATGAATATGAAGCAATGTTAATTACCAGAATTATTTTTTATTATCCTCAAATGAAGGAGATTTTAAAATATAAAGAGCCGTCAATGATTCCAGAGTTCATATTTAATGAAACCCAAATAATGATTTCGGAGCTAATCAAGCAGGCGCTGTGAGACAGCAAAATCAACAGGATGGAAATGGAAATGGCAACTGAATACCCGATTGTAGTTGCTGGAATTTCCGTTACCAGCGATATGTTGATGGGAGCCTCGCCAAATCCGTAAGAAACTTTATAAAATTTAAACTTTTAAGGAAATAAATGTTTTGTGTTTTACTTGTTTTTTGATTTGTTTTTGGTTTTATTTAGAATTTAATAATTAATAATAATAATAGTATTGGTATTTAAACACACGTCGTGCGATATAGTTCGACAGTTTAACTTTCATCTTCAGGCACAAAAACCAACTACACCTATCCCACGGTACTTTTTTGCACGTTTTCCTTTTACATAGTTTCGAAAATTATAATTTTGCTTTATTTCACTCTTATCAATACATATTTATAATAATAATATGCATATTTACACAAATATACACATATTTATTTAAAAATAAAAATAAAAGCATAAATAGGGAATTCCCCCATTTAAGTAAAGATTTGACCAAAAATAGCACTCAACTGTTAATTACAGATTTTTTGACAAAGATCACACCGGAAAAAGTTTCTACATAGTCTATAAGTGATTCAGAAATATCCATTTCAAGCGAAGAAAGTGAAATTATTCCATTCTGAAAGAGAAGGCAGAATATTGAGGATTCTGATGATTAAAATTCAATAACACTTTACTATGTTTTATAAAATGAATTATACCTTTTTATTTTATGTTTAAATAAATATAAATTTCTTTCTGTTTTGTTATAAACTTTGCATATTTTTCATTTAAGCAGCTTTTTACCCAATGTATTAGTCTCCATTAATTTATATGTCAAATTTTGCAAGTTTACTTCTTCGTTGGAACCATTCCCTTACAAATATACTATATGTCTTTGTCCCCATTTGCACGATTTCGATTTACACTGAATTCTCAGGAACCAATCTACTGTGTAAGGCGTAGGATAGATGTAAATATTATAAAATTTAAATAAATTACTTTTTATATTAATTAAATATTCTAATAATATAAATATTTAAATAAATATTTAAATACTTTTAAACTAATTTTTAAAATTTTCTTTATAAATATTAAACTTTTAAATAAAAATGAACTATTTTATAAATATTTAATAATATTAAAAGTGTTGGGGTTGTCGGTGAATTTGAATAGGATGTATTGTCAATCTGACTCCAAGCGTGCTTTTAAACAACAGAAATGACCTCCAAACGATATAAACTTTATTGATTAATACACTTTATCTCCACTTTAAAATGACACAAAGAATTATCTGTTACAGTCACGACTTGGTGCTTATTACGACCCTTCGGGAAGAATAGCACTTTTCGGATCAATTGGATTTCACAATCACTTCAATACTGTGACGGGTTTCTGAGATCGGTAACTCTGATTTAGTTGCCTTGCTTTGACTTCGCTTAATTTCTGTTTCAAATTTCTCTTTTCCTTGATTTCAACTTTAAGTTTTCTCCAAATTTCTCTTGAATACCTTTCTTCAATAATTTTCCGTAATTTTCTCCTTTCCAATTATTTGTCGAATTCTGTCCAATTTCTCTCTAATCTCATTTTGTCTTTTCTCTCCAACTGCGTTCCATTTTTATACTCAGTTAATCAATAACACTTACTGATGTCAAATAGAATTTTCAATATCTTTTACCGCTAATATCTTTGAGCTTCTAATATCTTTGAGCCTCTATAATCACTGGCAACTGTCCAGATAAATAATTTTTTAGAGATGCCCTTTCCCGGATTCCCAAACAACATTCCTTCCCTTATCTTGAAAGGGCTTTCGAGATAACGTGCAGATTTTGCTTTTGTTTTTGTTTTCCTAAATCTGCACTTGGTTATTATAAATGACCTTCTTTAATTTAATTGTATATTTTTATTGATTTTCTCATATTCCTTTCTCGTTACTCAACATTTCTTTTTCATTCCCATTTTATTAGGCTCCAGACCACATCTTAATCTCTTATCATTGTTTCCCCCAATCATTTTACATGTTTATTAATTATTTTACTCTATTATTAGGTATTCTCAACAAAAGTAATGAGCCTAAATTTGTGTTAGTATTCCCGTACTCGGAAGTAATTATAAGAAGATGTTAAGTAAGCAGATCGTCTCTAATTCGTGTAAGGTACGCAATATGTTTATTAATAAATCAAACACTCCGGTTGGATTGTGTTCAGATCTTGTTTATCAATTTACATGTAATGGGTGTAATCCCACATACATTGGAGAGTTTTTAATTTAACCTAATTTTGGAAGTCGATCTCGCATAAATAAGAAAAATTAAAGTCGATCATACCAGTAATCAGTTTGTCCACATCTGTTCTACACCAATCAAAATGGTGAAAATATAATGTAGATTGTATTTTGATAATCATCTTTGATTTAGGACCTAAATTTTAGGCAATCCTTGACATATTTATGGCACAGTATGTGGTAGAGTTAACTGTTTTGTCCCCAGTTTTTGTGCATTCAATTTTTTAATCGTATAAAATCCCCAAAAGAAAAATTCATGATTATTTCAAAAGATTTTGTAAGTTATATTTTTAAAGTTATATTTTAGTTTTAAAGTTGAAAGAAGCAATTTGAAAGCCTCTTTTACACTCATAAAAATATTGTCCATTAATAATTGGCCAAATATTTGTTTAGTCGTAGAATTTCGAATTACAAAAATTTTGCTTGGAGGTTTTTTTATTAGACATTTCTAAAAATTATAAATAGAAATAATAGAAGAGAAATTTTAAACCTACGGAGGTTATGTTGTTTTACTGTCTGTCGAATGAAGATATGCTATAAAAATTGTTGATCATGTTTTACTCTTGAATCATTTTAATTGATTTGAACACTTCCAGGAATTAGTTGTCTGAGCATTATCTAAAATATTTATGAGGCATTTCTAAAAATAATTTACATTTTTTGAGATTAGTTAAACAAAAAAATTATATTCTAAAGAATATAATATATAATACGTTTAGATATACTTTCGGTTATGAATTTAAATCTTACTTGGTATTAGAGTGAGGATTACTTGCGTAGCCAAATTTTTTACCTTAATTTAATAATAGAAATGTATATAATATTTAAGTTTTTCATTCAAATACTTTCTCGGATCAACTTTGAATAATCAGTTTTTTATGCCATTTATTTTATTGACTTACAATTTTACAATTTAAATAAATTTCTGGTTTTATAATTTTATTGATTTCAGTAAAATCTATTATTTTTTGTTCAGCTTTGATTTGTTTTTCTTTTTCTTTAATATTTCATCTATTTTAATTACAAATATAGATCAAATGTGTATTTTATAGAAAACAAATCTATTAAAAAAAGATTTATTAAATTTATAGTATTGATAAATCGTATTTAAAAAATTTTGAAAATTTGTTTAAATAAATATATTAGAAAATATAAATCAGAGAAGAGGGGAAAGCGAAAGCCTAGTTGAAATTTGGATTATAAGTGATCAGGACCGATTTTCTGTCGAAATATTCCATATTTCATTTTATGAATAAATATTGCTGAAATTGGCTAACCTTGTTATTCATTTAAATTTTATTTATATAAATGATTCCGCTATCGACAAAAAAAAAGATTTTAATGTTTAAATAATAATAATAATAAAATATGTAATAATAATAAAATATGTAATAATAATAAAATATTTATAATAATAATAAAATATGTTTGTAAATAAGTTTGTACAGTTTGTCAAATATCCATTGCAAAAGTCCATTACTGAATCGGTTTATTTATTCCAAAGAGACTTGATGAAAATTGAGGCAGCCATCAGAAAATCAAGTTTCATTTGTTTGAATGACTGACAAAGCTTACAGAATCGAAAGACGAAATTTAAGATGCTCAACTAATGGCAATATTTATTTTGAATTAATTTTTAATTTTTTTGAATTATTAATTCATTTGAAATGTAACTGAATAAATTTGTTTCTAAATGATTTGTTTTGGCAATTCTTCCATTTTAGTTTTCTATGGAAAATATTTCGAACTGTGATTAATTTTCAGAACTTTACTTTCTTTTAAATATTTAGAAAATATATTTTAACGTTTATGTATTAAAAATATAATTGTAAGTTTAATAATAATTAAAATGGGGAATTTTCCACTTTCAATCTCCTTAAGAAAAAAATATTTATTTTTACAAAAACTTGAATTTTGATTTTTTTTTAGACAAATTTTTATTGTTTTCAATTTTGCAGATATTTTAATTTTAAAAGATTTTTAAAAATTTTTAAACTTATAGTCTAAAGTCAATTATTTCACCAAAATTCAGAAACCTTTGTTTTAAATTGTTTATATCTTGTTGTGATTTACTAAAAACTTATTATAAACAAAGTATTACTTTCTAATATTATCAAACCGAAAATCAGGTCGACGATATCATATGCATCTTCTTTGGAATTAATTTCCAGTTTTTTGTATTTTTTTTCTGCATCGCTGTCGTTGGCGATAATCTTAACTGTTATATTTTTTTCCTTTGTCATGAAAGCAATTTTGAAAATGCGTGGTACCTGAAGAATTTAAATAAACAAAATAATAAAAGCCAAAGACTCTCAAATTGGAGTCTTGGCATTGTTGGAATCGATTTTGTATCCTTGGATTGAAATATTGATAAATTGGAAACAAGTCTTTGATTATTGATAAAAAAAATATCGCTTTTGATTTATTATTCTTAATGTTTCATGGACTGTGACATCTTTCAACAAAAGTCCATTTGGGGTTGGAATATAGTGACTTAAAGATTTTGACCCGATTTACGAATTTTAATTTTATTTTTATTCCCAAAAAAAACAAATTTTAATTGTGAAACATCTGAACATGCTTGATATCCCTATATTTCTTCAGTTTAACATCCTTCATTAATGTTTTCTTAGAATCATCATTAATTTTCTTCAATTTTTTTACTGAAACTAAAAGTTAATGGAAAAAAAATTATTTGTAGCATTAAAAGTTTGACCGAAGGTACAAACAAATAAATTTGAGGTTAAGTCTAAAAATGATCCTGACCTCTAGCCTAAGACATGAAAATAGAGGAAATTTCAAAAGATCAATAATGAAAAGGATAAATAATTCACAGTTTTCATGGAAATGTCCTAAATTTCAATCAATTAAACAAGTGTTCCAGCTTTGGACGTTATGTTATCCCCTTTAATGATTTAGGAAGCAATAATTTACATAAAATGAAGTTAATTTCAATGATTGATGGCTGACACGATTTCTCAATGCAGAGGTTTTCGGTATTTCTACAATAAAAATGAAAAGTCAAATTCATCATTTGACTGTGGCCTCGATTTGTCAGCGAATCCTGAAAACAGAAGGCATCATTTTAGAGTATTAATTTATCAAACCTATCACTCTTTTAATCTCTTTGCTTCAACAAAACGGATCAAGTCTGGATCACAGATGTCCTATGGGGGATATTTTCGACATAAAAGGAAAATTTATTTCTTGGTAAATTTCCAAATTATGGAAATCCAAGTTTTTATTTTTCTGCTTGGAATTTTGGCTTGTTGCAAATTTTTCTGTGAAACAAAAATATTTTATGAGGTCTACAGCTTGGTAATTGCCTTCTTCGACTTGTGTGAAAGAATGTGAAAACTGTTTTGTTTTATTTTATTTATATTTACAGAATTAAAAATAAAAATTTGAAATTAAAGATTTTAATTTATTATATTTAGCCTATATTTATTAAATTAAATAATTTAATTTTTTTATCATTTTCTGATAGATTTTATTTTAAATAATGACTGATTCTTTTTTATTTTTTATGTATTTATTATGTATTTATTGTTTTTTTTTGTTATTTTAATATCGAAATTATTTGCTAAATTTGATAGAATATAAGATTAAGTAATTCTTTAAATATATGATTCTTTTCTGGTCAGACATCTTTATAGTTTCCATAATTCATCTAATCAGAACTAAATTCCAGCAGTATCCCTATACAATTATCACTTCAACAACTTAACTCCTTAACTTAATCGCATTATTAGAAATTATGGTAGGTTTCATTGAAGGTCCTCGTGAGCGAACCACTGAAACCAATTAAACTTTAAAAGTCTTCACAGTTGTAAGATTCTTTTATATAAAAAGCCGTAAGCTGAAAATATGAGATACACACTCACTTTAGTATTAATAATGATAATCAAAGGTTTCATAACGTTTTATGGTCACAAAGATTCTTTTAACAATATTTGATGTGGAGAATGAGTCATGCTTTCTCTGCCATACAATGCTACTTAAACCTTTGAGGGTTTTACCATGGGAAGCCAAACCTTCAAATGGTAGAAAACTATTTACAATTTCAAACATCATTTTAAAGTTCAAAACCATAATGGAGAACATGTTAGATCATACTTCTGAGGGTGTCTGTACATTTTAAATTTTATTTTTAAAATATTTTTAATTTTAAAAAAATTTATATGCATTGTCATAATCTATATGTCCATTGAAAGAGGAATTAAATACCTATGGAATGATACCTATGTCCATCCGCCAATTAATTGACATTTAAATTAAAAAAGATATTCAAACTTTAAGATTTAAAAAGTATGAAAACCTTTTAATTTTTAAAAACATGTTAAACACGTCGCATAATGTAAAGTTTTATATCATTCAAAAATACAAACTATTCTCTACGAGAAAGTGGGTTTTTCAATATTTTTCAATATTTCTTGTAATTTAAAATATTCACGAAAACATTAACTTTTGGTATGTTGTAAAGCATTATAAGATGATTTTTTTTCATTAAGGAAATGAATTAATAAAAAGATATATAGTTTTTAATGTATTTATTACTTATGACTTTGTTAATTATGCACTTGCATTGCACATGTCCTTGTTTTTCTACAGCTTGTATTACATTATAATTCATACGATAATAGTATGAAATTTAAAATACATATAATCAATATTTATTGATTAACTCAAGTACAGTCATCAGCTCCACAATTTTTTACAACGTAATCCGTAATATCATTCCATTCATGTTGTTGAACCTCTTCATGTTTCGGTCAGTTACAGGTTCAGTTTCATCTGTAAACATTTCTACAGTAACTTCAGAATCTTCATTTATACCTTCTTCGGAATCCGAAGAAACACATTCTTGATTGAATGCTTCTGAAACTGTCCATAATTATCTTGTCTTTACACCGGTTACTTCCTCTAATTTATCAAACAAATAGTTGATTAAATATTATTATTGTTATTATTATTATTATTATTATTATTATTATTATTATTATTATTATTATTATTATTATTATTATTATTATTATTATTATTTCTATTATTATTATTATTATTATTATTATTATTATTATTATTATTATTATTATTATTATTATTATTATTATTATTATTATTCCAAAGTAAAAACAAACACAATTTTGATTTATTAACGCAATTGTGATATTTTAGAGGTTGTTATTTTCCAAATAGTTCTAATCGACTTTATAGCCTTGGATTGTTATTGTTAAGAACAAGTGTTTTTGTTCCTTAAAAATTTATTTCCGCAAAGGTATCATAATATTTTATAGATCGATTGTTGAAGAATGATGCATTTGATTGCCTTTTAGGTTAGAATTCATCTTTTTGAAAACTTCATTTATAACTTTAATAACTATTATTGATAGTGTCAGCGCTTGAAATTGGAATTTCTTCTGGTGAAGTCTGCCTAAGTTTACCAATTTTATGCTGATTTTTCTCATTAAAAATGCATTTCGTAATTGTGACACATCTGTACTGGTTTTACAAGTTCTTTAGAAGCTATTAGTTTCTTGGAGCTCGAATTACTTTTGATATTTATAAATAATTATCGAATAATTATCATCGACCTTTTATATCCTTTTAAACATGTAGTTACCAAATCAAATTAAATTTTAGTTTTAATAACATTCGTGACACATTCATATTGCACTCACTATACATTTCTCTAATTATGTCAGCATTACTATGTATAATAATTATTTTTAAATGTTGTATTATTATTTTTATTATTATTATTATTATTATTATTATTATTATTATTATTATTATTATTATTATTATTAATAATATTAATATTATTATTATTGTTATTATTATTATTATTATTATTATTATTATTATTATTATTATTATTATTACTATTATTATTATTATTATTATTATTATTAATATAAAATAAACATTTTGATATTAAAAGTTGCTTATTTCAAAATAGTTTATATCAAGAAAAGATAGGAATTTTTGTAAAATTTTATTGTGATTGGTAGGAAGGTTATTTAATGATGAATTAACGAAAGAAAATATTTTGGGGACAACATAAGCCATAAGAGAAAGTGTTATATTTTTACACTGTAATAATAGCATTCAAACTACATAAATATATTTTTAGTGTGAATAAATTATAAAGAGAAAATAATATATTAGTTTAATCTAAAATCAGTTTTAATTTATTTGAAATTAATATAATAGATAATAACACAACTCAAAAATGTAGCATAACAGTATAATTGGTAGGTATAATAAACCAAATAAGTAACATAACACTATTATAAATTCTATAACACAACACTGTTCACACTAATCTATAAGACAGTTATAGATTTTTATCAATTTTATTCAAAACAGTCCTTTTTTACATGTACCTGAAATTTAAAATTTCATTTAATGGAAATTTGTGGGAGATGTCCCGATCAATCGTAACATTAAAAGAGTCAATAACATTATTGATGTTTTCATCTCGTGTTTGGTTACCGATTTCTTCAACGGAAACATCCTGCTCATCGATTTTGTTTAAAACCATTTAGTCAATCTCATTGATTTTATTTTCCATTTCTAAATTTTCTCAAGCAATTATATCTCCAGGTAAATTTACGCATTGTCAAAATTTCGTGGTTAAACTTGGATATTGGAATATCATCAGCTTCACCGAAATTATTATGTGGAAGGTTAAACCGAATATCGTCCTATGAGCTGTATAGTATACTAAAAGACGATTTTAATTTATAAATTTACAAAGGTATATTGCAATCCATAATTCTGAATTTTGCAGATTTGAAAAATATTATTGGATATTTTCCACTTCTGTCAACAATTTTTTGTGGTTTTCCGGTCAGGAATTGTATATTTGATACATCTTAATATCCTTGGTAATTTATATTTGATAACATTAGTAAATGATCATTGAATATTTATCTATATATACATAATATTAACAGCAGTTCATTTAAACGTCAAATATAAAAAGCCAATATTTAGAAAACTTAATTAAAAATAGTATTAATAAATGTTGCGGTTTACAAAATCTTTGGCAATAGTGGTAGCGGAAAAACCTTGTTTGTTTTTAAGTTGATTAAAGTTACGTTATTCAAAACCAATTACCAATTCTATACATTTTTGGTTCCGAACTTTGATTTAAATCAAAATCAATAACCTCGAAATGGAAATTTGCAATTAGATATAAATTTTGCAAAAGCTTTTGCTAAACCGGTACATGTTAAAATATACGGATATTTGAATATAAAGTACAAATTACTGCCAATAGAACAGTGTTGGTTTGTAAAATAATTGTTTGAACATATTATAAATGTAGCTAACTACGTTTATAGAAGAAAATACAAGTCCAACATATATATTATACTACAATATATTTCAACCGACTCACTGTCTTCGTCAACTATATTTGAACTTGAAACTATATTGATTTAAAATGCTTTATTCAAAAACTTTTCTTTATTTAAATTGTAATTATTTTAAAATTTGAATCTAATAATATTTTCAAACTTTTAAACAAATCGTTTTACATTTATTTTTAAAATTGTGTTTACTAATATCAATCAATTATATATATGCTAAGAATTATTATTAACTTAATATATATTTAAGTAGTAGTAGGATGTGAGCCCGTCAGATACAACCCCCCACTAGCTTACGTAATTATTACGTAACATTTGACCTCTGCGCGCTGTTGCTACCTGGAGATTGACCTTTGTCCACTAGTTGCTACCTAGTAATTGACCTTTGGTGATTACATCACTTGACCACTGGTCACTTATTAAGTCACTGGTCACACTTATTATGTCACTGGTCACTACTCGGAGACTAGTTACCTAACTGTTATTATGTCACGTAGTTGTGGACCAACACACCTACCAACTTCTACGCACCTACCAACTTCCACACACCTACCAACTTCCACATACCTACCAACTTCCACACACCTACCTTCTAGAACCTTCCACACACCTACAATCTTAAACATTTCACACACACATACCAACCAACGATCCGCACCCATCCGCACCCATCTGCACCCATCCGCACCCATCCGCACCCATCCGCACCCATCCGCACCGATACGCACCGATACGCACCGATACGCACCGAACAGTACCCAATAGTACCCATCAGCACCCATCAGTACCCATCAGTACCCATCAGTACCCATCAGTACCCATCATCGCCCAACACGACTACAACTACGTCTACGACTAAGTCGTAGACTTAACAAAATCACTCATATAAAAATTTATTAATATAACAATTTTGAATTTTTCATATTGGACACAGCTCTACATGGAGCTTGCCGTTCTGAGACTCTCCAAAAGCAAAAGATCCAATTGAGTTTCGATATTTCATCTTATTATTGAGGAACTCTTGACGCAGTTGCAATCGAATTTTCTCTAAATTGTCCTCGGCTCTGATTCCCTTTCATCGGCATTTTCATCCGGCATTGAATCTCCATTGGCTTTTGATGCAGCACCTTTGTAGTGGAAGCTGATCACAAATCTAAGACATCAAAGTAGATTCGGTCATTGGAATTCAGCATTTGATTATCGCCTTTTGACATCTGCCCAGATTTATTATTGATAATTGACATTGATTGTTGAGGTCCATTTCTTTATCGAATATTGAATCTTTATCTGCTTTTATTTCCATCCTTCAGAACTAAGTTTTTAGCAGATTTGGGAAAAATACCATAAGGCTTCTTCATTCTAGATTAATTTGCTACTAAGTGTAGACAGAGAGTTTAATTTTATGCAAAGTTAAACCTTTCCCTGGAAGAGGGTGGAATTCATTAATTAACACAATAAATCACATACACAAGTCAAATGGCAATTTCAACTCAAACATTAATTAAATCGAAATTTTTCAAGATTTACCAAAATACCCGTCTTGTGGTAGTGCCACCGTCTAGCAGAATGTGAAATATTGCTTAGCGCACAATCTTTTAATAAACCTTTCAGGTGAGTTCGATCAACTCCAATCTTTAAAAGTAATTCAGGAGTCTTTGGAGGAAAGGAACCTAAAGAGCCGATGATACATGTATCAAGCTCCACTTTGAAGTCAGGTTTGGCATCTTGTATTTGCATTTTCAACGAATCGTATTTTTGTAAATTAAGAAGATCTACTAGTGCAAAATTATTAATTGTATCACATGGACATTTCATGTCAACTAAAAATATTTTTTCCGCACCATGTCAGTGATCATTAAATCTACTCGCTCTTTCGATTCCGGAACAAGTGAACATACATGGTCAACAACAACAATCAAATTTGAATTTTTCGACAAGTGAGATGAAATCAGATCAAGACAATCATTGTGCCTCTCAGAACCAAGAGTCAAATGGATTTTACAAGATTGAATAATATGCGACATTGTTTCGTCTTCAGTGTGACATAATCGACACAGTCTTTTATTACCTTTATTATGTGGTTTTGCATTGATGGACAAAGTATTTGTACGAACACGATGGATAAAGTGCCAAGCAAACTCAGAAATGTCACCTCGATAAATAGCTTTATTAATTTTTGGTGAAAGTTTAATGGCTGAGGCAATGAAATTTGAAGTGCAGCCTTTTTCCCATTTCGAAAGATACGAGTCACAGAGAGCCATGTGCAAGACTTTTGAAGTAGTTTTACGCAAATCAGGAGTAAGAATAAATGTCCCACGTTTTTCTGATGTAATGAAGAGTGAAGGTTGACCTTTGGTGACAATAAACATAATATTAATATCATGTTCTTTCTTAAAAAAAGCAATCGCAATTCTAGCTCGCTGAAAACGAGTTTTCTTACCAGAATGCCAAGGTTTTGGCTCTTTCCCATTGATCCAATCAAACGTTTCTTGCAAAGTCGGATTGATAATACCAAGTCGCGGACCAGCTACAAAGTTCAAAGAATCAAGGTTAACTTTTCTCGCAAATTCACAATTAGAAGTAAAAAGTCGGAAAAAGTGTGTTATTGTCTGTGTGTGGTATTCGTCAAGTAGATCAACACAGTTTGCCCCTCCGTTTTCAGTTGAATTATAAAAATAACATACTTCAGAGTGGTTAGGCAAAGACATCATTTTCCTAAAACAATTTCTTAATTGGCTAGTGATGTTTACAGTCAGATTATTGTTGGCATTGGATTTTGCTAGTGCACTTGTTTTAATCTCTCGTGTTCTAAAAGGAAATACTAAACGAGAATGTAAAAAAATTTTGTACGCTTTCAGTTTTTGCCATCCAAGTAAGTCAGAGTCAGCAATTTTCCTAGTATCAGAAACAACTTTCTTAAGAATATCATATGGACTCTGATCGGTTTCTTCACCCACAGGCACTCCAAGATATTGGTAGAATTCACTTGAAGCTAATCTTTTAATTTTAATGTCATTTATAAGAATTTGACTTTCTGTTTCGATAAGAGGAAGTTCGATATAACCGCATTTTTCAGGACGGTATTCAAAGCCAATTTCAGATGCAATTACAACAGCAATGTTTGTTACTCTCTGTAAGTCGTAAGCAGACTTTGATACAAGAGCAATGTCATCAGCGTACGCAAGGATTTTAACTGCAGATTCACCAATCATAAATGGTTCACATTTAGATCGGGATACTGCTTCAAGAACTGGATTAATTGCTAAAGCAAACAATATCATAGAGATAGGACATCCTTGCTTAACACCTTGTCTGATTGCAATATTTGGAGTCAAGATAGGACCACAACTATAGAAAGTACTTGTATCGGAATACATCCTCTCAAGAATAGTCACAAATTCCTCATCAACCCCAACAAATCGAAGTAAAGACCACATGTAGGCATGAGGAACACTCCCAAAAGCATCCTTAATGTCAAGCCAAGCAATAGCAAGTTGAGAGTTCACGCTGTATTAAGAGTGCTCTAAAGCTGACGAAAGAATTGAATTGTGTTCCACACATCCATCGTGTCTAGAGCCACCTTTCTGACCGATATGCAACAGATTGTTCTTATTTATCCAAAATGTTAAACGATTAGCTAAACAAGAGGCAAACAGTTTGTAGATAACTGAAAGTAGTGCAATTGGACGCCAAGATGACACACTATCATATTTATCACCTTTACCGGGTTTTGGAATTAGCAACGTTTTAAAGGATTTCCAGCTATCTGGTATAACCTTTTTAGAAATAATTTTATTAAATAAAAAAGTTAGTAGTTTACCCTCGGGATCCAGCATCACCAGGTCTCGATATTTTATACCATCAACACCAGGACTTGTGTTGTCAGCTTTCTTGAGCTCAAATAATACCTCAGAATTCGATAAATATTTAAGTTTAAGTTTTTTATCAGAACGATTACAAAATTTAAACACCTTATCCCAAGTTCGGTCTAAAGGAATTTTGTGCTCAAAATTCGTTATAATGTTTTCATATTTAGGTCTAACATCCACATCTACATCATTGATGATCGTGTTTACAGTGGTTTTCATGTCACTGTTGAAATTTTTAATTAAATTACTTTTATTAATTTGAGATTCTACTCTTTCTATATTGCCCAAGTAAGGTTTGTGTGTTGGCACAGTTTTAATAGAAATTTGATCCAAAATTACATCGACGATTTCATCAACATTCATTTTAAATACTTTTATTAAAAGTTGATCAATTTTATTTTTACGTTCTTTTAAATTTTCACTTTCTTTATGATTTTCATTAATTATATTATTTTCTAAGGATTTAACTTTTTTTATTTCATTAACTATTGGAAGGAAGGAGCTTACCACATTACCAATTTGTCTTAAATTCAAACCAACTAAAGGCAAATCATTGGCATAATTTGACATGTAAGAACAAAACAGAATTTTGCTTACTAAACCTGAACCACGAATATTATGTGGGCATTCACCAAGATTTAATACACGATTAGGTGATTCTCAAGTAGAATTTGAAAAAGATGGGGAACTCAAAGTAGATAGTATATCAAATCACGCTGCTTCAGTGACTACAACTTTTCTTGACATTGGTACAAAGAAAATAAATGAAAAGATTGTTGAATGAACAGAAGTAGTTTGAAAATAAACCGAATATTAGAAGTAAATTTCAAGGTAACAAAAGTTTCTAATATATCTAGGTTATCTGGACATTGTTATATTTCAACACCTAAAGCTCTAATATGTAAAAAGGTAATAGTTAACGTACAAAATACCAATAATTTATGTTTCATATATAGTGTTTTGGCTGTATTGAAATCTGATAAAATCAAGAAAGATAGACCAAGAAAATATTTACCGTATACGATCCTAACGATATGACAATGAAACTGTGTGATATCCCAACTTTTGTGAAGAAATATCCTGGTTTAGCAATTAATGTAATGATTTAACGAAAATTTTGAGGATAGAGAAGAACTTATAACGAAGCATCCATATTTAAATATAATTTACCGAACAAAAGTAACTGGATTGGATTAAATTTATTTATTATTGATAAAGGAGGGTGAAAAATATCATTATACAACAGTAACTAATTTACAATCCTTGATGAATTGTCATAAAAATAATGATTGTAATGTTCGAATTTGTTGGAAATGGTGTGAAAATTGTTTAAATGGATTTCGTAAGCCAAAGTCCTTTGAAAAACACCAATTATGTAAGAAAAATCAGTTGGGTACTACGCTATATACATTACCAAAAGATAAATATTTGGAGTTTAAAAACTAGTCAAAACACCTAGTTTCGTTATCTATTTTACCAAAAGATAACATTTTCAAAAACATTTGCCAATTTCTGATGGATTCTTATTAATCAACAACTTCACTGATATGACAAGTTACCATCATTTCATTAGTTAAAACTATGAATTTTGAAGAATATTCATTTGATAATTGTGAATATTGTTATTTGTGTAATAAGAACATAGTAAATAAGGTTAGACCATTTTACAGGAAAATGTATTAGTCCAGCATGTAAAAGTTGTAATGTTAATAGGAGCATCAAAGAATTATTACTTGTAGTGTTTTACAATGCATATAATTAGATTCAGATAAATTTTAAATAAGTCGGTGATTAGCAACAAGTTCAACATTATAATAATTTTAAATGACTTTTGTTGATTTATTTAAAAAGATTAATGAAATTATGTTCGATTGAATAGCAAGATTTCCTATCAATGCGGTACCAATAATATTTAGAAAATAATTTGAACATTAAAATTTGAATTAATTTGAGTCGTTGTCATTGGTAATAAATAGAATTAACCAATCAAAATCAAGTATTCTATAATTTCATTTTCAAATTATTATTTTCATTAAAATTTTAATTGATAAATTTATTAGTATTTTCAACAACCGGTTTTAGTTAAATAATAATAAGTTTATTGAAAAATAGTTTGTATGTTTTCAAATTATTTTCAAGAAAACTGTAATAATTTTAATATATTTATTAGTATTTTGAGTTTAGCGATTAAATTTATCGAAAAATAATGTCGTTATCAAAAGTAACAGCCAATCAAAATCAAGTATTTTGTTTCTACTTTTTCAAATTATTTTCAAGAAAACTGTAATAATTTTAATAAATTTATTAGTATTTTGAGTTTAGCGATTAAATTTATCGCAAAATAATGTCGTTGTCAATAGTAACAGCCAATAAAAATAAAGTATGTGGTTTCTACTTTTTCAAAATTAATTTAAAGAAAAGTTATTGAAATCTGATTTTTATGTTGTTTCAAGAATAACTTTCTATTAAAAAATAAGTTCAGTCAATAATATTTCTAATTAACAATTGCATTTAATCAATCAATAATTTTACGAGTTTATTGACGATTAACAAATTTATATACTTTTTAATTTCAATGGAGATTTTCAATTTAATATTCAAATATTTATTCATATTTTCAAACCATTTTTAATAGGTACTTAAAAATTGTCAACGATTTTTAAATATATGTATGTTTTTTACCAACTACTCTTTATTAAAGACATGTGTTTACTTGGTATTTAGTAATTATTGGTTTACAAAATGTTATAACTTTTAATCACATAGGGTTAAAAATTATATTTCATCTTTTAGGGTTAAAAGTTATCTTTCGTTATTTAGGGTTAAAATTCTTAATCTTTTAAATAACTTTATAACAAACCATGTAATAGTTTATCCATAAATTTATCGAAAAGTATTATAATATACCTAGTTTGAATCATAAATTATTGAAATATTTAATAGGTATCACCTGATGAATTTTTAATGGTTATTTAATCAGTTTTGGCTACATAAAGCTTTAATGTCCGAAATTATCGGTTACTTTCATTTGTAAACCCAGTGACTTATTTTCATAAAAACACTAAAAACACAACGAATTTAGTTGATGGTATCGCTAATAATTTATAGAGTCGAATGAACTTGTAAATTAGTATCCGACTAACAACGTGAATTATTATCAAAATATTGAATTTTCATTAGAAACAGTATATTTGCTATAAATTTATAGAATTTGGTTAAGTATTTACATGCAAATAATCCTATTAATTATTTTCATAAACTAATCCAATGTTTAAATCCTATCTTGAATGAGTTATTTTCAAAATTCTTACATCAGTGGTGTCGGTAATAATTCGTTTGAGGGGTTCAACTCCTATCGTGGGCGAATTATTTTTTATTTTAATAATTAAATTTTTTAATAGAAAATAAATATATATATTTTATTTGCTGTAAATTTAAAATTTTATAGAAATTGGTAAAGTAAATCTGGCATAATTTAATTTTTTATATTTAGTTGAAATTTTAAACTTGTTGAATTATTTTCTTAAAATTTTGTAAATCCAGTGATAAAATTTAAGTTTTGAGTGACTTGATTTTAATTAAATAAACTATCAATATAGTATAGTGCTTTTAAACTTAAATTTTCATGAAAATTATTAAAGTTTTATGATTATTTTGATAAAATTGTCATGTAATATACTACTAACAAAATAGTCAGTAAGCTAAATAATTTAGAATTGAACATTTATTTTTAAGACGAGTTTGATCTTAATTTATTATGTTTAATGATTATTTTATAATTTTTTATGTAATAATATAATTAACAATTGAAAATTTCATGTAAATATAATTTTTTAATATATCACATGTAAGTAACATGAATCAATGAGGTAAACGAAACTCATACGTTTATATGAAGTAAAAAGTATAATAATAATACCAATAGTACTAGTGAGTGATTTTGTTAAGTCTACGACTTAGTCGTAGACGTAGTTGTAGTCGTGTTGGGCGATGATGGGTACTGATGGGTACTGATGGGTACTGATGGGTACTGATGGGTGCTGATGGGTACTATTGGGTACTGTTCGGTGCGTATCGGTGCGGATGGGTGCGGATGGGTGCGGATGGGTGCGGATGGGTGCAGATGGGTGCGGATGGGTGCGGATGGGTGCGGATCGTTGGTTGGTATGTGTGTGTGAAATGTTTAAGATTGTAGGTGTGTGGAAGGTTCTAGAAGGTAGGTGTGTGGAAGTTGGTAGGTATGTGGAAGTTGGTAGGTGTGTGGAAGTTGGTAGGTGCGTAGAAGTTGGTAGGTGTGTTGGTCCACAACTACGTGACATAATAACAGTTAGGTAACTAGTCTCCGAGTAGTGACCAGTGACATAATAAGTGTGACCAGTGACTTAATAAGTGACCAGTGGTCAAGTGATGTAATCACCAAAGGTCAATTACTAGGTAGCAACTAGTGGACAAAGGTCAATCTCCAGGTAGCAACAGCGCGCAGAGGTCAAATGTTACGTAATAATTACGTAAGCTAGTGGGGGGTTGTATCTGACGGGCTCACATCCTACTACTTATTTATCAAGATAATAATTATTCTTAGTATATATTTTTAGTCAAAGAGATGATATTAATTTACAGTTGATGATTAAAATACATTAATAGAATTTAAATATAATAATTTATAATAATGATTATTATAATAATAATTTTATAAAAATTATATAATAATATTTTATAAATATTTTTATGCAAGTAATAATTATTATTATTATTTATGTATTAATATAAGAATATATTTTTATAATTATTTCTTTAATAAAAATGAATTAAATAATAATATTCAAATGATATTAATACTACATTATAAAATACTTAAATAAAAATAATTCATTAGATATGCATTTTATTCGCATGTAATAAATATACAAATTTCATGTTTTGAATTTCTATAATAATTTATTCATCAGGTTGATTATATTCACTATACTGTCATAGTTCTTCCTGCCATGATATCGTGGAAAAATACTGTGGTTATACATTCTATGGCATTAACTTTTTAAAAAGCCTCAAATACGAGACCACCCAGGAAATAAATTATATATCTTTTTATAAATGGCACTATTCAATTTTTACCTCTAATGAAAAGAGGTATTTTAATAAAATAAATAATAGCAAAAATAATAATAATAACACAAGAAATATAACAAATATTAATTAAAATTAAAAAGACCTGCTGGAAATATCGTGCATTGTTTTCGTTCTAAAATTACTAAAATTGAAACGATTATAATATGATCAATGTCCTTTAAATAATAAAAAATAGTGAGTTCCATAGATATTGACGACGAACCCAAGGTAGAAATAAATTTTAAGAAGGCCAGAAAAAATATACGATTTGACATGAATAATCAAATTACAGTTCAAATATCTCTCACAAGCCAAATTATTGAAAACTAAATGATGTAGATGAAAGAAATGGAGCCTGTTAAAATTCAATTTACAGTTCTTATTCAGTTTGAGAAGCGAAATATTACGAGCAAAATATGAAAAATTGAATGAGACATGTTTTCATCCATCGTGTAACTTTAGATTCTATTATCTGAATAATAATTTTAGAAATAACTATAAAACAAAATAAAGTACCTTTACAGACAACTGAAAATAATTATTGGAGTCCTAGAAAGATTTCTTAATTATATTTTTCATATATAGCAAGTCCATTATTATTCTGTTATGTTTGATGCGGTGATCGAATAAAATATCAAAAATCTTCTAGTTAAATAAGAATTATTTATATATTTTTTTATTACGGTATTTTATTATGTCATTTTTGTGTTTTGCGCAGATTATTTATGAAAACAGTTATAATGTAAATTATCTTGGGAATTATTTTATTTTTAGAGCTATAGAGATGACAAGAAATGAAGAGAAAGGAAATTGAAAATAAAAAATAATAATCTATAGAAATTTTAAGTTGAGAAATAAATATTTTGAATCTTTTTTAAAACAGGGTGAAATAAATTAAAATTTTAAATAATTAGATTGTTAAAAAATTAGAAAGAATTTTGAATATTTGACCTGAATAAAAAGTCTTTTTTAAATTTTAAAATTACTTTTTCATTATATTAATTTTTAAAAATATCCTCCTCATTTCACTAAATTAATATAAATAACACTGATATACTCGAAGTCTGAATTAGCAAAAAATGTGATTATATTTTTTGGCAAATTTAAGAACAAAACTACCAAAAGTTTAATCAAGAATTAATATAGTTTTAAAAATAAAAAAAATATTTAAGTCAATATTACATTATTAGATAGTGAATAAAAAGTAATTAAATGACTTAAATTGGAATTGATTTATTCAATTTTTTTGTTAAGTTTTTATTATATTCAACGGAAACTAATTAAATGTTAATTTTCTTTTGTAGTTTATAAAAATAAATTAAATAATTCAAATTTACATATATTGCAAATAAAAATATATTTATATAAATGACATATATTTATATTAAATTAAACAGCAAGTTTTGTATATGTAAAAATTAAGCATTTTATTCTTTTAAAAATAATTTTGTATGAACCAAAATACTTTTTAACGAAGGATTTGATCCTCAGAATCACTCTTATTCTTAATGTCCCTATCAAACATTCTGGATGTGGTTTGATAATAAGAGATTTTTTTCAAATAGTAAATGCTGTGTTATTAGATATTATATTTATATTATTTTGACACCATAAAATAATTTAAAAATCAAAAAAAAATCATAAAAATATCTATTTAACAATAAAATGTATATGAACAATGCTTGGTTAATTAAAAAATATTTCGTTTAGTTTTTAGATGAGGTAAAAAAATAATTTTAACACTTGTAACATTCTTGCGTCGCATCGATTGCAAATTTCTAGTACTTAGAATTGGTGTCAGGCTACCTCTCTACAGATTCATGTATGCAAGAAGTCGTGACACATTAAAAAATGATAAAATTTAAATATTAAACATAACAACAAATTATAATAACAAATAATAATAATTTTAAAATATTGCGTAATTTTACTCATATATAATATTAAAGAAACTTTAGCCATTTTTAAATTTTAAATAAATTAATGAGGAATAAGAACAAAAATATTAATGAAAAGATTGAAAAAACAGATATCCGTATGTTTGTTTGATTAAAATTGTAGAGAAAATCGAAGGAAAGTTTATTGAAGTTATTGAAACCTGAAGAGAAGTAAAAAAGAACTTTCTGTAAGCAAAATTTATAAAATATTTTGAATTAAAACTATTAATATTCAAAATAAATAGAAACTTAAAATATTTGAATTATATAGTTAATAAATTTTTTCACCTATTTTATTGTACGTTTTAAATATGTCATAGGGATCAGTGGTCAAACAGCTATGGAGATTGTTTAATTTCTAAATATGCGTATTTTGCATACACAGTGTGCAGACATTACTAGTCTATGACTTAAGTATGAAATCAACTTTGTCTTATATAAATGACATTTGTATTTTTAATAATTCGTTGAACACTACTTCTTTTTAGTAGTTACTTTTCTGGTTCAAGATATCGCTTTAATTAAACGCTATGCGTACGGAAAAGGTTTTAAGGCCTTGCAATGGGAAACGAGATATCGGCTCTTGGATCAAGAAACTTAAGCTAGTGGCAAAGCTTTAAAAGATAGAAGTCCTGTCACAATTACTCGAGGGTCAGGCCTTTTTCGTCTACTTCCAAATTATCGGAGAAGGAAAAGGATCTGCAGATTCTATTGAAATTGCTCTAATGAACGCATTCTCAATGGATCTTTTCCAACCATTTAAAGCCTTTCGTCAGAGATCTTGGAATAACGAGGCAGTTGAAATTTATTTAGCTGATATACAACGACTAACTACAACAGCAGATGTTTTAGAGGAAACCTTAATAAATAAAGTGTTTGTTGTTGTATTACCTCTTACTGTTTCCTGCTAGTTGAGGGCCTCCACCAAGATATCTGATCTCGAGCTGTCTTAAGTTGTAAGGCAGGTTTGGGCATTAATGGTGGGTAGTCCAGAAAACACTGGATTATTGTCAGTTAATAGAGGCCAGAAAATATTTAAATGTTTTAACTGTGGAAAGCACGGTGTTCAATTTAGTATATGTCCGGCTGTACTGGATGTGTTATCGGATCAAATTTTGATAGAAGAGGATGATTATCAAGCGGTATTTAACGGAAAACATTGTACCATAGCTTGGTGCTGGAAATACAAGCCGATTGTTTTAAAAAATCGCATAGCACAATATAACATATAACCAGAAATTCGTGAAGATTACCAATGAGAGCTGATAGATGGGTCTCAGGAGGGTGGTTCGTTCCAGTGATTCCAGGTCACGTTTGTGGTATCCTCCCGCTTTTTGCTGTTGAACAGGAAAACAAAGGTAAGGTTTGATCAGTTTAAGATTTTCACGAATTGAATCTCTGAACTTTGAGCCATACGGGTGACAGTGGAGTTTGAGGTAATAGCCTTAAGAAATGGCGGTAAATGTGAAACGGGTTGGCCATGCTAGACATCAAAAACCCATATCTTTAGATTGTGAACCTACCATGCAGTTAGGTACAAGGATAAGCTGTTTCATCTGACTCGATTAGGTTTTCGGCTCAAAAGTGCACCGAAAATCATGTCCTTCATTTTAAGGAAGGTACTTAGTTTTGATCTGATAATGGCCTCTGTGGCGAACCACTATATAGATGATATATCAGTAGACACCAGACTTGTGTTGGTAGGTGACATTTCAAAGCATCTGGCCAAATTCGGATTGGTGACTTAACCTGCTGAGCCTATTCATCAATCAAAGGTCCTTGGTCTCAAAATTGGCCGACGAGCGAATGGAATTTTGTCGTGATCCAGGGAAAAAGCAGTCTAAGCTCCTGAACCCGACAGAAAAAAGTCGACCGGAATTGTTCGCTTTTTTTGGAAAATTGACAGGACATTATCCTGTTGCAGGATCGAAGTTAGTTGTAGTTACATAAAAAGGTGTGCTGAAGGGAGTCTTTGGGATGATCTTATCAATGAACGGTGTGAAAAAAGGCTGAGTATAATATTCGCCAACGTTGCATCCGAGGATCCTGTTGGAGGACTATAGTCGGTAGATTCTGTTAAACATGAAGTACTATGGTGTGATTCCAGTAGTTTAGAGTTTGGTTTGGTGCTAACTATCAACGATAATACAGTGGAAGATGCATCATGGATCAGGAAGAAAGATGATCATTCTCATATCAATGTTGCTGAGTTAGATCCTGTGTTAAATGAGTTAAATTTGGCCTTGAATTGGTCAATCAAAAGCTTAAATCTAATGATTGATTATGCAACCTTGATCGGTTGGATGCGTGCTGTGTTGAAAAACTAAAAGAAGATTTTAGTCCGTGGAATCTCAGAAACATTGGTAAGATATCAACTAGGAATCATCCGGGAAATTTTGTTAAAGGAAATGTCAACTTGTCCGTTCACTTAGTGAAATCTTTGGAGAATCGCGCAGATGGGCTAACTAGGGTGCCACAAAAGTGACTGAAGTTACGGTTCAGTCTGAATCAGAAATCGAGACCGACCGCTCTGACCAGCGACATGCCACGGAGGAGAGCGACGAATTTGAGGAAGTTGAATAACGCAATTGCAGGAGACCAAAATATCTTAATGAGTATGTTCTAGGAAGCCCGTACTCATCACGAGGGATGTGTCATAGTTGTAAGAGGTCAAACAGCTATGATTTCTCAATGGAGATTGTGTAATTTCTAAATCTGCGTATTTTGCATACACAGTGTGCAAACGTTACTAATCTGTGACGTAAGTATGAAATCAACTTCGCCTTATATTTAGTTATTTAATTCTGGAACATTAAATTAAATAACTAAAAATTATTTAAAATTATTTAGGTCAAAATATTTAAAATGAATATTTATTTGAATAAAGTAAATTTATTTAATAAATTTAATAATATTAAGATAGTTTTTAAAATATGTATTAGCTATGTACTATATAGTTAATTTACCTACAAATAAAATATTTAGTGGAGGACTGATATGGAGAGATCGGTTCCCAATAATAGTTAGCTAGACATTTCATCAGAAACTTTCAACTTATTATAAAATAATTTTCGAAATTATAATTTCAAGTTATTGAGTTACAATATATTAAAACAATAGATAGTTTAGTTTTTAAACTAGTAATATGGCATTCATTGGAGAATTTTATAAAATTTATCACTCAAAATCTATTTCAACAAATGTTTCCGATGATGATAAGTGCGTATAATAATATATGCCGTCATGTCTAGGTTGCATAGGTTAAAGTTTAATGTGAAAAAATTAAAAATGTATTGTGATTATGTGCGTAGCTGAAATAAATTTTTGTCCCGTTGCTCAAATGAGTTTCATATTTGATATTAGGATATTGACATTAGGAAAATATTTAGTGCTATTTTGTTCTATGAGCTTGCATTCTTATTTCTTTCATAGTCATTTATCCTTGCACTAATGCATTTCTATTCTCTATATAAAGAACTATACTTACTCATGTGGTGTTATGAAACATCAACTAAATATATCGAAAAAAATTGTTACTGACTGGATTAGTTTTATTTATGAAGTTTGAACTATTTGGTGTCAAGTCCCTGGTCAACTCGGGGAATTTACTAAAAGTATTCTTCAAAGGAAGTGTAAATAGATGAATGCATTTTTGTGGGAAACGACTTTACATGAAATAATTGTTTAGACTTAAAGAACTTGGAGGTCGAAAGATTTTTGTGGAAATTGTACCTGATAGAACAGTTGCAACACTTCCACTTTTAATAGAGAAAAGATAGCTCCAGGATCAAGAATAACCTCAAACAGCAGGCTAAAGTAATTTGTGCGTTTTTATTGTTTGAGTTTTTGAGTTGGTTCCAGTACATTAGAAGGCTATCGAACGTTTGTATGGCTTTCGGATGTAATAAAAGAACAAACTACCTAAAGTGGTTCCAAAAACGTGAGTAACTAGACTTCTGTGATACACCTCGGTCTAGAAGACTAATTTCTTTGACTCATATAGAATAAAAATTGAGATTAATTATATAATATGATTTACCCGATGCTTATATTTTATGGTAAATGAAACAAAAGAAACTTATCTGTATTAACGGGGAAAGATGTGTAAGTTACAAAGTTCTATCCCATACAATTTCACGCCGAAGAATAAACGTTAACAACAATAATTAATAGAATACAATTAATATAATCGTAGAAAGCATTTTATCATTATTTTTATTATATATTTGCGCATATAATTAATTTGAAAATTTTCAAAGACTAAAGTTTTAGAAACAGCTGTCAAATGAGACTCTTTAGGATACGACACACTTGTGGAGGAAATAATGAGACGAATCTAATTGGATAAATTTGTTTTAGAAGTAATTCTCTGCAAGATTCTGTAATTAATATTTAATCTATGAATTCAATTTTAATTAAATTTAATTTCCTACTTAATGAATATTTATATTTTTATATCAAATGCCTGAAGAATATACTCATTACATTTTAGTGAGTCTAAACGGAAATCAGCTAAATACAAATTTGTATTTATGAGGTGTTTTAAAATATAAATTAAATTATTATTGTATCATACAATTTGTGTATTGCTTGTATGTTGAAATCCTTACTTTTGCATTAATTATTTTCATTTAACCTGTTTAATTATTATTGTATTATAAAAATAAACGTATTCGAAATCTTGATTTTAAAAGGATTCAATTAATAGCAGAAAATATTGTGGGTAACATGGCGACCAGGATAGCAAATTTTATGAAACAACCAGAAACATGATATGGATGCAGAGGTAGAAGATTTCATTATAGAAACTGAAAGATTCATTGACATGAAAAATATTACTGATAGTTTCAGAAGCAAATTTATCAAAGCATTTCTCAAAATCAATTTCACCAAGAAATATGATTTCGCAAATGAAAATCTTTACTTAAATTTAAAGAAAGATTTTCCAAAAATAGAAGCCTTATTGATGATTTCAATAAAGTACTCAATTATCGTCAAGAAAATGACAATGCTGAAGAATTTGGTTCATTAAAACATAAACAGGGTGAAGAATTGAAGAAATATTTATTGTTTAATTTGCTTGAAGATAAAGAAATAAAGAAGAATCTTTAAATGTATGATTTAAATTCATTGGATGATTTGAAAAAAAGATTGAAGAAAGATGACAACTTTCAAGAGAAATGAAATTTCAACGATTTTAGTCACTTAATGTACTCTCCCACCAATATTACTTCTTCACTGAAAATTTTCTTTATATAATATAATCTCTACTAATTAAAATTGTCATTTTCAATGAAAATTTAATTAACTTTTAATAAATTTAATTACACCCTTTAATAGATTAGGTTGTACTCGACAAAAATAAAATAATTTTAGTTTATGTAAATCAATTAAAGCTTTTAGGGAAATTTTAGGATAATTTTAATAATATCTAGTTTTACGAGGTATTTATTTTAGTAAATTTTAATCATCTTTGTGAATTTTATGTTTTCTGTTGAATTTTAATGGATTTAATGTTTTTAATTAAATTATTGAAGAAATGAGGGTAAATCTATAATTTTAGAAACACTTAATTTCTTGATAACTTATTAAATTTAACTTGATTTTAGGATTATTTTAAATAAAAGTTTATTTTATGAACAAAATGTTTATGAAACATATATTTATGATAGTTATTTACCAATTAGATTACAATTTGACTGATGGATTTTGAAAAGTAAATGATATTTTAATTCTAATTTTATGTTCTATTTAAAAAGTTGATTAAATCAGTTGATTTTTAAAAATATTTTAGTGAAACCTAAAATTTTAATTGATTTTACAGTAAAAAAAGGGTGGTCAATTAATTACTTTCATTTTCCATTTTTTTGATTTCGTGGATATCGATCACAAAAGTAGTATAATTTAGAGATTTTTAAGAGGATTCTCAGTGTGGTTATTAGTATACATATGAAAATCGTTGAATTATATCTATGGGTTGACTGGTAATTTTTATTGAATTTATACTTGATTTACTGATTAATTTTAATTATTTGAGCAACATGATATATATTTTATGATTTTACAATTATTTAGTGTAATTTAATTTATATGGGAAACATAGACTTTATTCGATTTTAGTCATTTTGGATGAATTTTTTATTTGATATAATTGGTTGCCAGAATCAAATTGTGGTGATTTTCGACGGAAAATGTTGGTATCGATAACAATTATGTAATACTTTAAAGAAAATTTATTTTTATTGGTAAAATTCAGATTTTTATGATAATTTGAAGGGAATTTGATTGATTGAATACATATAGTAAATATGATTCGAATGATGGATTTTTAAGGATCTTATTCGGTTAAATATTGATTTCTAAATAAATTTTACCTTGCAGGTTTTTACAAAAAATATGTATATTGTTGGTGCAGTGGGGAAAATGTCATTTCAAGGGAAATGATTGGTCTAGAGGAAATTTTTTGATATTTTAATTTAAAAGGAAATAATCGATTAAAAAACAAGTTTGTTGTCATTTTTAAGGGAGTTGAATTGGTTGAATATCTGTGTTCAAAGGGTAAATATTTTCTAAATTGAGAATAAAGAGAAGGAATTTATAATATTTTTAAGGGGATTGGTTCAGATAGATATCAATATGTATAAATCTTTTGAGAGTTGAAATATTGTCATTTAAAGAGAAGTGATTTGGTTAAGAGAGAATTTATGATAATTTTAAGGGAATTTGATTGATCAAGAGATGAATTTTATTTTAAGAGGATTTCAAGAAATTTTTTCTATGAATATTGATGTCGGTGAATTTTATGAAAAATATTGAATATAGTTTGAAATATTCTCATTTAAAGAGAAATGATTGGTTGAGAGTAAATTTTATTTTAGTGGAAACCAATTGGCTAATAAGAGAATTTATGATCTTTTAAGAGGAAATAATCGATTAAGAACAGATTTTTTGATATTTTTAAGGGTTGAGTCGGTTAAATATCGTTATTTAGTAGGTGATTTTTATAAAAAATAATGAATATGGTTGGTAAAGTAGGGGAAAGTGTTATTTGATGAGAAAAGATTGGTCAAGAGTTGAAATTATTTTAGTGAAAAATAGTCGATTAAGAACAAGTTTGTTGTCATTTTTAAGGGGATGAGTTGGTTAACTATTGTTATTTAAAGAGTAAATATTATCTAAATGGGTATTTTTATGATTTTTATGAAAAATATTGAATATGGCAGGAAATATTGTTATTTGATGGAAAATGATTGGTCAAGAGAGGAATTTATAACATTTTTAAAGGAATTTACTAGGATGAATATTAGTGTTTAAATGGTAAATATTATCTACTTGATGGGTTTTTATGAAAATTACGAATATAGTTGATATAATAGAGTGAAAAATGACATTTGAAGAGAAATGATTGGTTGAGAGGCGAATTTATAGTATTTTTAAGGGGATTGAGTTGGTTGAATTTATAAGATACTTAGGGAAATTGTTACTTTTGTCATTTATTTAAGGTTAATCAGAATATATAGATAAGATTTCAGTTCTAAGAAATTGTTTGATTCATGTAACTATTTATTTGATTTCATTAAAATATTGGTAATTCAATTAAATTGAAAACTAAAATTGACTAGTATTTAAAATATTTTTGTTACCTATTATTTATGTTTTTATTGACAGTTTTCTGAATAATTTAAATATTTACGATTATTTTTAGGAATCAAGAATTTAATAATTATTTATCCGGAAATTGTATAATTAAATACTGTGAGCAGTCGATAACATACACTAATTTTCATTCAACAAGTATCTAGAACAATTACCTAACAATCTTATAAAATTTTAAAAAATGACCTAATAAATTTTTCAATTATTTTACAACTTAGTTAATTTAATTAATTTTTTTAATTGATAAGTACTATTTTCTTTAAAAATTTTTATTTAAAGAACTAACAAATTTAATAAAATTTATTGTTAAAAACTTAAGTTTAATAAAAATATTATAATTTGCGATAAGATTTATAAAGATTTTAAATAATAATTTGAGTAATAATAACTTGTAATATTAATAATTTTAGTAATAATAAAAATATTAATTAAAAGATTTAATAATAATAATAATAATAAAATTTGACGATGTATCAGACTGATGTTTTGTACAAAACCTTGTGATTTATTTCAATACAATGTATTTTATGTTGAGTTTTTATTTTAATTAGTTATTTTATTTTCTTTACAATTTGCTACTATGTTGAAGCTTTCTTTAAAAACTTTTATTTAAAGAACTAACAAATTTAATCAAATTTATTTAAAATTTGCATCTTTCCCACTACTTTAATCAAATTCCATTCACCAGCTAACCACAATTTAATAAAAATAATTTCTACAAAGACTAATAGACAATCACATACATTTGTCTTATAAATTTGGGTTTTCAGTAAGTGATATCAGTATACAAGAACCTATGTATGTAAGCATGGTATCAGAAATTAAACGTATTTGGTAGTAGTTGATAATTATTTGATTTTAGTAATGCGGTAGGTATTAATTTTTTTCTATTAGTTTTATTCAAACCTTTAGCATCTTTGAGTTAATAATTTTAAGATTCTAATCATTTTCAATAAATATATGAAAATTTATTCCAAGTACAAATGAAAGTAATATATGTTTTGAGAGATTAATTTAAGAATATTTTTTCTAATCAAGTTTCTTTTCACTAGAAATTAGATTAACCACTACTTGTACTTAAAGATTAGAAAACCTATAAAATAAATTTAAATAATTTTTTAATGTGTCAGCAATTAATTTATTTAGAGGTATGTGAAAATTAAATGAAAAGGTTGGCATTCATCTTTGAAAATAACTTTAATTAATTGCTCATTGTTGAACGCAATTAAAAATATTACAAAAATAGTAGAAAAATTTCAAAGTTTTTTAACAAAACTATCAAGTTTTACAAAATAATTTCAATAAATCGTATACAAAACTGTAAACAAAGCAATAAATTTTTATTCAGAGAAAATACAACAATTGATTGAACTTCAATGATTAATAGTTTCTTGATAGCAACCAGTTAACTAAGAAACCAAACAATTTGGAGAAATCAAGTATCGATAAAAGACTGGAGAAGTTAAAAAAAATTTGTAATTGAAATTGTATTTCTTTTGATTGTTCAAATTTTTATGTGCTTTTATTTAAAGATTTCTTGGTCAGTACACAATTTTTGATATTGATTTGTTCAGTAATTAGTTATTGATAACATATTGTGAGTGTGTGTATAGTGAATAACCAAGTATTTTAAGGGGAAATAATTGAGAAAAAATTTTATTTTATTTTTAAGTGAAGTAAGTTGGTTGAATATCGATGTTCAAAGGGTAAATATTATTTAAATATGGAATTTTAATGAATAAGTAAATTATTCAATGCCTAGCATGTATATAGTAAGTTGTACAGTACTCAGTTATTTGTATACAGTTCCTAGTGATTGTTGTTCAGTTATTACTCAATGAATTATTCACTGTGTATTGGTTATCATTATTCAGAAGTTGATACCAAGTAAATATAACAATGAATTTGATTAATTATCGCATGATAAATTTTTAAAAGAATAGTTGAAAAGTGCTTGACAAAACGTATTGGCTTTTACAAAATAATTTCAATGATTTCAATAAAATACAATAATCAAATACAAAATTTTATTCAGAAAAGATAATTTTTCTTGCTAACTACTCAGTAACTAAACAACCAAGTGATTTACAGAGGTAGAGGCATTAATGATGTGAAAGAGAGGGAAGAAAATTTTATTAATAAATTTGTATTTTTACTTGTATTTCTTGTTATTGATTTACTTTTATTTAAAGTTTTGTTGGTAAGTAACCAAATATGTATTTGTTCAGTAACTAGTTATCGGTTACCTAATATGTATACAAGTAACCGGAATGAAATTTCCAACCGGAAAACCTCAACATGTGGTGGATAGAATCGGAAAATATCCAATCTTATTCTTCAAGAGTGGAAAATGCAGGATAATGGGTTGCAAGAGACTATTACAGGAAAGGGATCTCAAATATCAGATTCAAGATTTACAAATTCAATCATTATCTTTGAACATTGACATGGGTTGTCGAATCAACTTGTACGAATTTTCTACCAAAACTGAAAACATTCACGAACCGGATCTGTTTCCAGCATTAAGACTTGTAAGTATAATCCGCCTTGTGTGAATGTATTTGCAAGCGGAAAAGTTGTTGTCATTGGGGATAAAAACACTGGAATACAACAGTCTAAAACAAGAAATATTTAATTTTATAAAACTTAAAATTATAATCTTAATATCGATGAAGATGTTTAGATGACTGCATTGTTTGTGCAGATCCCTCAATGTTGTCCATTTAGAAGCAGATGCTGCAGGGACTACAAGAAGAAAGAAGTTGTCCATATTTTGTTAGCTGAGCTAAGAAGAGCTTATTATAAGCTGATTTGTGATGATGTAAATTAAATAAATTTTTGATCTTTTTACGTGTTTATTTTATGTGTTTATGTGTTTATGTATTATTAATATTATTATTACTATTGTTATTATTATTATTATTATTATTATTTTGTTAATTCTAAATTTCTATGAAAATTTGATTGTTATCAATATGTATAAAAACTCATTGTAAAAATTATACTAAAAATTCTATTTAAAATCCTGTGTTAAAAATTTAACTTAAAAATCATGTTAAAAATTTCATTGTAAAATTATGTTAAAAATCTGAACGTAAAATTATAGCTTATAGTTGTGAAGGGAGGTCGAGGAGCGGATTTTTTGGCTCGTTCTTCTTAACCCCAGTGTCAGAAAAATCGACCTAAAATGAATTATACATACGGCTAAAATTCTAAACACTAAGTAGTCCAGTGCGCACTAGTAACTATAATATAAACACAGTAAACAGTTAAGGTCAAATTGAAGGCATTGGAAGTGGGGAATAACTTAAATTGCTGCAACGAAATCGCTTATCTAATGACGAACAAAATGTCTGCATTTAATCGAATCGAAGGCCAATAAGTAGCAGTACTAAAATCAAGTTGTTTTTTTATAAATTAAATCGAGATTACGATTAGAATCAAGGGCGAAGTAAAGAATCGACAATCGGGATAGAGCGCCGAATAATAGTCCAATCGATCTTATGAATATCTTAAATGAGGTTAACGTTAAGAGTTGTCAAACCCATAAACTAAAATCGAATAAGGATGAATAAATTTGGAGTTGAATTTTGAGTAATAAATTTAACCAATTAGGATTGAAATTAAGTTTTAATTAATAAATCTAACGGGTAAAGTAAATGATGTTAAAGTCAAATTCAATGGAGGTAGACAGTGAACTAAAGTTGAATTCGGTTAAGGGATAGGATTGAGTTTTGTGAATTTTAATTAGTGGCTATAAGTTGACCCTTAACGGATAGACCAATTAGTACAAATTACATTTTAATCAACTGAAGTCAAAGCGAACCTATAAGAAGATT